>JAOBAM010000014.1:4725314-4737291 GCA_025212355.1 Notarius kessleri
TGTTCAAAAGCCATATTGATGGTCAGTCAAGAGATTATGTTTTTCAATGAATTTATCCAGTCTGTTTACAAATAATTTTTTCAAGTATTTTGGAAAACTGAGGAAGAAGAGAGATTGGTCTATAATTTGAAAATATATGTTTGTCACCATTTTTGTATATAGGTATAACCTTTGCTATTTTCATGTTATTGGGAAATATGCCGGTCTGAAGTGATTGATTACAAATATATGTTAGTGGTTTTGCAATATATTCAATAATATATTTTACTAATGTCATATCGGTATCAGTATAATCAGTTGGTATTTTATTTTTAAATTTACGTACAACATCTACTAGTTCCTTCTCTTCTATTTTCCTTAGGAAGATGGTGACTGGATTTATATCAATAATGTTTTGATCAATTCCATCCTTTTCTTTAGGGTCATCAATATCCTTGGCTAGGTTGTATCCAACATTGATAAAGTAGTGATTAAATTAATTTGCCTTTTCTTTTGTTTCACTTGAGATCGGTTGATTATTCTTAAGAAAATAATTAGGATATCCTAGTTTATCAGTAGTATTTTTAAGGATATTATTTAGAATTTTCCAAGTGCCTTTAGTATAATTTCTATATTGTTCCAATTTTCCATGGTAGTAGTCATTCTTACTAATTCTTAATATATTGGTAAGTTTATTCTTATATTTTTTATACTTGCATTCAGACTCATTGGTTCTGGTTTTTAGAAACTACTTGTACAGTAGGTTTTTCTTTTTACAGGCATTTTGTAACCCCCTAGTGATCCATGGCTTTTCATCATATTTATTCTCACCTAACTTATATTAATGTATAGGACAGTGTTTGTCAAATAAAGAGATAAAATCTGCCATAAAGAAATCATAAGCTAGATTTGGGTGTTTGTTTGAATAGACCTCATTCCAGCCTTGCCTTTTTAAATCTTCCCTTAGTGCATCTATAGCTTCAGGTGTTTTACATCTGGAATAATTGTAGATTTCTATATTTTTGTGAGATTTTTCCTGAAAGAAATTCTGTATAGTTGTAAAGACTGGAAGGTGTTCTGTAATATCATTTAGAAGTAGTCCACTTATTATTATTGTACTCCCAGTTTCATTGGTGAAAATATTATCTATGAGTGTGGCACTGACATATGTTATTCTGGAGGGGTTTAGTATAGTTGGAAAAAGTCCCAGGTCTGTGCTCTTTTTGTGATCATTTGGATTTAGAAGATCCACATTATATTCACCACATACACAAAGCATCTTATTCTCATTGATATTTTGATACATATCAATCATCATATCATTAAATGTATCAAGGCAGGATCCAGGTGTCCTATAGACACAATTTAGGATTATATTCTTGGATTTCTCCATATTTAGTTCCACTGTGACACATTCCATAATGTTATCTATTGTTGTTGACATTCGCTCCACTAACGTGCATTTGAAGTCTCTGGACACATACAGGGCTACTCCACCCCCTTTTTTATTAACCCTATTTGTGGTAAATAGCTCATAGCCATCAAGTTCCACATCAGCTTCCTTATCATCAGTAATCCATGTTTCAGACACAGCAATTACATTTAATATAGGAAGTTGACTCAAATAGTCCTTGATCATAGTAAAATTGCAATAAAGACTTCTGCTATTAAAATATATTATTGACAAAGAATTTTCCATGCTTACATTTCTTTTGAGTTGTTCATCTGTATAATACTCACACATACAAACTATATTATTATAATAGTAATTTTCAGGGTCAATTTCATTCTCTATTTCATAATTTTTGTGCTCAGTATGGTCATACATTTTTATATGATAATCCACCAAAAAATCTTCCAGCCTCAGAGAAAAATTGTTTATCCATGTATGTCATATTTGTCTGCATTCCCAAAACAGGGAATCTTCCAGCCAGGTGTGTTGTAGGTGTAAGCACGGGAAGTTTGTGAATCCTTACCTATAAGCATCTAAGGTTTTAAGCCCTCTCACCATGATTACCTCAGTGGCTTGAGTTGCAGTTTCATTTGTCTTTAAAAACACTTTGCAGTTCCTGGTCCATGTTGATTGTATTTTGTTCTTTTTCCCCGAGTATGCATGCTTCTCGAGCAATGTTGGCATTTTTACTTGTTAGGTGCTCGTTCAGATACACCTCTGTGTTTTTCAAGTTTTTCCACTGCATCATCAACTCGGTTTTGTGTTTATGATTTGCAAATCGGAGAACGATGGCAGGAAGATCACTGCTACCTTTTTTCCGAAATAGAAAGTGGCAGGCTGAAATGTTGCTCGACTCGACATCTATCTTTTTGCTTTTCAGATAGTCTATTACTTGTGTCTTGAGCGTTTTCTTTTCTTCTGTTGAAGCGTCCTCACCGTCATCCCGAGCTCCGGCTGCAGCTCTCGCATAAGACCAGGGTTTTGTTTTCAAACCACTTATTATAAAATCTTCCATTCTGGAATATTGCTCAAGATCATCTATTCTTCTTTCCAGGTTTTCAATCCTCTCGTCTTTTTCTTGAATGAGCCGTTTCAGTTTTTTTACTTCGGTAAAGAGATCCATGAGCAAAGTTTGTTGCTTCGAAATTCTGCTCAGCTCCTCCGACATAAAATTGAGAGATTTGCGAATCTCTTCCATGTCATCATGATCTGACACTTTCTTTTTCTTATCGCCCATATTCATCAGATTGATACAATCTCCTTGTCGATGTAATTGTCCTATATCTTGTTTCTTTCAAGTTTCTTTAAAGTTCAAAAAGAGCGCCTTGGCCTTCAAAAAGGTGTTTTTACCTGCTCCCAGGAGATGCACGGTAATGACGGTCTGCACGGCATTTTCCAGCTGCCATAGGAGCTACTGGAAGTTTCTCAGAGTGTCACACAGCTGGATCTCCTCCTCGGCCTCACCACCGGCATGTGCTCCTCTCTCTCTTTCTCTCTCTCTCTCTCTCTCTCTCTCTCTCTATCTCTCTCTCGTGAGAGACGACACAAGTGACACAAACCATATCAGCCATATCAGGCAGTGCATGGTGAATTTATGACACATTTCCTGTTTGCGTGGTGCAACATATAAATTAATTATTTTGCCATTTCAACATCTTGCACGATATCGCAAATCCCTTTGCAATTCAAAATCAGAAACATCTTGACATCATGTATATGAAATATGGCATGAATCCATCAAACCGTCTAGGAGGAGTATGTCAAAATGTAGCACATGTCAAAACACATCCATCTATTATCCATAGCTGTTTATCCTGTGTAGGGTTGTGGGGAAGCTGGAGCATATCCCAGCTGACTATGGGTGAGAGGTGGGGTACACCCTGGACAAGTCGTCAGTTCATTGCAGGGCTGATACATAGAGACAAACAACAGTTCAACCTCACATTCACACCTACAGTCAATTTAGAGCCACCAATTAACTTAACCTGCATGTCTTTGGATGGTGGGGGAAACCGAAGCACCCAGGCAGACACAGGAAGAACATGCAAACTCCACACAAAAAGGTCTCTGTCGGCCACTGGGCTCAAACCCAGAACCTTCTTGCTGTGAAGTGACAGTGCTAACCACTACACCACCATGCCGGCCCTGTCAAAATCCACAAAACCAAAAATAACACTTCCTGTTGAGTATGGCTAATACAATGTATATTACAATTTTGTTCATCTTGGGGCACCGCACACACCTACCAAATTTATAGGTGAAACTATATACCAGGCAGAAGTCTCAACGACATATAGGGGCGTTATGGAGTCCCCTGGACACACGTGGGCTCAAGCCTCTATCCCTGAGTAGCGGTGGCCAGGACTGATGTGTGTACCAAATTTCAAGAGTTTTCGCCCATGGGAATCACCTCAAAAATGGCCAAGTGTTGAAGAGAGAAAAAAATTAAAATAATAATACAGAATCTGTACAAAAACAATAGGGCCTTGCACCTCTGGTGCAGTAGCCTCTGGTGGACACCAGAGGCTTTGCACTTCCAGTGCTCGGGCCCTAAAAATGCTTCTTTTGATCAAAGAATGAGACTTTAAACAAACTCAAACAGAAAAATAGTCTGTTTTAAATGAAACCTCGAGTTGTCACTATTGGGCCATAAATCATTAGATCAAAGCCAGTCAATATGACTGTGAGTCTTAGCTAGCTTTAGGTATGACTTTGGAAAAAAGTATTCTGAAATTATTGTACACAGGGCAAGAAGTCGATTGTCCTCTACACCAATATTGAAGATTATGTGGCATGATTGTGGCAAAGCAAAAGACTTTTCCTCGGAGACTGTTTGGCAATTTTGTTCTGCCCTAATGGAGACAAAAATTCCTGATGCTCTGTATCAAGCATGCAAAAAGCATCAGAATGAAAAGCATCACTATGCTTATTAATCAAAACAAAATTGAGAAAGGTAATGGAAAAGTTGCAAAAGCTAAACTTATAAAGGTAGTCCTGTGTTAGCATTCCAGCTAGTAAGAAGAATGTATTGACTGGGTCAAACAAGAGTGATTCTTTCCTTTCTTATGTCATTTTTTTGTTGACCCATCTCACTGTAACATAGCTGATGGGCTGTTCCTTCCAAGTAAACACAATCTTCCTTCAAGCTTTCCATTCTTGTGCAAAACACCACAGAGCATGACATTTAAAATCCATGCTAGTAGAAGTAGAGCTCTAATGTCTGTGCTCAAGTCCCTGTCCCTCTTGTCATCTGCCTTGTCATCACTGACACATTTTACTGACTGTCATTTTATTATGATCACTTGCCACATTTCAACTATCACTATTATCTATGACTTATTCATGAGATCTCTGTGCTTTTAGCAGAGGGGTTTGAGTGATGTGTCATGGCCCAAAGGTCATAGGTGCAGATTAGGACTCAATGAGCAGCTATGGAAATCACAGGGAAAAAGACTGAGTGAAGCGAAGACCCACCAAGGAAGAGCACAGGCTGGAAGCAGTCACAGCGAACATAGTCAATATCCTCCTGGGCAAGAATCCAAGAATGGCAGGCAAAAACAGAATCCAAAGTCAAAAAATCCAAGGGGTAATCTGAGCACAGTAGGCAAAGTCATAAGCCAGAAACAGAGGATAAAGTCCAAAGTCAGTAATCCAAAAACAGGCAAAGCTCATAATCCAAAAAACAGAGTCCAAAAGTAAAAACAAAAACAAAAAAACAGAAGTGCAACAGAGAAAAACAAAATGTGAACTAGACAAGATATGATGGAGCATATATTTCTGCATTGTGTCATTCTCCATGCCGTGTTTATATAAAGTAATGCAAATGCATAGCAGGTGTGCCAGCGCAGCATCGGGAGAACAGGGAAACATGCAGTGGACCACATGGAACATACATGCACAGGTGAGTGCTTGGAAGTTCCAGGCTGGATTGTGACAGTATCCCCCTAACAAACACCTCTGGGCATCCCAGATAGAGCTTACAGATTTATATAGTGGAAGTCTCTGATGAGTGAAGGGTTCAGGATGAAAGGTGCTGACACCTAACACCTCTCCTCCAGGCCATAACCCTTCCAGTCAACTAAATACTGCATCTCCCAACTTCATTGATGGACCTTTAGTAGAACCTTGATAGTGTAGGCCTCGCCTCCATCAATGATCCTGGGGGAAAGGGTCTTAGAAGGGGGGTGAAAGGGACTGGAGACCAGGGGTCTCAGTTGACAGACATGAAAAGATGGGTGGACATGATGCATGGACTTGGGTAACAACAATCTAACAATTGTGGGGTTAATGACAAAAGAAATAGGAAAGGGACCAACAAACCTGGGGGCCAGCTTATGGGAGGAAACTTGAAGGCTGAACTTGAAACTTGCAGTGTCGGTCTGCCTTCCTCTTGTACAAACAGCTGGTGCATAGCAGGTGACATTTGCCATGCACCCACACCTTGCGACAGCATCAGATAAAGGCTTGGGCTGATGGGAGAGATGCCTCCTCCTGCTTGGGAAAAAGAGGCAACTAGTAACTGAGGCAACACTGGTAAGGGACGATGGGACCCAGTGGACGATGAGGGAAGGCTGTTATGGGCGTATTCTATCCAAGGGAGAGCCTGGCTCCAGGAAGGAGCATCACTGGACATTAAGCACCATAGGGCAACCTCTAATTTCTGATTTGTGCCCTCCATATGCCCATTGGCTTGTGGGTGGGAACCAGAGGAAAGGCTGGGACCGGCCCCAATAAGTTTAAAGAACTCATGCCAGAAGTGTTCTGAGAACTGAGAGCCTCTGTCAGACACAATGTGTGCAGGCAAACTATGAACCATGAGCACATGGTTGACTAACAGTTCCATCATCTCCTTAGCCGAAAGCAGCTTAGGAAGAGGAACAAAGTGTGCTGCTTTGGAGAAACAATCAATGATCGTCAGGATGCAGGTGTTACCCTTCGAGCTGGGGAGGCTGGTGATGCAATTCACTGTGATGTGGGACCAAGGATGGCAAGGCACTGGTAGGGGTCTTAGCAATTCGGCCAAAGGTTGATTGCTCGTCTTGTTTCTAGAACAGATGTTGCAGGCTGCCACAAAGCTCCTGACATCCTACTGCATAGTAGGCCACCAGAAATGTTGTCTAAGGATGGAGAGAGTCTGAGCTGCCCCTGCGTCACAGGCTAGAAAAGAGATATGTCCCCACTGAAGCACCTGAGAATGCACACAAAGAGGAACATGAAAACTGTTGGGTGGGGCTGTCTGACATAGAATCAATGAGTCTCAAGCATGGGGAAAAAAGATCAGGATATTATCTAGATTTACAAAGGTGAACTGGTTAATGAAATCTCATAGGACATTATTGATCATAGTGTGGAAGACAGTGGGGGTATTAGTAAGCCTGAATGCAAGAACTAAATATTCATAGTGACCAGTTGGGGTATTAAATGTGGTCTTCCAGTCATCCTGTTCTCTTATTTACACCAGGTGGTAGGTGTGGAGGTTCAATTTGGAGAAAAAATGAGCCCCCATAGCAATTTGAAGGCCATGGACATTAGCGGTAAGAGGAACTGGCTCTTATCCATGATTTAATTTAATCCCCAAAAATCAATGCAGGGCTTGAGAGACTTATCTTTCTTCACAACCCCCCCGCTTTTGCCTGTGAAGACAATGGACAGATAATGCCAGCTGCTAGAGATTTGTAGATGCATTTGTCCATAGCCTCTCTCTCCAGAGGGGGGAGAGAGAACAGATATGTCCTTTGGGAAACATGGTCCCAAGTAACAATTCTATGGCACAATTGTAGGATTGATGGGACAGAAGAGACATGGTATGAGCCTTACTGAATGCCAGATGAAGGTCCAAATATTTGGGAGGAACATGAGAAAGATCCATAGTCTCATCAGGACTGGTAACTAGAGAGGCCAAAGGAGTCTGAGCCAATGACAGGCAGGTAACCTGTCTCCCTTGATGCCATCAGAGATAACAGTGCCAACAGTATGCATCTTGTGCCAACAGCATGCACCCTTGGCTTTCAAGAGAGGCTAGAGGGTAAGACATTAAGTTGAAATACTTGGTCAAAAAATCTGTTCTGGAGTGATGGGGACATGAAAAGTGCACACAAGTTCACCAAAGACAGTCTGAATGCACAACAAAAATAAACTGATAACCATAAGTATTTGACACCATTACTTATGCAACTCTGTTCTGACCATAGTATCACATTAAATTGTGTCACAGTTCAAGAAGAGACAAACTTCTTGGAGCAACAAGGCCACTTGATGAGATTGGAAAATGGGAATTTTCATCAGAACACATGTATCTGATGTAGTTGCTGCCTGATGAGCAATCCCAATTTTTTTTTACCCTAAAGCATCACCATTGGCAGACCTTGTCCCTCATGGACAGGCTCCATGAGGCTTTTAAGTGGTGTAAATGGTCTTGTGGGAGGTTGACCCACAAAGTAAGTGAGGGCTGCCCATCAGGAGTTTGGAAGCTTGATCCTGAGTGCTTATCAAACCATGTCTTCAGTGACTTAATTTTGGGTACAGGGGCATGGTCATGCTGGAGACAAGTGCCTTCTCCCAACTGTTGCCACAAAGTTGAATGCATACAATTGTCTAAAATGTCTTTGTATGCTATAACATTAACATTACCTTGCACTAGACCTAAGGGGCCAAACCCAAACCATGAAAAACAGCCTCAGACCATTATCCATCCTCCAACAAACTCTACTGTTGGCACTATGCATTCTGGTAGGTAGTGTTCTCAGAGCCAGACCTGTCCATCAGACTGCCACATCATGAAGCATGATTCATTACTCCAGAGAACACATTTACACTGCTCATTTACACCACTCTCGCCAACATTTGACATTTTTGCACATAGTGATCTTAGGTTTTTGTGCAGTTGCTCAGCCATAGAAACCCATTTCATGAAGCTCCTATTCCTTCCAGAGGCAGTTTGGAAATCTGTGATGAGTGATGCAACAGAGGAAAGGTGCAGGGCAGACATTTCATAATATTCGCAAGCCTGGAAAACCAGCAATTGAACTGAATGTGAAGGAGCCTTCATATCAGGAAATCCAGGACATCATCCGGGAAGCCAAAGCTTCAGCAGCCCCAGACCCAAGTGGTATACCATACAAGGTATACAAACAATGTTGAAAACTTCTAAGGAGGTTGTGGAAGATCCTGTGAAAGATCTGGGCCAAAGGCATAGTTCCACCAAGCTAGAAGTTGGCAGAGGGATGTTTTGTTCCAAAGGAAGAAGGTTCCTCCACAATTGCCCAGTTCAGGACAATTCCTCTGTTGAGTGTCAAATGCAAGATATTCTTCTCTGTGCCTCCAAAAAGATTGGCCTCCTACATGATGTAGAACCAACACATTGACATATCCATACAGAAAGGAGGTATCCCATGCTTTTCAGGGTGTCTGGAACACAATTCAATGATCAGCCAATTGATCCAGGAGGCCATGCAGAAGAAAGGTAACCTACCAGTCATCTGGCTAGACCTTGCGAATGCCTCCAGGTCAATCCCACATGACCTCATCCAAGAAGGACTGGACCACTACTATATTCCAGCAGCTATCCAAGTCATGATCTCCAGCTACCTGGGAGGGTTCAAACTCAGATTTACGTCAGGCCAGTTCACAACCAATTGGCAAGCTCTCCAAAAGGGGATTCTGACAGGGTGCACCATCTCACCCACCCCATTTATCATGGGCATGAACCCCCTGATTGTAGCAGCAGCAGAGGGTGTAACCTGTGGCCTCATGCTGGAGTCAGGCATTGTCCAGCTGGCACTCTGAAGGTTCATGGATGACATTACAATAACAACGGTGTTGCATGTCCAAGCAAGATGGGCATTGGAAACCCTTGATAATGTAGCCACTTGGGTGAGTACGTCCTTCAAGGCAAGGAAGTCCAGGAGTTTGGTGATCAAGAAGGGCAAAGTCACCAAGAGGTTTAGTCTCCAAGTCCAGGGTGAGATCATTTCATCCATTGAAGACAACCCAATAAAGTGCTTGGCGAAGAGGCTCGACGTGTCATTGACAGATCGAGTCAATGTCACCAATGCTGTGAGGCAGACCGATGAGTGGTTGAAGAAGATTGACAAGTTCGGACTCCGTGGCAAGTTTAAGACTTGGCTGTACCAGCATGGCCTCCTGCCCAGGCTTCTTTGGCTCTTCACAGTCTCTGAGTTCTCCATGACTGCTGTAGAGGGAATTGAGAGGAAAACCAACAAACACCTGCAGAGATGATTGGGGATTCCTCCTAGCTTCTCCTCAGTGGGTCTCTACATTCAGTCAGGGCAACTACAGCTCCCCTATCATCAGTCGTGGAGAAATTTAAAGTGGCTAAATGTAGAGTTCTATTAAGCCTGAGAGACTCGAAAGATGACCTGGTGAAGCAAGCAGGGCTCACAACCAGGTCTGGACACAAGTGGGCAGCCAGCACAGCCATAGAGCAGGCAGTGAGTGCTCTGAAGCTGCGAGGCATCTTGGGAAAACCTTGTGTCAGTTGGAAAGGACTCAACTCTATACACTTCCAGCAGTGGGGAAATGCAGGTGTAAGAAACAGGTGGGACATGGTCCAGGCAGAAGTATGGGCCCATGAGGAGGAAAGGTGGATGGCAATGGCAGTGGAACAATGGTCCCAGGGCACATGGACAAAATGGGATCTGCCCAAGCGCAAAATCTCATGGGCAGAGCTGTGGCATCTGGAGCCCTTCTGTATTTCCTTCCTTTTGTGGTCTGTGTATAACATCCTTCCTTCTGCAGTACATCTGCATAAATGGGGGAAGAGAGAAGACCCTAATTGCAAGCTCTGTGGCCAAAAGGGGACATTTGGCACATATACTGTCAGAGTGCAAAACAGCTCTTTTCCAAGGATGGTATAGATGGCGCCATGACAAAGTGTTTCTGTCTCTAGCTGAAACAATGCAGTGGGAGAGATGCAACAAGAGGCCTGCCAGTGTGGACTTGAAGAAGGTGATCACCTTCATCAAGGAGGGAGCAAGGACATTCTCAACCAAAAGATCAAAGCCTAACCTTGCCTAAATACAAGGTCCTGGGAGATGAGGGTTGATGTGGGGAAGAGGCTGCAGTTCCCGGAGGTGATGCACACAACCCTCCGTCCAGACATTGTTTTGTGGTCAACCGAGGATAAGAAAATAATCCTGGTTGAGCTGACGGTGCCTTGGGAGGAGGGATATGATGAGGCCAATGAGAGGAAGGCCTTAAAGTACCAGTCCCTAGTTCAGAAGTGCAAGGACAAGAGATGGCAGGCATGGCTGTTCCCTGTGGAAGTTGGCTGCAGAGGTTTCCCCACCAAATCAACCTACCAGTTGTTATCAGCTCTGGGCCTAGATGAAAGGAGCAAAAAACAAGCAGCTTGTAGGATGGGGGAGGAGGCAGAACATGCCTCCTGTTGGATATGGAGTAGGTGGGAGGAGGAAAGCTGGAAGCCAGGAGCAGATGGGCAGTGACCTGGCCATCACTGCTGGCTCACCAACTGGAGAGTTTTGTGGTTGAGGGCCGAAACACTCAGTGAAGGTTGTGTACCACCTGACGACATCTGCTCCTGGTTGGAGGCTATGGTTACCTTATAAGGTAACCAGAGAATGCACCCCACTAGGTGTATATTGCAAATTGACTTGTGGCAAAGGTGGTATCCTGTGAGAGTACCATGTTTTAAAGTCACTAAGCTTGTCAGTATGACAAATTTTACTGGAAATTTTCATCTATGGAGAATTCTTGGTTGTGTGATTGATTTTATGCACCTGTTAGAATGGGTTAGGGTGTAGCTGAAAGGTCTGAATTCAATAATTAGGAGGGGTGTCCACATACAGTTGTGGTCAAACTTTTACATATACAGACATGAATGTTATCATGGACATGAATGTCATGGGTATATTGGATGCTGAAAGTTCCAAAATGTATTTTTATTTGCTAAGGCCAGATCGATCCTAGGCCTTCTCTTGTGCTTTCTGTCCTCTTCAACTCACCCCACAGATTTTCAATGGGATTCCCGATTGAGGTGGCCATGGCAGAAGTTTGATTCCGTGGTCAGCGGCCCATTTTTGTGAAGATTTGGACATATGTTTCGGATTATTGTCCTGCTGGAAGATCCAATGATGACCCAGTTTTAGTTTCTGGCAGAGGCAACCAGATTTTGATTTATGTCCTGTTCATGGAGTCCAAGATGCCATGTACCCTAAAAAAGTTTCCAGAGCCTTTGGAGAATAAACAGCCCCAAAACATTACAGAATTTTCACCATATTTTAAAGTTGGGATATTGTTCTTTTCATTATAACCATCCTTCTTTTTACACCAAACCCACCTTGAGTGTTTATTGCCAAAAGCTCCATTTCTGCTACAACACTGATTCCAAAAAAGTTGGGACAAAGTACAAATTGTCAATAAAAATGGACTGCAATAATTTACAAATCTCAAAAACTGATATTGTATTCACAATAGAACATAGACAACGTATCAAATGTCGAAAGTGAGACATTTTGAAATTTCATGCCAAATATTGGCTCATTTGAAATTTCATGACAGCAACAC
>JAOBAM010000014.1:4752632-4765618 GCA_025212355.1 Notarius kessleri
AGGCCCTCGCCGGCCACGGGGCTCGAACCCGGACCTTCTTGCTGTGAGGCGACAGCGCTAACCACTACACCACCGTGACGCCCTAAATTTATTATTATTATTATTATTATTATTATATCATCAAATGTTTTACAGCATATTTAACATAAACTGCCTCTTTATCTGACTCCCCATGTGTACGTGTATTAGTGGTTTTATATTCCAGCAGACACAGTGTGTTACTAAGAGACTAATACACATCGCTGGGACCAAACTGAATCCTCCAGTTAGAAAAAATGAAAGCAGCGAGCAGCTGATTGGCTGAAACGGGTCTGATGAGGCGCGCTGGAGAATCCATACATTGATCCAGCGCATTGACCAGCGTCTCTCTGCTCATCTACATCGGCCCTGTGTGTTCTCCGGCTACATTCATGAGGATAAAGCACTATTGCAGAACACACATACACACACACGATGTGGTCTTATGTGTGTGTATACAGTCCTGTTCAGGTCTCCTCTGGGGCAGAATGACACACTCACTCCATCAAACCCACGCTGACCCCCACCCCCCACCCCACCCAATATCCCAGCATGCTGTGCGTTATGGGGGCATGACCCCACCCTGTCACTGTCTGCCTGCTGAAGGCTCTCTGTGGTTTCCACATGGATGACACACACTTACTCAACACTGAGAGATTGGACACACACATACACACACATTCCACCTTAGATCCAGATTATTCTTTCATCATGCACCAGATTACAGATTATATCTAGATTATGTTACATTATACAGATAGATTACACATTAGATCAGATTTACAGGACATATAGATAACTGAACCTGAACCCTGTATATAGTTATTTGCTTTTTTGCTTATTTTAATTACATTTCTCTCATTAACAATAACAATAATACATACATTAATAGATAAGCAATTATTTTATAATGCTCTTTGCTTGCTGTCTGTTTAAAATGATCACTGATTTTTTTTTTTTTCACAGAAAGTTAGATTCAACATTTTGGTATTTTTGGATGATTATATAAAATTAAACTCCAAGGTCACTCTCAGACGTTCACCAAGCACATCAGTCAACTCTTCTACGATCTGCAACTGCAACCACTTTATATATCTGGATATATCTCCAAAACTATTAGAGTTATGTTCCTGCATGTGTGCCCCAGAGGATTACTGAGACCCGTGGATGTGGACTGTGATCTAGAGTCAAAGTATTTCTACACTGGCTATGTTTTGTTGCTGTTAAACTTTAGTGCCATCTACTGGATTTTAAGATGTATGGCATTGCTGAGTTCCACCAAGACCAAACACTGTATCTCACAATATCTTTAAAAGTGAAACCAAATTCATGGATCCACACCATAATTTGGATCTGCTCCTAAATGTAACAGGTTCCTCCTTGGCCCATGCACCACCCTTCCACCAAGTTTCATGGAAATCAGATCAGTAGGTTTTGTACAATCCTGCTTACAGGCAAACAAACTGCAGTGCAAACAGAACTTCTTTGGAGGAAGTAATAAAGGTCTTTAACACGATGTCCTAATTGATCTCAGTAAACAAGGCAACATTCAATTACACTGTACACACTTTCAATCTCAGTCAGAACCACATGAGCTGAGGTCCCTCATTCACCATCGTCCATCCGCGAGCTGCAGTGTTGCTTAGTAACCACGGCACTCGGCTGGCATTATACGCTTGGTAATAAAAATGTATGAAGGCCTCGTAGTAATATTTTTTTGTCTCCTGTCTGTTTTCTGTCACTCACACACACACACACACACACACACACACAGAGCTGGTTTTGCGATGAGATTCAGGCAGTCATTTCATCTACAGATGCTGATCACATGATCCAGTTCTCTGTTCTTTCCGTCAGATTTTCCATCAGTCCTGTACGTCTGTAAAGTTTGTCTTTTCACTCTGATTTTGAACACCAGCCATCTCCTAACGTACCCCAGCGCACATGTGACACATCCGTGTCAGTAAGTATGGACGGGATTTAATCGTGTCCACAAAATAGCCACATAGACAAACGATGTCCAACTGATTTACGAACAATAGGTTGCATTTCCCACATGAGCAAAACAGCACGTGTCGGTGTGGTTCGTTGGCATGTTTTGAAGTCATTTTGCTCGTTTCCCATACTGAAAACATCAAAGTGTAAAATAGAGGGTGGGATCAATGATCAGAGACTTAATTAATACCCGCAGTGTGATTTACTGCACTGTCCACCACAGGGAAAGTGAGTGTGTGAGCAAATTAAGACAACCAATGGGCAGGTATTCAACTTGTAGAAATCTGTTTTGACTAAAAATTGTCAAATTAAACAATAATTTAATTAAAGTTTCACTAAAGTCTGGTCTGGAACACAAATAATGAGACATTTCGTGAAATTACTGCTTCATGTGACTACAATATATTTTTTTTCCTTTTCAAATTCTTTTTTCAGTTGTGATTTCTGGCTGATTTTCTGAAATATTAAATTGGAATTTGTGACTGGTTAAGGTTTAAGTTAGGTTTTGTACAAGTTTATTTATATGAAAATCACATTAAAGGTGATAAATGAGTCATATCTTAAACCACCTGCTCTCACAGGCTCAGGGTTCTTGTTGCTGAGAAGCTCAGCGGACTGTTTGTAGTGTTAAGTGCTCGGTGTCGGAGCCCACAGGGCACACAGATGTTGGTGTAGCTGTCTGCAGGTGAATGTGGTGGCAGATGGTACACACTCAAAAAGCACTTGAGGGAAGAGGGACGTGAGCTGGAGAGGGAAGGAGGCAGTGAAGGAGGCAGTAGGTTCTCACACACACTCCCATCTGGCCACATGTCGAACACAAAGCCAGGGGACATCAGCATTTATACCACACCAGACATGTCAACATCAAGTCAACATGGCCAAAGAGCTCGTCTCTGTCCACGTGCATACGCTCACCAGCCACTTTATTGGGAACACCTGCTCGTTCATGTCAGACAATCACATGGCAGCAGAAACAAGAAAGTGCAGGAAGTGATTAAGAAGAAAAAAATACAAATTCAATTCCCACAAAGGGACATTTAAATTAAACTCAGAGTCTTGTCTTCTTTTAAGCACCTTTGGTACCTTCTGTAATACCTCCAAGTACCTTAAGAGGTATGCGTAACCCTGTTTGTGAAAGCCGGCTCTGTGCTTTAATCATCTCCATCTTCTCCGGACATCAGCAAACATTTTAAAGCACTAAAGCTGTTATTGTATAAAATTCCTTCAGTGGAAGCTGACAGATGAGTGTTCACTGCTCAGTGAGGTGAATTTCTGTTTTAACAGCAATGTTTTTCACAGGAATTCAGTTCCAGTGACGATTCAGCGATGCTTTAGAGAAGATCACATAACGCGACATATGGATTAAAAATAGATTGCACCTGGAGACTGGGCAGTTGAAGACTCGCTGTCTAACTGTTTGTGTGCATCATGATCAAGCTCAAGCACTCATCTCTCCAGCGCTTATTACAGTTAGGGCAAATAAATAAATATCTCATATATAAATATATATAGTGGTGAGGATCAGGGCTTCTGCTGTACAGTGGATGTGGCGCTCGGTGCAGCTCCATTCACACACCACGCTTATGCTTTTATGTGAAGATGAAAGCACACATGTCTCTGAAGGCAGTTCAGCTGCACATTAGTGGTTCTTGAACAAAAAACAAAAAAAAGAGGACAGCGCAATCATGGATAAAATCAGGTGTTGATTCCCTTTTGTTATTCCTGCAGTGAACTTTAAAAGAAGAGAAGCTCAATACGAAGCGGTGGTGGACCAGCAGCCTGTGATGTTGTTGCTCATAAATTATTTGAAAATGCTCAATATACCATGGTGCTTGGAAGTTTAGAGTTTGTTATATTTCTGCGTGGGAGAACAATAGAGTGGGAGATCGACAGACAGATCAGTGCAACTTCAGGAGTGATGTAGACCTTGGACTGATCTGTCATGGTGAGAGAGAACTGAACCAAAAGATGAAGCTGATGATTTACTGGTGGAGCTGGTTGATACCCTCACATACAGCCATGAGCTGTGAGGAGTGACCAAAAGAACAAGCTGATTAGAGACAGGATGAGGAGCTGGGATGTTCAGGAGGAGCTCAGAGTAGTGCTGCTGCTCCTGTGCATGGAAAGGAGCTGAGATGGTTCAAGCAAGCCTCCAAGATGCCTCCTCAGTGAGGTGTCCTGGGCATGTCCAAATGGGAGGAGACCCTGGGGCAGATCCAGGATATGTTGGAGAACCTGGTTTGGGAATCCCTCAGTGTCCCTTCAGAAGAGCTGGAGGAGGTGGCTGTGGAGAAAGAGATCTGGGCATCTCCACCAGAACTGCTGCCTCATGACCTGGATCTGGATAAGCAGTGGGAGATGGATGGATGGATGGATGGATGGATGGATGGATGGATGGATATGACCTAAAACATCATCAGATTTTCACACAAGACCTAAAAGTAGATAAAGAGAACCCAGTTAAACAAATGAGACAAAAATATTAAACTTGGTCATTTATGCATTGAGGAAAATGATCCAATATTACATATCTGTGAGTGGCAAAGGTATAATAAATGGCAAAATATTTTAGCACACTGGAAATCAACTAAATGCATGACAAAGGATTTTTGGCTTTAAAAAGAAAATCACAATAAACCTGCTATTAAATCGCTGTTTGTCTACATTTATCAAAGCCAACTTGGGCATCAGTGTGGAAGCATAAAAGGGGAGAATGTTAACGCACAGATGTTGACAGGTGTCTGGGGGCTGTGAGAGGAAATTTCTTTGCCTGAAACCCAAGTTCAGAGGGTTTTGCGAGTTAAAAGGGTTGGAGAGCTTTGAGTCAGAACACAATGGTCTGATGCACTAAAAACATGAATAACTCAAAACCTGATACCTTCACTATGCTTTGGGCTGTAAAAGTATTTATGCCACTCCAGTACTTCTGAAGAGTCACTGGAATAAAAACTTCATCCATTCATTAATTTTATTTAAGTAATCTAACTCCTTCATAAAAAAAAATTTGAATGAAGTATCTTTCATTAGTGTGTGCTGATGCTTATATCTTTGTTACACATTAAAAATAAAATACATAGAGATTTTTATGTTTGATCCTAGGGGTGCAAGTTACCTTTTTTCAGATAATATGACACATATCAATGCATCATTTATGATGCAATACAAGAATCTATCCAGTTAAAAGACTCCAATTTGATACACTTGTGAATAGACAAAATACAAAATTATTGTACAAAGCAACTATTATGACACACATTAATTCAAATTTTCTATTCAAACATAGGAAGAAATTTCAAATGGTAATTGACCTGCACAAGTCAGGTAATGGGGGTGGCACGGTGGTGTAGTGGTTAGTGCTGTCGCCTCACAGCAAGAAGGTCCGGGTTTGAGCCCCATAGCCAGCGAGGGCCTTTCTGTGCAGAGTTTGCATGTTCTCCCCTTGTCCGCGTGGGTTTCCTCTGGGTGCTCCGGTTTCCCCCACAGTCCAAAGACATGCAGGTCAAGTTAACTTGTGACTCTAAATTGACCGTAGGTGTGAATGTGAGTGTGAACTTTTATCACACATCACAAGTTTATCACATGTTTAACTTGTTTCTCTTCCAGCACCGTTTGCGACGCAGTTTGCCTTCTGGACCTCTTCGGCGCATTTCCTCTTCCTGGACAACTACCACCTCTGCCACAGGGCTTCCCACCATTGAGCCAAGCCTCAGACGAGACCACAGTTCCACCGTCAAACCTGTTCAGGATAGTCCCTCCAGCAGGTACTCCACTCAGTACAATTCAAGATTTAAGATGTTATTTCACAGAATGTGGCTCAGTGGTAGTGTAGATTTAGCAGTGAAACAATATGAGGCAAAATGATCTAAATAATAAAAATAAAAATGTAAAATTTACAGTGCAAAGCATATTACACAACATTTCATTTTGAACAAGATGTTTCAGACAAAAGTCCTTTGACAGCTGTGCAGGTAAATTTCTTTAGGAGCTGTTGAATGTACAGTACACGTACTTGAAATGTTCTGCTGCAGTAAAAGGAATGCCTTAACTGTGAATGACTCTTGTTTCTTGTTGCAGTCCATGATGTTTATTTATTTTATATATAAAACAAGTCAAAGCTCCTTTTACTCTACAACTAAAGCCTCAATATCCCTTACTCATGCTTGGTCTGCTCTCCTGCTCTGGTAAATCCACCGGGCTTCATTAAGGACTGTGGCAACTTGAAGTCTCTCACTTCTATATAGAAGGCTTCTAGAGTGGTTTTAGTTCATGTTCTCTGTGATTCAACTTGTGCTCTTGAAAAACAGATATTAGCCTAAGTGTCTTTTCCCAAGCACTGTTCAAATTCAGGCATCTTTTATTTCCCAGGTGGGGAGGTTTGACTGACTGCCTGGAGGAATCCAAGGCATGGTACTGTCACGGCATAGTGTTTCTTGCCATTATCTTCAGTCACTTAGTGTTACCCATTGGTGCATTATGGACATAATTTTGCTGACAATCTTATTTGACATTATTTTCATTTTCTTCTACTGAATCAAGCTTTACTTCCATTTCCACTTGTTTTGGTCAGGATATTAATTAATTCTAGCCATGATTAATTCCAGCCTTGCTCTCCCCTAAGTCATGTAAGATTTCTGCTTTCAACTACCTTTGGTCTTTATTTTGACCATAAAGGGCTACTGAGGCTACTAGGCAACCCAAGGTGGAAAATATTTCCAGTGTTTTAATAAAGAATGTCTACCAAATTGATGTTACAGATTAAACTCATATCCTAAAGTGTTTATATTAATGGATAAAGTTGCCAAGTTAAGGGAAATAAGGAAATCTGCAAGGTGATATTCTCTTCCACAATTTGTAGGAAGACCGTCCTAAACAATTGTGACTAAGATTTAGATCCAGGATTTTGATCCAAGTGCAGGTTTTATTTCAAATGTGCCAAAGTCAAGCTCCAGACACATCTTCTAAGTCAAAGGCCATTTTTCTTTTCCACAATCTCAATATTTTCATGGCCATTGATGCAGGTGGTAAACTGGCAAGAATAACATTATTGTCAAAAGGGGGTGGTTTACCTTAGTCATGCCACTGTGATATCCAGCTCCTCTCATTCCCTTTAATAAACCAAGCAAGTGCCTGAAGTTCAGTGCAATAGCCACGACTGAGTTGTTAATTCTAATTTGTTATAGATAAAATATGGCTGGTTGAAGTAGTTTATTGATGTTGAAGTGTGGTGGCATAAATACTTTACATCCACAAAAGACAGTTTTAAGAAGTGGGACATTGTCTGAGGTCAGAAAATGCCATTTGGCCTTGCATCTACTTTAACAGAGACACTAAAATAAAGGCAGTTTCAGACCTTGAGTGGTGGATCTGAGTCCCAAACCACTCTTATACTGTTCCACCCACATCAACACAGACACATTCATTTTTTAACCACTAGTAACTGAGTAAGACCTGTTTTCACCCAACCAGATTAGCAATACACTACAGTTATGCCACAAAATTGAACCTGCACAAAAATAGAATTTATACAAAAAATTTTCTGTGCAAGTTGGTAGTTTTATTTTCTTTTTTTTATTTATTTGAACAAAATATCAGAATATTCATTAAAAATAAGCTTAACTCATTTTATTATGTACTCTTTCTCTACAACATAGATTCCTTTACAGCCAACGCCATCAAAAATTGCGCGTGCACTTAGGCAATGGAAGTGTTGTTCCCCAGCCACTCTGACCAACACAGATGAGGTAGCAAGCATTTAAAATCGAATAAAAACTGCTTCCAGCATCAAAATGTCTGGTTGTTGCGTATACGGTTGTCAGAATCAATATTCCACTGGCAGACTCAAGTTTTACAGGATTCGGACAGGACCACAACCCTTTCAGAGCAACCGTCGGTGTCTGTGGCTGCGAACAATTAAACCTGTTGACTGGAATGAGGACACAATCAAAAATGCTCATGTCTGTAGCGCCCACTTTATATCAGGTAAGGTTATCTGTCTGTCTAAGTTACAAGGGCAAGGCATACGATTTTTGATATGGTAAAGAGAGTAATAGCCTAAGATAAATTAGAAAGGACAGTAACACAGTAACATAATTTATGTTTGCATAGCAACTATATCATAGACCTCTGAACTATGTTAGCTACAAGCCCACAACACCAAATAATAGGCTACTTATCCTGTCATACAGGTGCAATTCGCTGTGAAGATGTAGTTTTCTCGTTTGTTGATTATAACCCAAGCCTCATACATGTATATTTGGCCACTTGCTAATGTCTTCAACCCACTCATTAATAGCACACAGATCTGAAAGTTGGTCACCATTTGTCAAAGTCAACTTGGTGAGGTAACATTCACAATCTTTTGTTGTTAATCCCCTTGCAGAGGTTGACAAGCTGTTGTTCTCTGCCATACTTCCGTTGCCAAAATGCACGCGCATATGTACAAACATCATTGTGTACAAACTGTGAACGGGTCTGTTGTTTCTTTTCTTTTGGGGGTGGGGGTAATTGATACTTATTTAAAAGCCTGGTAAAAAATGAAAGCTGTATTAACGTGCGTGTGTGTGTGTGTGTGTGATCGTTACTCTTGATTCAGTTTTCCTCACTCAGTAGTATGGTGAACAGTCATTTGTGGAACTGTGTGTTACTCACTGTCTCTGATTGCAGGTCCATGTCTGCTTCCCACATCACCTCAGCCCCCAACTACCTCTTCAACAAAGTTAGGCAAGGTAACCAGTGTGTGTGTGTGTGTGTGTGTGTGTGTATGTGTGGTTATATTTAAGACAGTGTGTTCATTTGATCAGCAGGTTACCATCTCTTCAGCAATTCCCCCATGGCCTCGCCTTGCCACTCGCCTCCAGTCCAGGGAACCTCAGTGAACAGCCCCACCAATAAGGTGCCCTCAATGGACCTGCCTGATTCTGGGGCCGTTCAGGGCAATTACCTCTCACCAGGGACCTCTCACCGAGCCTTAACCTGCAACTCCCCCAGTTCCAGAACATCACACTGGACACTCCCATTACTCTGTAGCAGGTAAGATCACAGGACACTCAAGTTAGACACAAAACTGAGGGTTACTCATTTACTGAACCTCCTGAAAATGATTGAACATGATAAACTCTATGTAAAACAGGAAGCATTCTAATAAGCAGCTTAATAATCACTTATGAGATTGTATTTAACATTTAACTTAACTTTACTTCAAATAACTAGAACAAAATGGACAATAAGTCAATATTTCAAAATCACAAGTCAATATTTTCTTTCTTTCTCCTTTGTGCGTGTGTGTTTTAAGGTATCAGTGTCATAGTGCCCTTGACCTATAATGAATCTTGGGTACAAAGGAATAGTTCTATCAGCACTGCTGATTTACACAGCAGACCTAATGAGCAGTGGCTCCATGCCTACTGTAGATAAGAGAAGTACAACATGTCACAGGAGAAAAGAATGTCATCAGTTAGCCAGAGAGGATATATATCTACATATAAAAGCTTCAGAATATTACTTAGCAAGCAGTAATGATCATTTATTAATAGATCACAATATATAAATAAATGTGTTCAATTTGGTGTTTAATTTTACTCCTTTGTCCTATTAAAATCCACCGATGTTGCCGTTATGCCCTCTTACAGCTGTGGAAGGCCATATAGCAAAATGTGGCATGGACAGGATTCTCCAGACAAAGGTGACAAAACGCAGCTATCAGGTAGTCATTTTTTATGGGCTTTTAAAATAATATTTCTTGTGCATTAGTACAGTACATTAGTTATAAATTACAAATGTGAGTTTACTAAAGTAATCCAAGGTGTATACTTAATGAAATTAATTATTCACCACATCCCACATAACTTTGCCTGTATCTCTGGTTAGGTATTTGCATTTATATATTAAATATTGTACATGTACATTTTAAAAAACATTTTATTAAAAGTCTTTTATGAGTTGAAATTAGTTAATTCCACCATTTGACCATTTACAGTATTATATTATTTTAGAGAGAACATACAGTGCAGATGTGAAATAAACTCCAGAATTACAAAACACCGTTACTGTCAACTGTAAATCTACCAAACTCTGTTTTTTGAGAAGCAAACAATAAAGTGTACCAAGTTTGGTGTTTGTAGAGACCAAACATGACGTGTTTAGTTAATAGTGTCATCTAGTGGCTAAAGTCAAATAATTAAAGGCACATTGTCTCTTAATGATTGAACAAAGATGAGGTATTCTTTATACACTGTTATATAAAGGCTGCTAACTTTTTCAGCATTATAAGACTTATCTTGAAAACTTGCCATGATGTGTAACAGTCAAACTTGACTTGGTGAAAAAGGTTAAATGATATTCACACAATCTTCATGATGTACAGCTGTTTTGCTCACATTGTGCCATTGTTAACATAGTAGCATATAAGATGTTGGGTTTTTGTTTGTTTGCTTTTTCTGTATCAGGCTATGTTATATGCTATATCAATGTATGAATATAATTTTTATTAATCACTAATTAATCATTATAACAGGTAAATACAAACAAAAACCCAGCAGCCTCAGTAATTAACAGTTTAATCAACTATTTATGTGGCAGGAAAAGCTGAAAATCATGGTTGAAGATAAAAAGCTTTCTTGTTTATTATTGTATCAAAGGGGACTCAAAGGGAATAATTAGGATCCATATGATGTTTAATATGAACAATGTCCACAATCCAAAGAACATAACACTGAGAAAGTCAGGAGTCATACACAGAATATGCACAGTATAACACAATCCAGAGACAGATCCATTCAAGCACAGTGATACAGACAGCAGAGTTCGTAACACAGAGTAACCAGAATACAGGAAATCCAAGACAAGACAAAAGAGCAGTCTAGTTAACAACAGATCACACATGGTAAGGGTTCATAATGTGACATGTCCATGTTCTTTATATATGTATGAAACAGCAAATGAGTGTCACTAGTAAGGAAGTGTTCTATAACTTGGGAGAGAGTGTCCTCTTGTGGCATGGTGGTGAAATGTCCATGGTATGTAGAAGAGGTACAATATGCATCATACACTTCACATTTTGAGGTAAATTAACAATATTAATTAATTATAAGTGAGGTCTCTATGAATTTATTCACTTTCCTAGAGGTTCCCTGTATCTCTGAGGCTTATGGTAGCTTGACATGACAGCCCATGAGCATTCTAATGGCACACTTCTTTATGATATTGGATCTCAAACTGAAACTCCTGGAGCTGTTCCAGCCACGTGGACATCCGACCTACTGGTTCTCAAAAGGACAACAGTCAGCAATGAGATACATGTGTGTCCACAAAATGGACACGGACTGTTTGCTCTTGTTTGGCTGGTGCATCCTGGGGCATGACTGCCCTACATTAAGCAATACAGTGTCAGTATCTACTGTGGCTCTTGTGTTTCAGAGGCCATCAGAATTAGTGTTTGACATGGAGCACTCTGAAAGGGCATCAAAAGCCTTTTGCTGTTCTTGGCCCCAATGAAAAAACATTCTCCTTTGGTGGTGAGTTGGCTGAAGGGTAAAGCTATTGCTCCAAAACCCCAAATAAACTTCCTGTAACAAGAAGCTAACCCCAGAAAGACCTATGGTTGTCTTCCATTACATGAAACTAGCCAGGTTCTCTCCACTGCAACTGTCCTCAGTGGTGTAAATTCTATCCAGCCTCAGCTACTTGTAACAGGACAATGCCATGAAGTGGATCATGTATCAATATATTATCCAGATATACCAGGCAAACATCTTTAGAAATGCCCTGGAGAACTCAGTCTCTTAGCCCTTGGAATGTATCTGGTACACTGTACAATCTGAATAGCACGGGGTACAGAGCCAGCAGTGAAGGCAGGTTTTGATTTTGCTTCAGGTGCCAAGGTCATCTTGTTCTCTGGCTTACTGCTGTAATAGTTACTGGAACCACATATTTGGTTAGGGACTGGATCTTGTGACTGATTCTTAGGATATGTCTGTGAAGAGTCTGAGAAAAGAGAACGCAGATCACAACATTTAAAAAGAAATACATGAAGCCACAAACAAATGAACTAGTATATTATTTCGACATATAACAAGTGACTGTATTAAAACCCTTACAAAAAAAAAATACACAAAAAAACATACATTCTGAGATCAGTTGCTCTGGCACAGCCATTATGGGTGTATGGCCCAGGTCCCACCATCACGCCTGAAAGTTTAACAACTAAAACGAATGGTACTGTATGTTATGTGATTTTGTGGTTAGCATGTGAGCTAACTCTAAGTAATCAGATATAAACTGAAGTGCTTTATATCTAAAGTGTACACGTTCATGTCTACAATTTGCATATTAGATTGTGCTGTCTTACTTTTTAGACCAATGAAAAGAGCAGCCAACTGCATCAACTGCAATATATCAGAGTAGTTTTATCCTGCAGTAATTTGAGAGATTTATAAAAAAAATGGTGAAATGTTCAATTTGATTTTATTTCAGTAGCGTTTCTAACAATAGACATTGTTACAAAGCAGCTTTACAGATTTCCAAAAGTAGATATAGAGCCCTAATGAGCAAGCCAAAGGTGACAGTGTTAAGGAAGAACTCCCTGAGAAGACATGGAGGGGGGACAACCTTGAGAGGAACCAGACTCAAAAGGGTATCCATCTTCTGGGTGACACTGGATAGTGCAATTCTGTATTCTGTGAGTCCCATCTTTTGATAAAAAAGAGACCATTTTCTTGTTGGGAAAGGATTTGTGATCTATACTGGAAATAAATTGTAAAAGCAAGATTAGCTAACCCTCGCCTCCAGGAGGCGGGGGACATTGAGTCTGAGTGGACCATGTTCTCTGCCTCCATTGTCGACGCGGCTGTTCAGAGCTGTGGCCGCAAGGTCTCCGGTGCCTGTCGCGGCGGCAATCCCCGAACCCGGTGGTGGACACCGGAAGTAAGGGATGCCGTCAAGCTGAAGAAGGAGTCCTATCGGGCCATGTTGGCCTC
>JAOBAM010000014.1:4774748-4787924 GCA_025212355.1 Notarius kessleri
GTCAGCTGGGATAGGCTCCAGCTTGCCTGCGACCCTGTAGAACAGGATAAGCGGCTACAGATAATGGATGGATGGATTTCCAACAGTCACCAAACCCTACTTGGTGGACCATGAGGAATTCCACTGCCAGGATAATATTCCAGCCCAAAACCTGGTTACCTCTGCCAGGAGGTTAAAATATCCTATGAGTATTGATAAAAAGTAGGACTTTGGAGGGATCTTTGGCATCTACCCTGATGTTGCTCCTCCAGGTCATGTGGTGGCACCGTGTGGACTCACGTCTATAGAGCAGCCGAGCAGCGATCCTCGTTCCAGGGCTTTCGTGATAATGCGGGGCAGATCTCTGGGTGCTGACCTCAGCTCGTACATCTCAGACACGCCGCCTGTGAAATCCTCAAAGCCCTCTGTGGTGGAGCCTCCAGACAGAGCCTCGTACGAGCCGTTCAACCTGGAACACAAACAGGACTAATAAACCGGCCAGGCCTGCACGAATACTTTATGTAAATCACTCAAGATCATTACTTGGCATAGGCTTTCTCCAGCAGGGCGCTCCAAAACTCGGACCCTTCTGCCGAGTGCACAAAAACGAGCTCTCCATCCTTTACAGGCAGACGGTCGTCGATGACTACGTCCACCCAGTCGCCGAACTGCCAGAACTATACGAGCAACAAACAAGAAGAAGTGTTTTCAAAATACCAAACAAATTTCTTAAAAAAGAAAAAAAAAAAAAAGGTTGCACTGCTTTGGGTGTGCTATGAAATAACCTGATCTCCTGACTAGTCTACAGCGCTATGCAGCAGTGCAGAATGCAATCCCAGTCCTTTCATTCCAATTAGAGAATGTTATTCTTTTAAAATCGCGTTCACTGAACAAAAAAGGTTGAGAACTCATGCTGTATTGCATCTTCTGTTTATCCATATACAGTACTGCGCAAAAGCCTTAGGCCCTTTTTTTTTTTTTCCCCCCATACAAACTGTTATAGATTTCTGTTTTATGACTTCTAGATTATCAAGTCAGTACAAAAACATTTTAGGGAGTTCCGAATGGTTTCCTCCCCCCCAGCACAAAATGAAACGTTACAGGGGGAAGAGGAAAAAAAAAAAAAGTTTGTATCTGAGCAGCATAGTACACAAGAGAGCACTTTTCAGATTTAAAAATAAATAAATAAATAAATAAATGAAGGCTACTGGTTTTTGGTGAAAAATTAAGAAGCGAATGCGACGGTCAAAGTGTCCAGAAGAACCATGGCTGGTTCTGCAAGATGCTCAGTAAAACCTACAGCTCATTTCCTTATAAAACTGCACTCATTGTACCTGAGACTACTATTTATTTTTTAAAGCAAAGGGTCATCTCATACCAAATATTGACTTTGTTTCATTTATTATGGCTTATTGCTCTTTGTAGTATTTTTTTTTAATGTTGAAACATTTCATTTCATTATTTTTAAGCCATTTTTGGTCGACAGCATTTCCTTACATGTGCCTAAGACTTTTGCACGGTGCTGTATATCTCTAAGTTATCTTTTGGTTCCACAATTTTTCAGTCAATAAAGTCTAGGTGTCCCTGGTGACATAACATAAGGTGATTCAATTCTTTTTTTAATGTTCAATCTACATGTAGAGTGTGCAACTGAATATTAAATATGGAAGTCCTTATAATAAGGCACGATGATGAGATTACACATGAAGGTATGCTGAAAAAGATTTGTTGCAGTCATCTGATTTTGTTGCCAAGCGCTGAGCCACTGGAAGTCTACCAAAGCCTAACAAAGGTTAAACTGGGATGGTGCAGTGGTTAGTACTGTTGCCTCACAGCAAGAATGTTCTGGGTTCAAACCTCATGGCTGACAGGGGCCTTTTTGGGTGGCGTTTGCACGTTCTCCTTGTGTGTTTCCTTTGAGTGCTCTGGTTTCCCCCACTGTCCAAAGACAGGTGGTTCGGATAACTGACTGCTCTAAATTGCCCATATGTGTGGATGATTGAGTGGGAAATGCTCTGTGTCCTTGATGTCCACTCTGGGTAGCACTCCTGAACTAGCTAACAAATCTGCAGTAAACAGTCAACTATGGCTGACATATGAGATGAAGATGATAAAAAAAAAGTATCAAAATCAAGCCAAAATTTTCTAACACTAGACCAAAATTTGCCCAAGGACCCTTGACCAAAATTTAAATATTGTGTCTTTATTTTTAAGGTTTAATTTTGGTCAACAGACCAAGCTAAAATTAGGTCTAATTTTGGTTAAAAGTTTGGGTTAATTTTGGTCAAATCTTAGCCAAAATATTTCCTAAGGGATCCACAGAAAAAGGTTTACGTTGTCAGTCTTCTTTCTAAGCCTGAGGAATGGTGTTTGACAGCCTGTTTTTCAAGCCTTTTTTAAAGTGTCACTACAATATTTGCCCAAATAAATTTGAAAAGGTGTGTGTCTACAGAAAGCTCCACTGATGTCCAGCAAAGACATCAATCTGTCATTTTGAAGCTAGCATAAGATCAAGCTCTGAATCACAAACAACTCTCTGTGGAGCTCGATTTATGTGTTTGTATTGTGCAAAGCAGATCAAAAATCTTGCTTTACATCTAATCTTTGAACGATTTATAAAAATATCCAGAAGAGAGATAAACAGCACCATACTTTTCAACAGAACAAACACAGAGATGTTCACAGAAAGTGGGAATTAGACACATTGCATGAAAACAAATCGCTGGAGTGTAGCACAGAAGATAAAAAGCATCATCGTTCATCTCTGTGAAAAGGTCTTACAGTGCCTGTGGGTAGAACTGATCTGTCTCTGTACGCTAACATTTCTGGCCAACTCCAATGCCTCAGCGCAATCAGAGCAATATATACAAACATATTCAAATATATTTAATATACCACAGCTCTGCTGAATTCTCAAATTGGTTAGAAGGTGTTGATTAATTTTCTAGAACAGCAGCTCAGACAGTAGCTCTGGCTGCAAGGTAAATCACAGGTTTATATTCATGCACTTGTTCTCATACATTAATATTAGTTATTTCATAGATATTTGTATTAAAGATTCAGAGTAACAGTAAACAGTTTTTTTAAATGTGTTATTTAAATAAGAAAAATATATCATTGTTGATGTGGTAAAACTTTCTGTAAAGAAAAGTATTTAGGTCATTCTAGAATTCGGGGTACATTTCGTGTCTCCAACTCCAATAAACTTTTTGTTATTTTCCACAAAATAAATCTTTATTGAATCAGTTTTGAACAATAATGCAAATTATGACAAACTTTCACAAATAGCAATGCTTGATGTACATTTTAGACCCAATTTATCCATAAAACATTAACTAAATGACTCCCACCTCCCACATGATTGGCTGTCTTCAACTACTGATTCATACATTCAACCTGAATAAACATGAAGTGATTCAGTGTGACAATCTGTTTTTTGGGGCTTATTCTATCAACTGTTATAAAATCAATTGCATAGAAAGTCTATTTTATGGATTATGTGAAATTACAGTAATAAAAATATATATTTTTCACCCGTCCCAATGCTCTTGTCAACTCTGTTAACTCTGTTACAAAACCGCATAAAATCCACAATGACTTAATAATATGCATGACACCTGCACTGAGAGATGTCACTTCCTCTGATGGGAAACTTCAGAAAGGCAGTGAGGTATGTTGTGTTTCTTCTCTCATTAATTTGAACAAAATATTAAGGATACATCAACAGTAGATTAATTATTCATCAAATCTCTTATTGTGATATTGGAGTCAATCTCTCACTCATTGTTTAAAACAATAATATGATTAAAATCCATAAAATTCTGTTTTTATACATGCCATGTGGTAGCTAGTTAGAGGTTAGCATGTTAAGTTAAAACACAAAATGGTGGAAAATGTCAACTCTGTTATCACCGATTCTGTTAATGGATTGTCCAGTTTAATGATAACAGAGTTGACGATGACTTACAGAGTCAACATTTGAAATGTACCTGCAATTATAGAATGGACCATTTATAATTTCTGGAAGGAGTCTCCAGTGTCCTTACTTTCTAAGTTTTCCTGAACAAAAAAGGCTACAGGACAGAGAACTTGCTCTTTTAGGTTTCTTGGCAGCATGAAAATCTAGAAGGTGTTTTTGGTTTTATTCATTTCAAGAGATTGAAAAGAGAGGCTAAAAGGAAGTGATAACAGGAACTAATCTGTTTCATGGAGGTTCCACAACATTAATCATTGCTATAAACTCCTAAAAAAAGTATTTCTTAATTCATGAATGAAGTGTCTCATTAATTAATTAATAGAATGTTGTAATATTGCACAGGAAAATAATCTACTTTGCAACCTTGCAGCCACAGCTCCGCATGGCTGTCTCAGCAATGGAGGTGTGGAACATGGTCCACTCGGACTCAATGTCCCCATCCTCCCCTGGTATGCAGTTGAAGCTCTGCCGGATGTGACAATTGAAGATCCGATGGACGGGAGCCTCTGCTAGACGTTCCCAGCATACCCCCACTACTTGTTTGGGCCTGTCCGATCTGTCCGGCCTCCTCCCCCACCATCTGATCCAGCTCGCGACCAGATCATGATCAGTTGACAGCTCTGCTCCTCTCTTCGCCTGAGTGCCCAAGACATATGGTTGTAGATCAGATGAAACAACTACAAAGTCAATCGATCTGCGGCCTAGGGTGTCCTCGTGCCACGTGCACTTATGGACACCCTTATGCTCAAACATAGTGTTCGTTAGGGCCAAACCATGCATGACACAAAAGTCCAACAACTGAACACCACTCGGGTTCAGATCAGGTAGGCCGTTCCTCCCAATCACACCCTTCCAGGTCTCACTGTTATTGCCCACGTGAGCATTGAAGTCCCCCAGTAAAACAATGGAGTCCCCTCGTGGTGCACTGTCCAGCACCCCACTCAAGGACTCCAAGAAGGCCAGGTACTCTGAACTACCATTTGGCGCATAAGCGCAAATGATAGTCAGCGACCGTTCCCCAACCCGAAGGCGCAGGGAAACGACCCTCTCATTCACTGGGAGAACTCTGATGTTAGCGCACCAAACTGGGGGGGCTACCAATAGCCCCATCCCTGCCCGGCGCTGCTCACCCTTGGCAACTCCAACATAGAACAGAGTCCAACCCCTCTCCAGGAAATTGGTTCCAGAGCCCAAGCTATGCATTGAGGTAAGCCCAACTATATCTAGCCGGTACCGCTCAACCTCACGCACAAGCTCAGGCTCCTTTCCCACCAGAGAGGTGACATTCCATGTTCCAAAAGCCAGTTTTGTCAGCCGGGGATCAGTACGCCAGGGCCTCCGCCTTTGGCTGCCACCCGATCCACAGTGCACCGGACCCTTACAGCACCTCCTGCGGGTGGTGAGTCCACAGGAGAGTGGTTCCATGGTACTCATTCGGGCTGGGCCCCACAGACATAGGCCCGGCACCAGGCGCTCACCGACGAGCCCCTCCCCCAGGCCGGACTCCAGGGTGGGGCCCCGATATCCCTGGTCCGGGTGAGGCCACTCAGATACCTGCTTTTCCTCTCATAAGGGTCATTCTGAACCACTCTTTGTCTGACCTCTCATCTAGGACCTGTTTGACTTGGGAGACCCTACTAGGAGCAAATGCACCCAACAACATAGCTCCTAGAATCCCTGAGGCATTCAAATCCCTCCACCACATTAAGGTGGTGATTCAAGGAGGGGACATAATGAGACTTAGTTGCTTAATCTAGTTTTCATAACACATAACTGGGAATAAACTCCTGATTTTGTCTTCTCCCTTGGGCTTCAATAATTTGTCTTTGAGAGACCTTCTATTGTCTGACCATCAGTGCTTAATGTTTGATACCCCTCTAGTAGCTGCTGCTGCTCCTAAACCATCAGACATTTACCTGCTTTTAATGAAAAGTCCCCTGTGGAGTTTTTCTCATTGTTTACCCAATCACTGCATAAATAATTGATAAACCATTTCAACCAATTATTTTCAACTGCTATAGACACCTTTGTGCCTCTTAAGTTAAAACTGAAGTCCAATATTGAAGCTTCCATTGGGATAAACAGTGATACACTTAGTATTAAGTAAATGTGTAAAGAACAGAGCATAAATGAAAAGCCTTGAAGCTTTGTTTACTACTTTTAGTTGAAAGATGTAATGTCTTCTTATGGAATATTTCTTTAACCTTATCAGTGCCACTCAACACAATTCTACATTGATCAGGCCTCGTGTCCTCTCAGTTATTCATAGCTCCCTATAATCTGTATGTGTTCCTGATGCTGTTAAGTGTTCAGCCTCTTTTGAAAAACCCTGGACTTGGTGCCTCAGTGTCAAATAACTTTTAGGCACATCTCTCGATTGTGCTTGATCTCCAAGATCTTAGAAAAAGTGGTCTTAATGTAAATCTTAGAGGTCTTAAAGGGCCATGGCCTCTTTGAAAAGTTTTAGTCAGGCTACTGCCTTGATCACTCCACAGAGACGGCTCTTACAGTTACTAATGATCTTCCTTGGGCAGCTGATAAAGGGCAATATTCAGATCTAGTGCTTTTAGATCTCATAGCAGCGTGATCATGTAATTTTAATTAATAGTCAAAGTAGTGGATCTGCTTTGGATTGGTATTTGTCATACCTGGCCTATTTAAGGTGTTAATCAGTGGTTTCCTCATCCTCTGTGTTGTCAGTCACTTGTGAAATTCCCCAGGCTTTTATCCTCAGGCATGTGCTGTTTAATCTGTACATGTTACCACTTGGTAATACACTCACTGTCAGTTGTATTAAGAACACCTGTAGACCTGCACCTTCTTACAGTTATCTAGTCAGCCAATCATGTGGCAGCAGCACAATGAATAAAATCATACAGATACAGGTCAAGAGCTTCAGTTCATATTCACATCAAACATCAGAATGGCAAAAATTGTGATCTCAAAGTGTGACTTCACTGTGGCATGGGTGTTGGTGCCCGATGGACTGGTTTGAGTATTTCAGAAACCGCTGATCTCCTGGGGTTTTCACACACAACAATCTCTAGAGTTTACACAGAATGGTGCAAACAAACAAACAAACAAACACTTTGAATGAGTGACATTTCTGTGAGTGGAAATGTGTGATTGATCAGAGAGATCAGAGGAAAATGGACAGATTGATGAACCAATCTGGTGTTTGATGTTTCAGCCTGCAGACTATCCACTCACAGGATGTCACTGAAATCACACTTTTTCTTCATCCTGATGTTTGATATGAACATTAACTGAAGCTCTTGACCTGTTGCTGTATGATTTTATGCATTGCATTGTTGCCACATGATTGGCTAATTAGATAACTGCATGAATGAGCAGGTGTACAGGTGGGGAGGTGGAGCTCGTTAGCCTTGGTTAGCAGTCCACCTAGGAGAAGGAAAACTCTGATTTCAAACCTCCGTGGCCTTGCGGCAATACCCTGTCCGGGATAGGCCATCAAGTTCTGGTATCTTCAAACCAGATAGCTCCAGGCTGATGAGGCTCAATAACCTGGCTGGCAACTCATCTAGGAGAGAAAACTCCAAAATCAACCGCTGCTGTCTCGCGACTTACCCTTCCATGGGAGAGACTTCGGGAGTAAACCCTGAGGATAAATCTGGAGGTGGAGTCCGTTAGGCGGGTCATCATTGCTACAACCTCATCCCGGCAACTCCTGCATCGCCCTAATGCCAGGCATACTTGCTTGCTTGCCAGCTCTTCAAATATTAAGCTGGAATGTAAGAACAATGTGTCCTGGTTTTAATCGTGACCGTTTATGGTTTAATCGGGACCGTATACATAATCGGTCGTTTATGGATGACCTTTGGAAGACCGCTGTAATAGACGGAGAACTCTACCGCCTCAACGTCAACATTGCAGCATTGCAAGAGACTAGACTGCCTGACGTGGGATCCTTATGAGAACAGAATTACACATTTTTCTGGCAGGAGAAAATATTCGATGAGCCTAGACTACATGGCGTAGGCTTTGCAGTTAAGAACTCCTTGCTGTCCACCATCGAGCTGCCATTAGGGGGTTCGGAGAGACTTCTGACCTTACGGATGACAACTAGAACAGGTGTAGTCAACTTTGTGTGTGTTTATTCACCAACTATATGCTCCACCACAGAAGAGAAAGACCAGTTCTACGATGCCCTTGGCTCAACCATCAAGAGTGTGCCCAGCAAGGAAGGACTCTTTATCATAGGAGACTTCAACGCTAGGGTCAGTGCTGACTTTGAAGCTTGGCCACCTGTCATCGGCCATTATGGTATTGGTAAGATGAACGAAAATGGCCAAAGGCTTCTAGAGCTCTGCTCTTTCCACAACCTGGTGGTGACCAACACCTTCTTCCAGAACAAGGAGAGGCACAAAGTTTCATGGCACCACCCAAGATCCAACCGATGGCACCAGCTAGACCTGATTCTCGCCAAGAAAAAAGACCTGAACCACGTGCACAACACCAGAAGCATGCACAGCGCTGACTGTGACACCGACCACGTCCTTGTTCACTCTGTCCTTTGCCTCGTTCCACGCAAGCTACATCACTCCAAGACGAAGTGCGTCCCGCATATTAATGCAAGTTGAGCCTCATGTCCACTCAGAGTACAAACGCTTCTCGATTCCCTAAAAACATCTTTGGGAAACAGCCATTCACCTGCAGAGACAGCTGAATCAAAATGGACTCGTGTACACACCGCCCTATACCACTCTGGTCTCGAAGCATTCGGAAGGAAGGAACAATAGAACCAGGATTGGTTTGAAGCTAACTGGCAGGAAATGAAGCCCATAGTGGAGGCAAAGCGTGCTGCGCATTTAGCCCACGTAAGCAATCCATGTCAGGCTACAAGGGATGCACTGAGAGCTGCATGCAGTAGATGCCAAAAGATGGCCCGACGCTGCACAAATGACTACTGGCTGAAGCTCAGTCAGAGGATCCAGTCTGATGCTGACTGCGGAAACACCGGCAGCATGTATGCAGGCATTAAGAAGGCCACAGGCCCATCAGCTACAAAGAGCGTCCCACTGAAATCCAAATCTAGCGAATTCATCACCGACCAGAAGAAGCAGATGGAGCGATGGGTGGAGCACTATCTAGAACTGTACTCCACCCAAAACGTAGTTACAGATGCTGCCCTTGACACCATCAGCCAGCTGCCCATTCTTGCAGAACTGGACAAGGAGCCTACAATGCAAGAACTCAGTAAGGCTATTGACTCCCTATCGAGTGGCAAGGCCCCAGGTGAGGATGGAATTCCCCCCGAAGTGATCAAGCATGGCAAAGAAGCACTTATCCCGGACCTGTACGATTTACTCATACTGGTCTGGAGGGAGGGCTCCGTTCTGCAGGACTGGCAGGGCGCCAAGATTGTAACCCTCTATAAGAACAAAGGTGACCACAGTGACTGTAACTGCTACAGGGGCATCTCCCTGCTGAGCATAGTGGATAAGATCCTAGCCAGAGTCATCCTGGAGTGACTGTATGTCCAAGCAACTCGCGTCTACCCAGAAGCTCAGTGTGCCTTTAGGGCTGGCAGGTCCACCATCAACATAATCTTCTCCGTCAGACAACTGCAGGAAAAATGCCGGGAACAGAACCAACCACTCTTCCTTGCCTTCATTGACCTAACCAAGGCGTTCAACCTCATTAGTAGAAGCGGACTTTTCCTCATCCTGAAGATTGGCTGCCCCCCAAAGCTGCTTTCCATCATAGAGTCCTTCCACACGGATATGTACAGCACTGTCTGTTACAATGGACAAATGTCAACACCATTCCCAATCCACAGTGGAGTCAAGCAGGGCTGCGTTCTCGCACTAACACTGTTCAGGATATTCTTCTCAATGCTTCTAGCATACACCTTCAAGGACAACGAAGATGGTGTCTACCTCCACACGTGATCTGATGGAAAGCTGTTCAACCTAGCAAGACTTCGCGCTAAGACCAAGAACAGACACGTCACCATCAGAGAGGCTCTCTTTGCAGACGACATTGCTCTAGCGACCCACTCAGGTGACACTCTACAGAGATTGATCAACCTTTTTGCTAAAGCTTGTGATGAGTTCAGTCTTACCATCAGCATAAAGAAGACTGAAGTGATGGGACAAGGCACTGACCACCCGCCACGCATCTATCTTGAAAGCCATGAGCTCAACTCAGTCGAGAAATTCCAGTACCTTGGGTCCATAATTAGCGCGAATCTCTCATTTGAACCAGAGATCAATGCTAGAATCGGAAAGGCCTCAGCAATCATGTCCAAGCGCCACACCAGAGTACGGTCCAACAACAACCTCACCATTAGTACTGAAATGCAGGTGTACAGAGCTTGCATCCTGAGCACACTTCTTTACTCCAGCGAAACTTGGACAACCTACTCCGCTCAGGAGAGAAGACTCAACAGCTTCCATCTTCGCTGCCTCAGATGCATCCTTGGCATCAGTTGGCAAGATAAAATCCCAAACACCGATGTGCTCGAGCACGCAGAACTTCCATCTATCTACATGCTCCTTAGCCAACGCCGTCTTCGCTGGCTGGGCCATGTACGCTGCATGGATGACGGCAGGATACCTAAAGATCTACTGTACGGTGAGTTGTCAGAAGGCTCTAAATCTCGTGGCCACCCAAGGCTCCGCTTCAAAGACGTCTGCAAGTGTGACTTGAAATCCACTGGGATCAGTGTACAGTCTTGGGAGACCACTGCCGAGTCCAGAAGTTCTTGGAAAGCTGCCGTTGCGAGCGGGACCAAAGAAGCCGAACTATTACGGAGTGTCAACCAAAAGCGAAAGAGAGCAGCACGCAAGTCTTCCCGGCAAGATCAGGAACCATCTTTGTACATCTGTCCTTCTTGCCAAAGAGACTGCCATTCCCGCATCGGCTTGTTTAGCCATGCAAAGAAGTGCTAATCAAGGTGCATCCCATCGTCCCAGACGTAAGGAGGCCAACGACGACGAGATTGAATGGGTGTATGATTGCATGGACTTTAAGGAGTTTGGCCGGGATTCATTCTCAGAAAGTGTTAAAAGAATAATAAGAAGAAGAAGGAGGAAAAAAGAAGACGAATTTAATAACTTACAATCTTGCTCAGTTACCTGAATAATATCTGCTGTATTCAAACCATTGGCTGGTATATTGGCCTGTTGGCCTTCCTCTCAGCTCCTCATGCCAGCCTTTTTCTGTAACTGAGCTTGGCACGGCAACATATCACTCTGAAACCTAATGATGTTTTGACAGACTTAATAACGTACGAGGGCAGCCCTGTGTCGTTAAGAGGAAATATGTTTTTGACACAATGAAAGATGGTCTAATCAATCATTTGCATTTGGCTAATTACAGGGTGAGGATGAGTAATAAGCGGCAGACATGTTTTGAAGGACAAGATACTTGGGGGGAGGGATAAGAGGAGAGAAATATAGAGATGGAAAGACAGAGACTGGGTTGGTTTTATGCAGCTAGGTTATTTATTTTTTTATTTATTTTAATAAAAATAATAATAATAATTAATTTATTTTTCAGGGCGAGTAGTGCCAACTTCAGTGTGACCACAAATATACTTGGTGGACCTCCAAAGCCCTAAAGAGGCCATTCTCTGTTTCAGACATGTTGCTCTATTTTACTGCAAAGTCAAACGAATGGATTCAGTAATAGGTTTTCTTTCATGTCATCAGTTATATTCAGCACATTTTCTTTTTTTTTAAGCTTTTTAACAGTTTGTATAATTTTGGCAATTGATGTTATAGTCATCGTACATCATGTAAAAAGAGGACAGGGCTCGAAGCCTGCACTTTTAAAATAAACCCTCTTCCATTATGCACTGAAGTGCATTGATGAGCTAAAAGCTTGTATAACCGTATCTTCACTTTGTAAGAAACACTTTTGAACCTGAGCTCATTTCAGTTTGAGTTCTTTGCAGTGATTCTGAAGTTTTCTTCTCTCCTGATCAACAACAATTTCGCTGACCTGGACGCTAACCTGAAACCATTATACGGCAAACCTCAAAGCCTATCTCCAGCCATTACAGAGGGCAGCTTCTTCCACTGCTGACCTGGCGAGAGAGAAAGAGCGAGGCAAATCATAACAGCGCTCTCTGGCCGTGTCTGGTATTTAAGAGTGGGGAGAAGAATAAAGGGAGATTGATGTTTTGAGGGATAGTCATTGACTTTCTAACCTTTCCCCCGAGTTCCAGTGTGGTGAGCCGTTGTGAAATGGCAAAGGGAATTTGCAAAGCTATTACCAGAGTGTCTTTCTAAATCATATGCCTCCGAGTGGAGATGACTCCTATAATACCTGCCATTTACTGGCCAAATTATCTATTATATTCTCGTCTGGTATGTGGTCACAGTCGCCCTTGCAGGGGAGGGAGTGGGGTGGTTAGGTGTGTGGAGGTTTTGGAGGGGAATTGGGCAACAGGAATGGGCCTGTACAGGGAGCAACTGGATAGAACTCCTTCATTTATATCATTATTATGTTGTAATCTTCAGTAAATACACTTTATGACCCTGGCCATACTACAGCTCGTGATCGATTTGCGAATACTTGGCGATGGAAAAATTGGTCGCATTGCCACCAATTGTGTGATGCATGGCGAATGTTCTCCAAGCTTCGTGAGTTGTTTTTTGGTGCGTTTCCGCCTCGTGCGTGGCTAAAATCAACACGCAACATTTCATTGCATGCTTGGCGATGTTTTCGTCAGCAGTCTAAGCAGCAAATACTTGCAGATGGATTTGGGAATACTTCCTGAAGCTTGGGGAACCTTAATCTTCATTGAACCTCTTGAGATGTATTTGTCTCGAATCCATGTCCTCGATGCACGCGGGAGCCTCATCAACACAGCGGCTCGGCATCGCTTAACCTTTGCCAAGACTTAAAAAGTACATTTACATTCGGGGATCCTTCAGAGCGTGTTGTGTGCACGCTTGGGACCCAGTCATTATGGGAAACACCTGATGCTGATTTGAGTGCAATCAGCACTCACATATAAGGACGCTGTTTTCACAGAAACTTTGTGAAGTATTCTGTTGGGGATCCTTTGGAGCGTGTTGTGCGTGCACTTGGGACCCAGTTGTTATGGGAAACACCGGTTGACGGACGATTCGTTCAGTGGACGTTTCGTAGAAGACGTTTCGTTCACCATAAAGACGTTTCGTTCAATCCTCAAAACCGGGACACGCCCCCTTGTCAGATCAAGGAAGCGAAGCTACACCGGTAAGACA
>JAOBAM010000014.1:4885182-4895567 GCA_025212355.1 Notarius kessleri
GTGTTCAAATAAGTCCCAGTCTGTCTGATTGAAGCAGTCTTGTAGTTTGGAGAGTGCATTGTCAGGCCAGGTTGTAATATTCCTAATGGTGGGCCTGGCTCTGCATCTGAGGGGGGTGTAGGCTGGAGAGAGCAGAAGGGAAAGATGGTCTGATTGGCTGAGGTGGGGGAAGGGTATGGCTCTGTACGCATGCCTGATGTTGGAGTAAACATGTTCCAGAGTGTTCTCCCCTCTAGGAGAACACTTGACATGTTGATAGAACTTTGGCAGTACAGTCTTCAAGTTGGTCTTATTAAAGTCTCACGCACTTATGTGAACACCATTGGGGTGGGCTCGCTGCTGTTCAGTTATGATGTTCAGCAGGAGAGAAAGCACCATGTTTACACTGACATCGAGTGGAATATACACAGCTGTGACAATCACTACAGTTAGCTCTCTTGGTAGAAAAAAAGGCCAGCATCTTACAGACATGTACTCGAGGTCTGGGGAACAGTGCTTGTCTATAATTGTTCCATTGTTACACCAGTTATCATGCACGGAAATACAGAGCCCCCCCCTCCTCTGCTTTTACCGGAGTCCTCAGTCCTGTCTCAGCGGAGCTAGCTGCAAGCTAGCATCAGGAATTCCCGAGTGAAGCCAGGTTTCGGTGATGATCAAAATACAACAGTCACGAACATAGCGATTTCCAGAGAGTTGTAATTCCAAGTCGTCCGTTTTATGCACCAGGGATCTGGCATTGGAGAGATACAGGCTCGGTAGACATGGCTTGTGTGGTTGTTTTCTTAGCCTTAACATAATACCGGCCCTGCGGCCCTGCTTCTGCTTCCTCTCCCTCCACCATCTGTGCCACCTCCTAGACCCGGTAACAATCCATGGAGAGCCAGGCAGTCTCGCTATGTCATCTGGGATGTTATGTGAGTAGTGAAAATCGCTCAAAACAGATATCTGGTGTTGGTCACCGATGTCCAAAAGTGTCTGGCGGGTGTACTGGATGTTCACAGAACCGATGGTGCACAAACAAGCAAGAAAGAAATACAATAACAACAAAATTATTGTTTATATGACGACATCAAGGCATGTATGTGTGTGTGGTTGCATTCAGGATATAAAATCACCACATTGGGCAAATCAGAATGGGTAGCAGATCTCACAGAAGCACTGATGGTGCTCTTCAGGGGTATGGCTGACCAGTTGCAAAGTAGCTTGCTTTAGGTCTGGGGATTCCAGCAGATTCATGACCAGAAGCTGATGGGCTGCGAGCTGGGCTTCCCGACAGTAGCAGCAAGCAGATCAACTATTGTGAATCTGGCCAGCCCTTTGCTTCTACAGCATGCTCAAAGAGGTTAACAAATGCTTCCAGATTGTCCTGTGGTCCCATCTTGGAGAATGTGATGTGTGGTATGGCCACGGCAGCTGCTGTGGGCTGCTGCTGGAGCACCTGCCAGCTGGACCAGGCTCCATAGCACTTCTAGGTCCTCTTCCTGGGCTTCAAGAATGGCCTAGAAGCATTGGTCCTGCTCCATGTGCTCCAAGGAGGGCCTGATGTTGCATCTGGTGGATGTCAGTGAGGGTTTTGATGATCTCTGCAAGTGCTGAGGACTCCATTACTGTGTACATTCTTCAATTTCCCTGGTTTTGGTACCAGTGTGACACTTTTATGGGTTGGGCCGGAAATGAGAAGATGGAAGGCAGGCTTGGGACAACTCAAAATGGGCTCTTTATTTTCCTTCACTATCCCTTTATTTTCAGATATTTTATTTCACTTCACACATTGACACACACTCTGTGCTGCTCAGCTCTCTTCCCTGTGGCTCTCATCTCTCTCCTTATTATCCTTGCCACTGCTCACTGAAAAACAGAACACTTGATGGAAAATCCCACACAGATGTAGATCCTTATAGCTCACGTTACCTGGTTCCACCCTCCATTCACAAACTGCACTTGACAGTGCCCCTACTTCCACTGTTCAGTAAAGAATCCTCCATTCCCAGCAATTACAGCCATTGGTTTTCCAGCTATCAATTTGTTGAGGTAATCTGCACCAATATCCATGCTTCCTGAAGGACCTCCCACAAGTTGGATTGGTTTGATGGGCATTTTTGTTTGTACCATCTGGTCAAGCTGCTCCCACAATAGGTTGATAAGGCTGAGATTTGGTGATTGTGCTGGCTAGTCCATTTCAGCTGTTGCTGAAATTGTAGCTAATTGCTTCTTCCTTAAACAAATTTTGCATAATTTTGAGCAATGCTTTGGGTAATTGTCTGGGTTTGGGATAAGATTAATTCCAATCATGTGGTGTAAGATTATTTTATACCTCAGGATTACTGGTTAGAGCATCAGAATGTGTTAGGATTTCTGCTTCTGTGGCCACAGTTATCTTTGTCATGTTGGGTTCTTTGTGGAGCAATAAATAAAGATGCTGAGACATGGATTTCGCATTGAGTGCTTTACTTCCAAAATCACACGAACCTTAACTCTGTGCTTGGTCCACTATTACCTGACGTTCCCTATTAGACCACCCCCTGATGTACCGGCCTATTGTTGACACATATCCAGATCACTCCACATCTCCCCTTCTGGGAAATGATAGACTGTGAAGCACATTATACTTAATACATTTGCATTAACCTGTTAACCTTACTGTTATCATATGCTGTGCTTTGCTCAACAATTCCCTTAGAGAGCTTACATAACACTGTTACTTCTATATGGACCCTTTCTTAAAGTCAAAAAGAATATTAACTCATTTAGGCCTCTTTAGGCTGCCTAAGAACACACCTTAGACAACATGAAGTCAACATACAACAGGGTCTGTTTCCCCTTAACCCTTATTTAACATTACATCACTATATCACACAGTATAACTCCATAAATTTGTTTCTTTTTTTCACATTGTTCTGTTCTCAAACATACAAAATCATCACAAATCCAGTCGATCTGGCTTGATGACAGCTCTACCGGACCTGGTTCTAATGGTTTGGGGAGAGCCATGCGACCCCTCTAGGGACACCATACCAGTGTCTGTAGGAGTGTCCTGCAGGTCTGCCCCAGCAGCTTATTCTTGATTCTTACTGCAGTTGTCTGTTGCCATGGGCACAAGGTGGCAACGATTCCTCCTAAGAGTGCCCTGGGGTCCACTGACCAGGTAGGATCTTGGTGTTTCATGTGCGGATGTCACAGTACCTGGTGTCTTAGCATCTGTGATCCACACAGGGTCTCCTGGACACAGGTCAGAGAGATTTCTCACTCTGTGTCTGCGGTTGTAGTTGCTTGTGTCCATCCACCTCCTCTTTCTTTCTTTACGCTGCACTGACTGAAGGTCTGGAATGGCTGGCTCAAGCACTGTGGGAAAAGCTGGCACTGTGGTGCACAATCGGTGCCCCATGAGCAGCTGGGCAAGGCTGAAGCCGTTGCTCAAAGGAGTGCTCCTGTAAGCCAGCAGCACATGGTAGGGGTCTGGTGCTTTCTTCAAGAGGTTTTTAATGGTTTGGACAACACGCTCGGCCTCACCATTGCTTTGAAGGTATCTTGGGCTGCTTGTTATGTGTTCAAACTCATACTCGGTGGCAAACGCTGACATTTGGGTACCCGAGAACTGTGGCCCATTATCGGTGACTAAAGTCTCAGGTATGCCGTGCCTTGCAAAAATAGACTTGAGGTGCACAATAACATCTGCACACCTAGTCGGGCTCAGCTGTGCAAGCTCAATGTACCTAGAGAAATAGTCCACAACAAGCAGATAGTTAGTGTTCTTCAGTGTAAAGAGATCGGCCCCTAGCTTCTGCCATGGCCTGTCTGGTAGCTTGATGGGCATAAGAGGCTCAAACATATTTGTTTGTTCTTTGACACATGCAGTGCATTTTAACACTCGCTCTCCAATTTGGCTACTCAGCCCCGGCCACCACACAGATTGCTTGGCTCTTCCATGACATTTAACTATCCCCTGGTGCCCCTCATGAATCTTCTCTAGCACACTACTAGTCTAGTACCCCGCAATAGCAGTCCATTATGTGTGCTAAGAATGGCCCTTTTGGCCCAGTAGGGTCTGACTAGCGCGTCTAGTCTGCTGCGATCTGGCCAGCCCTCTGTGCAGTACCTCATGACCTCAGCACATATGCTATCTGCACTCAGCTGTCTTCACAGCTCTGACAGGTAAGCCTCGCTTGCTGGCAGGTTTGCCATCACAGAGTCCACATATATGTTTGTCGCCTCCATCAAGCCGTCACCATCCGTGACTCCACTGATCTTCAGCGGAGCCCATGAGAGTGTGTCTACAGGAATGAGGCTTTTCCCTGGGACGTGTGTAATGGTGTACCTGTATCTCATGAGTCTCATCCTGAATCTTTGCATTCTAGGTGGGGGTGCGTCCAGCGCTTGTCCACCCAGCAGGCTCACAAGGGGTTTGTGATCAGTTTCTAGCTCAAAGCAAAGACCTATAATGAAGTCACTGAATCTTTCACATGCCCAAGTCAGGGCCAGCACTTCTTTTTCCACTTGAGCATAGTGCTGCTCTGTACTTGTGAGTGTTCTGGACGCATACGCCACTGCCACCCAAATGCCCTGACGTTCTTGCAGAAGTACCCCACCTAGCCTGTATGATGAGGCATCAGCAGAGATTTTCAGATTTTTGTTTGGATCATACAACTGCAACACTGGCGTGGACGACAACTCCTGCTTGAGACTGGCGAATGCTTTCCGTTGATCTGGCCCCCAGTACCACTGGTTCTTCTTTGACAACAAGTCCCTGAGAGCTTTGTCTTTTTCAGCTAGATTGGGCACAAACTTGCCTAGTTGATTCACCATGCCCAGAAAACTCCTGAGCACACTGATGTTCTGTGACAGATCCATCTCCCGCACAGCACGTGTCTTTTCTGGGTCTGGGCTTACCCCATCCGCTGATATGATGTATCCAAGGAATTTCACTGTTGTTTTGCTAAACTCACACTTAGCTGTGTTCAGTGTGATGCCAGCCGCCTGCGCCCTCTGCAGAACTGCGTGCACCTGGGTATTGTGCTCTGCCTGTGTAGAACCCCATAAGAGGACGTCATCCATGTGACAGACAACTCCTTCTAACTCCTCTGTTACTTTCACCATCCGGTTCTGAAAGTGTTCCGGGGTGGAGGCTATGCCAAATGGTAGGCGGTTGAAGAAGTAGCGTCTGACTGGAGTAATAAAGGTAGTGTAGTGGGCACAGTCTTTTGTCAATGGGATCTGCCAAAACCCCATGTTGGCATCTAACTTTGTGAAGATCTTTGCCCTGATAGCATGCCCAAGGTCTGGTCCACTGACAGGAGGATGAACTTTTCCCTGTGCACTGCTTCATTTATAGGAGAGAGATCAACACAGATTTGTATTTCACCCTTAGATATCTTTGGTGCCACCACCATGCCGGAACACCACTCTGTTGGCTGTTCAATCCAGCTAATGACTCCTAGCTGCTCCATGCGCTGGAGTTCCTGCTTTACTTTTCCCATCAAAGGCAGTGGGACACGTCGTGGCACCTTCAAGGACATGGGCTTGGCATCAGGTCTGAGCTTAATGGTGTATGGCTGCTGTACTAAACCTAGCCCATCACACAGCTTTGGGTAGTTTTGTTTTACAGAATCCAAGTCAATACTGTCTACTCTGACTACCAGTCTGAGATTAACTGATGCAGGTTTGCTCAACAGAGCTGTGTTCAGATTCACTATATACAAGTCCTCTGTGGCGTGCTTATCACCACAGTGCAGCACCTCCCTGGCTACCCCCACTACAGAGAGAGGTGCATGCCCTGGCCCATACAATGCCTTGTTACCTGGTGCGAGGCTGCTTAAGGCACCTCCGCATATCTGTCTGTATACCTGTTCTGGTACGATGGTAACGTCTGCCCCTGTGTCAATCTTGAATGTTACCTTTGTGTCTCTAATCTTTATGTCTACTGTCCATGCATGTTTGCCTGCATCAACTGTGCCAAGGAATAGATCTTCGTCTGTGTCTTCTGAGACAGCACTCACACACTTGGTAGACTTGCATACTTTGCTGTAATACCCCCTTTTCCCACAGTTATGGCAGTCTGCATTCTTTGCAGGGCACTGGAACTTAGTATGAACTGAAGTCTTACCGCATCTCTGGCATGACTGTTCTGCTCCTGACTGTGTCTCATGCTTGTCCTTGCACTGTCTAGCTGGCTGTTTTTTTGTTTTTCCAGGCTTGCTTTTTCCCTTTGTTACTGTGCACCGCATCCACTGTAGCTTTAGTAGCATGTGTTGTGTCTCCTCTTAAGTCTGTCATTGTTTAATGTCCTCTGCCTGCCTGACCATGTTAATGGCTTTTGCTAAATCCAGTTTGCGTTCCATCTGCATTTTCTGTGATAGTGCACTGTCTCTAATGCCTACAATGATCCTGTCTCTTAACAGTTCGTCTTGAAGTGCACCATATTCACAATCTTCCGCCATTGCATATAAAGCAGTTATAAACGAGTCTGCAGATTCGGTTGGCCCTTGAGCTCGCATGTTGAATTTGGCTCACTGATAAATGACGTTCTTTTTAGGCACAAAAAAGTTTGTGAAACCATCCTTAATGGAGCTGTACACAAGTCTTTGTTCAGCGGTTAATGTTCGCCCCTTCAAAACATCATCTGCCTCGTCTCCCATGCCGTATATAAGCATGTTCACCTGGTTAGCTTGTGATGACTTGTCCAAGTCGCTGGCTACTCAAAAGCATTCAAACCGTCTTATCCACTTTTCCCAGTCCTGTGGCTTTGAAAAGTCGAAGGATTCTGGCGGGTTTATCGAAAACATTGCTGAAGGCTTTGCTGGTATCTGTGGGCTGTCGTGCTGCTCAGGCTGTTCCTCTTGTGACATGCTTGCTAGGTTAGCTCGGCTAAGCGTGACGTCCACTTATTTGCTAGCGCTTTAGTTTATCTTCTCGTATGGTGCCCTCTATCCTTCCCTTCACTGCAGAGCCACTTCTGACACCATGTCATGTTGGGTTTTTTGTGGAGCAATAAATAAAGATGCTGAGACCTGGATTTCGCGTTGAGTGCTTTACTTCCAAAATCACACGAACATTAACTCTGTGCTTGATCCACTATTACACTGACGTTCCCCCTTTGACCACCCCCTGGTGTACTGGCCTATTGTTGACACATATCCAGATCACACCACAGGTATGATGGTCAGGCTTTCGCATACTTTTGACCATATAGTGAATATATAATGGTAGAGGTAATAGTTTTCAATGCTTAAAACAAGTTTACACTGAAATATAATTTCTTTTGGGGCAGCATGGTGGTGTAGTGGTTAGCACTCTCGCTTCAGCACAAGAAGGTCCTGGGTTTGAGCCCAGTGGCCGACGAAGGCCTTTCTGTGTGAAGTTTGCATGTTCTCCCCGTGTCTTTGTGGGCTTCCTCCAGGTGCTCCGGTTTCCCCTGCAGTCCAAAGACATGCAGGTTAGGCTAATTGGTGGCTCTAGATTGACCGTAGGTATGAGTATGAATGGTTGTTTGTCTCTTTGTGTCAGCCCTGTGATGACCTGGTGACTTGTCCAGGGTGTACCCTGCCTCTCGCTCATAGTCAGCTGGGATAAGCTCCAGCTTGACTGCGACCCTGTACAGGATAAGCGACTACAGATAATGGATGAATGGATAATTTCTTTTGTCATTTGCATAATGTCTTTTGTCAGTTGTGTCTCCAGAGTGCTTCTTCGGCTGTAGTTTAAAAAAAAAAAGGTCTGGAATGCATAGATACCGCCAGACACTGAGTTTCTTCCCTGGTGATGCTCTGAGAGGCCTGTAGCTGTCTTCAGTTCGTGATTGTTCTTGGGACATTTTGCCTTCAGCAAATGAAATGTATGCCCTGTTGGATTTACGTCAAATGAATGACTTGGCCATTGCAGAAGATTCCACTTTTTTGCATTGAAAAGTCTTGAGTTGCTTTTGAAGTATGCTTCTTTTCATTGTCCCTGTGAACTTTGAGGCATAATTTGATCTTCCTGTTTTTGAGGTTTACCAACAGTTTACATATTGTGGGAAGCCCTCTGTATTTATGCTGGTGAAATTTTTATTCTTGGGCCAACTGTGCCACCTGGTGGTGGCTGTTGTGTAGAGTTATGGCTTGCTTGCTCCAAGTTCAGTTGAGGCAACTCTTTGTGGAAGAAGCATGCCAATAAAAAATTACTGTTAATGACTCCGTGTGCCTCTGTACATGCAAGCATGATGTCAGAAGCTTGGGAGCCAGAGAGCAAAGCTGTTTAGTTGTATTTCAGATAAGCTATTTGTGAAGTTCAGTTTAGCATTACTTTACTGCCACCGTATATATACAAAAGGCTACAGCTCGACCATGCCTGCTAACAGGTTTGCCTCTGGCCAAGATGAAATTTCTGACAACATAGCTACCAACTCAAGGAAGAATTTGAAGACTGGATGCTTCTCAGGTTTTCCTCTTCATGTTGTCACAAGGAGTTTTCCCTTGCCACTGTCTCCTCAGGATTGATCAGTAGGGATAAATTAATATGTTTAAAATTTATATCCAGAATTTATATATTTCAGAAAAGCTGCTTTGTGACAATGTCTATTGTTCAAAACACTATACAAATAAAATTGAATTCAATCAGGATTGCATGACAAAGCACCAGAGGTACAGGCAGTTGCCAACCTATTGCAGGATGAACACAAAGATGAACAACTATTCACATTCATATGAATGGGCAATTTAGGGTAGTCAGCTGACCTAATCCAGATGTCTTTGGACTGCAGGCAGAAACCGGAGCACTCAGAGGAAACCCATGCAGGCACTGGGAGAACATGCAAATTACACTCAAAAAGGTCAAGTCAGTTTATGTGTATAGTGCCTTTAACATCAGACATTGTCACAAAGCACCTTTATAGAAAAAATAAACACTTTAAACATATGACCTAATTTTATCCCTAATATATTTATTTATCCCTACTGAGCAAGCCTGAGGTGACAGTGGCAAGGAAAAAACTCCCTCAGATGACATGAGGCAAAAACCTTGAGAGGAACCAGACTCAAAATGAAACTCATCCTCATTTGGGTGATAACAGACAGTGTGATTATAAATAATTTGCTTCTATAACTGTGTCCTCTGTAGTCACAAAGTACAACTGTGTAACCAGGAAATTAATTAGAGTTTTAGCATGAAGTCTTTTTTGTTGAATTTATTAGCAGTTCATTGATGGAGACTTGAGTGCAAAACTGTTCATAACAACTGCAATCCTAAAGTTATCATGGCAATTGTAGTCCAAACCATCATAGAAAATCTGTAAGTGTCCAGAGCCATCTTCTAAATGTGACTTTTAACTGTCCATATGGGAGCATCCTCCACAGGAGCAATGTGATGAGAACTCCAGCCAAAAGCAGAGCATCAGGATGGATCAGGCAGGTCCAAAGAGCAGGAGATGCCAGCATTACTGGTATTTCATGATTGATGTGTAACTCGACAGAGGGGAAAAGAGACAGAGACAGAGAGAAAATACAGATTGTTAGGTACGCCCATTGTCACCTAATGGTTAAGAACAGTACACATTGTGTGCTAAGTGTAAGCAGGGACTGCTGCAAGACTAAGTATGACAGCATAACTAAAAGAGAGAGCCAGAAGGTAACACAGACATGAGGGAGCCCTTAGACATAAAGCAGCCAGCTATTCCATTGTCAACAAATGTGGGTGAAGGGGGGGGCAACATACATCCCAGTTTACCAAAACACTAGTTTGAATTCATAGGTCATAGTTTCAATCCAGAACCTTCTTGTTGTGAGGCAACAGTGCTAACTACTGCACCACCCTGTCAAAACATCTACAAGCATAATTTGAACTTAACTGAGCACCAAGTAACTGATGTAGTATCCATCCTAATAGCTCTTGAGAGATATTTCAAACCTCCTAAAAGTGTTATCTTGTGCTTTGTGTTTAGGAACTTAAAACAAGTGGAAGGAGAATTGATAGATGCTTATGTGAGTAGACTGAGACAGAAATATGTGATCTGTAACAATGCCCAGCTAAAAGAGGAGCTCATTAGGGACACATTAGTAAATATTGTGGACACCAGCATAAAGCCAGGAGAGAAACCTGCCAAGCATTCACGAAAACCTGTCACTACTATGGAACACCTCATCACTTTGCTAGCGTGTGTCTGAAGAAAAAGACAGGGCAACACCATTTAAACATCATAGAGACCTTAACAGACTCACTGCAGGAAGAAGAGGTTGATGTGAAGCACTGTGATTTACAAAACTAGTTATTTATACGACTACAGCTCTCAGGGTACATACAGTGGTGCTTGAAAGTTTGTGAACCCTTTAGAATTTTCTGTATTTCTGCATAAATATGACCTAAAACATCATCAGATTTTCACACAAGTCCTAAAAGTAGATAAAGAGAACCCAGTT
>JAOBAM010000014.1:4899223-4914033 GCA_025212355.1 Notarius kessleri
TAAATGACCAAGTATAATATTTTTGTCTCATTTGTTTAACTGGGTTCTCTTTATCTACTGTTAGGACTTGTGTGAAAATCTGATGATGTTTTTGGTCATATTTATGCAGAAATATAGAAAATTCTAATGGGTTCACAAACTTTCAAGCACCACTGTATGTTGATCTAGCAGCATGAAAAGCTTTTCTATATTTCAGTAAGCACTCCTTCCATGCTTTAATGCTATCAATTCTATTTGATGCTATTTACATTCCAATATTTAAGTGGTCCATTTTAAAGTGTGAGTACAATCATTATACCAGGGTGCTAGTTTTTTTTCTCTCTCTAATCATATTTCTTTTAAGTGGAGTTACATTATTTAAAGTATAGCAGAACATTGACACTAAACATTCAGTTGTCTGATCAAGTTCTGTGGGGTCAGACAGTGATCCAATCAAAGTTGATAACTCTGGGAGACTATCGCTAAAACTGTGTGCAGTAGTTGACATAAATGTATGTTTGACACAGTAGTGTGGCAAGGTGCAAATATTATTACTCAGGCATGTTTTGAATAAGATGAGATAATGATCTGAAGTAGCTTCAGACTGTGGAAGTGTGACCATATTTTCTATATTTAACCCGAATGTTTGTGCTAAATTAAGACTGTGACCACTATATAGGTCCTATGATGTTCTGATTAACCCTTACTGAATCTAGAATGGACATGAACACTGTTTTCAGAGAATCTTCTAGGTTATCGAAGTGAATATTTAAGTCTCCAACAGCTAAACCTTTGTCTGAGGAAATCACCAGGTCTGAGATGAAATCCACAAATTCAGAAAGAAACTCAAAATATGGCCCTGGGGCCTGTAAATAATAAGTAACGGTATTGACTGGGTAGACTTATTTTTTGTGGCTACATATGTTAGTATGAAGAACTTTAAATGCATTTAATTTACATCCAGGTTTTTGTGTTATGCCTCAATAATCATTATAAATAACTGTGACACCTACCAGTTTGACGAGGCTGGTGTCTATAATTGTATTCAGGAGGACTAGCTTCATTTAATGCTACATACTCATTTGGTTTAATCTATGTTTCTGTTAAACACGGTATATTAAACTCCTGATCAGTAATAAGTTCATTAACAATTGGCACTTTAGACATAAGAGCTCTAATATTTAATAGTCCTACCTTTAGATCAAAGGTGCTGGCAGTGGCTGTACTGTCAGTATGATCTAACTTTATATTATTTTGATTCAAACTCTGAGTATTTCTACTTTTTTGTATCGCTCGGGGAACAGACACACTCTTGATATTGTGGAACCTGAGTGACGACTCTGTGCAGCTAACAGACAGGTGATTTAGCCTGTTCATCTGCTCCCTGGCCTTGGCTCTGGATTGTCAGAAGTTAACTCAGCCTGTTCGGAGACTATGAGCTATGCTGCAAGAAATGAGAGCAGCACCTTCCCGAGTGGGATGGATACCATCCCGCCCTAACAGGCCAGCCTTCCCCTCAAAACTGCCCCAATTATCTTTAAAGCCCACATTGTTTTCAGAGGACCGCCTGGACAACAAGCAGTTCAGCAACCATAACCTGCTGTAAGCTACATCACCATACCACATTGGGATGGGGCCAGAGCATACTACAGCACTGGAAATTGCCTTCACTAATTTAAACAGCTCTAAAAAAGTTACACTTAGTAACCTCAGACTGATGAAGGTGTATATCATTAGCTCTTACATGGATAACTATCTTTGAGAACCTGTGCTTGCCAAGGACCCTAAGATTACCTGCTATGTCCGGCACTCTGGCTCCCGGTATACACCTGACTAAAGCTGCTGGTGCCCCTAAAGGCCTAGCTAATTTCACATGCTGCATGATAGTCTCCTATAACCAGAGTTCTTTCAGGTTTCTCAGTGGGTGCATCACTGAGGAGAACAAACCTCTTAGACAAGTGAAGCAGAGAGCAGTGGTGCTCCTGTGGGCAAGACTCAGCAGTAGCTTTGGCTCTACAATTATGCTGCTGAATCATCACCCATTCACCCCGCTGTGAGCCTTTAATGCCAGAGTTGGAGAATTGCTAACTCCACCTAGGGCATCCAGAATTTCCCCTACAAAAACTACACTGCTCTCATTCTCATTAACCCTCTCTAGAGTCTGAATGCACACCTCTAAAGCTGCAATCTTCTCTGTCAGAGAGCTAGCTAATCTACACGTATCACAAATAAATCTATCACTAATGACAGAGAAAGAATGACTAAACATCCCGCACTCAACACACTGAACAAGCTGAATGTGTGTGTCATGATAATGGCTTATGCATTTTAATAAAAAATCTGTTGATATTAAGGCAGATACAATGTGGATGACCTCTGATTTCTGCCTTCGCATGAGAAGGAAAAAAACTTCCAGTCTTTGGCATTCTCCAAAAAAAATTAAAATGAGGAAAAGGGGAAAGTGAAAATACAAACAAAAATGAAAATGGTAGTGAAAAATTATTTCCTGAAAAGATGAAGAATATTGTAAATTAAACTCAACACCAAAAGAAAAAAGACTCACTGCAAACAACTCAAAAATAGGAATTATGTCACAGGAAACTGCATCCAGAAACTACACTGTGGTCAGACTGTGGAATATACCTTTGTTAGGTAGTTTAGAAAGACAGTATTCTCTCATTTCAATATTGTATGGGCCTGGCACACACAGAGAACTGCATTAGTTTGCTCCATTTATTTTTCTAAGATCATGGTGAAATTATGTCTTTTTATTTAGCCTGAATTTATATTATTCTTATGAGGTTTTCTGACATTAAATTGAGACAAGGAATAATTTATGAGTTTCAATGTTTCGAGGATCTTGTGTGTGTAACCATCTTGTGTTGTTTACCACTGATGGTTATCATTGTTAGGGCATTTCACGTGACAAACACAGACTTGCCATTGTGATGTAAAACCCTTAAAATATCATGGTAAGAAATAAGAGCGAGTCTGTTTTATTTTAAAGACAGAAGAAGTTGTGCTTTAGCAAATGAGAAGCCTGTATTAGGCAGCACATTCAGAAGTGTGTTTAAACAAAGAAAAGTCCTTTTACTTTATAAAATAGTTATTTTAATAGGAGCCGCCATTTTATTCTGGAGCGGTTGTAGGGTTGGTCTCTTCTAGCAGGAAAAAGCTGTAAAAAGCTAATGGTAGAACTTTAGAATTCAGTGTAATCCAGACCCACTTAGCGTCAGAATTGTCTCTATGCAATAAACGCGCTTTCATAGGTAACTTATTTTGTGTGTGTTTTTCTCTACTTTTGAGGTACAGACTTCCACGACAGTGGCATACACATGATGTCACTTGATTGGAGTGCAAATGGATGGCATGGATTGCAAATGAAGTGATAAACTTCCTTGTTCAACATTCCACCACATTTCCTCCATCATGTTTGTCAGGTGGTGTCAAGCACTCCTCCAAGATCTTTTCATTTGTTCTGTGCCTTACAAATTTTCTTCTTTGTGATTCAAATACCTCAACTTGAATTCATCTGTACATACAATTTTTTCCCCATTATCCTCTGTCCAATGTCTGTGATGTTTTGCTCATTTTAACCTTTAACATTTATTGACCAGTCATGGATATGGCTTTTTCTTTGAAGCTCTGCCTTGAAGAGCAGAATGCCAGAGTTGCCTTTTCCCTGTTGAAGACAGGTGCTTAGACTGGTGCTTTGTGAGTACTGTTTAATAAAGCTGCTAGCTGAAGACCTGTGAGATGTGTTTTTCAAACTAAAGACTGTATATTCGAGTACAGTTGTGCATTGGGACCTATGACTTCTTTTTCTATCCTGGTTAGCGATAGTTTGTAGTGTTCTATGATGGGAATAGTATACACCTTTGTAAGATATCTTCAATTTCTTGCCAATTGCTCACATGGAATAGGCTTCAATTCTCAAAACAACAATAGACTGATGAGATCTTGAAGAAACTTGTCTTTATGGCCATTCTGAGACCATAACTGAGCCCATAAATGCTTGCTCCAGATACTCAAGCAGCCCAAAAAACAAACAAACAACTTTCTTTCAAAAACAGGGTAATTTGTGAGTGATTCCAAATTCATGAACAGTGGTGTAAATTATTAAGAATTAAATCAATTCATACCAGTGTGCCTGGATGGATGGGCTGTTTGAGTGATTTAATCAATCAATGCCTAATAATATGATTCTTGAGTGTGGTGGAATTTCACCTAAAGAAGGACTCCTTTCTTAATCAAATGATTTCTTTATTGCAATACTTATTGCCATGAAGACTGTTCATACCAACACTAATATCTCAGATCTTCTCTACCACCTTGTAGAAAAAACAAAGACTAAGACCTTAGTTCAAAATTATACACCTACATTTCCACACCAGCACTACATATGCCAAAAAGCAGAGCACTTTTACAGCTTGCTCATCAAGTTTAATTAAAGTAAATGAGAGTTAATGTTCCAAACCAACAGAAACAACAGTCCATTCTTTGTTTAGTAGTTATCTTCTTCTGTAAGCATAAAAATCAAGATTTTCATTGGAAGACCTTTTGTACTTTGTGTGACCTTAAACCAGTCTGATTGTTCTGTCTGTATGTACCTTGTATTTATACCAGCACCAGAGGGCCTGTACCCAATTTAGCCCTGTTTTAAGCATCATTTTTTACCATTTTTGTTTGATGGTTTCATTCAGCCATTCAGCTGCTCCTGCACTCATTGATAATAAGCTCAATGAATTTTCAGGTTAATTTGCAGTGCTGCAGAGAGATGTATAATTGCTTTTTGTTCACAGAGCGAGTGCCATTTTCCCAAGAGATTACTTGTCTCAGTAGGTATTTTGTGACAGTCTGAACATCCTGTCTCCAGCAGGAGAAACATTTAGGGTATTGGGAATACATATTCACAATCACTAAACAATAGGTGATACCTTGACATGGCATTAGTTTAATGAAGCCCATTATCAGGTGATCAGATGGCATGTCTAGGCTGATTGGGTTGATAAAGGAGGATTAGTAGGCTTCCCAATATTCATTGCCATACAAACTGCACACTATTTACAAAATTGATCAACCTGGTGAATACCATGAATTTTGTACTGACCCCCTCCGTAAAAAATGGCCCTTCTTACGTATCAATTTTGCAAGGAAGTAAAAACAGTCTTAGGAAGAGCAGGCTAATTGTCTGTAGTATGCCATGCATCAATCTCTATGCTTTGTGTGCTGGTGGCATGCCAATGGCAGTGGTCTACTTCAGCAGCTAACTTCTGGAGGGGAATTAGGTCATCCAAATATATATATATAAGTGTGTGTGTGAGTGAGTGAAAGAGAGGGGGGTAAACTGGCAGACAGGAGATTTGGGACAGGAGTCGCATGAGCAATGGGCTTGACAGCAGAAGTGAGAAATCCACAGTCAAGCTAAATTGTACCAGAGTCATGAATCACAGAATAGGCATAATTAGTGTTGGTGAACACAGTAAGAGAATTGCCTGCAGCAAGAATGCACAAGATCAGAACATGATAAAATGGCATCAGTGGCAGGGAAAAGGTATGGTGATTGTCCCCTCATCACTGGATCCAGACATTTGGATTATAATGCTATGAGACATTTTCAATGACCGTCAGAGTCCATGATGTCTCAAGAGTGGAAATGAGCATTTCCACCTTGGGGCATAACTGGATAAAACCAAATGGGTTCTACATCACCTTTAGCAGCAGAAATAGTGAAATTCAAGCATCCAATCAAATCTTGGCCTAACAAATTTAACAGGCACAATGAAGAAATCAGAAAAAAGGTGTTGAGGTTTAGCACCTTTCAATTTGACAGATAATGGGACCCTATATGGTGACAGGGAGATCAGATGGACCCACAGTAATAATGAGACTTTTGACAGTTTCTTATTTCGTAAAACAGGCACAAGTGGTGCCTGTGTCTACCAAGAATGTATTTTTCTTCCTAGCAATGTACAGATCAAAGGTTGAGTTCTGATCAAGCAAAAAAGAAAAAAATTGTTTAGCAAACAGTCTTATTTGTACCTCTGCCTCAATCTAGCTGTGATATATATGTAACCCTCTCTGACCTCTCTGATGTGCTGAAGCCTCCCTACACACCCAGGTACTCTGCGTTGTGTTTTATTGTTGTGATGGGGTGATGAGTGGGGAAAGAATGAAGCACTGGAGACAGGGGTTCTGGATTGTGGCTGAGACTTGTCGATGCTTTATTGGCTGCTGGCTCCATCACCCTTTTAGATCAATATACAAAAACATTGAACCAAGATGGCATCCCACACAACAGGAATTGCCGATCTACAGTGTCCCATAATGGACAAACATCAGGTTTACCGAAGGAATAGACCACGCAACAGTGCTGTCATGCGGGTTAATTAGGCTACTGCCTTACATCTACCCCTTCTTTAATTGGTGGCGTCCCAGCCATCAGACCAAACAAAATAAAACACCCTCTAAACACAAAATTAGAAAAATTACACTGAAGGTGATGTATGAATGTCCTGTACTACATAGAGAGAGTGTGTGTGTGTGTGTGTGTGTGTATATGTGTGTGTGTGTGTGTGTGAAACTTCAATCAAAGTGAATAAACTAGCTTTTGTTTTATTACATGTGTCCTGCCGCTCTTTTTGCTTTGGCCATCTGCCACAATGTCCGGCCTCTCTTTATCTTCTGCTGCTCCTCTTCTGGCCTCACAACTTGTGACTCATAGGACAGACTTTTTGGGGGATGTTGATTTCTCAGTGAGTTTCTCTTTGGAATGCTGGGCCCTTGAAATGAGTTGGTGTCACTGACTGTTGTGTTATCCTCCCCCCCCGACTCATTTGTCTTGCCTCCATCTTCAATTCCTCGACTCCTGCATGTTCATCCAGCCTGTTTGTGGGCCCAGGTAAGTCTCCTTCCACAATTTCCTCTGTGTTGTCCAACTCCAAGTCCTCCACGTCTGACTCAACTCCCTCAGCTGTCACTGCACCAGAGTGCTCCACTGGAAGAAACATGCACTGTGTAAGGAGGTTGTGGTGGGCCACCCTCTCTGTATTACCATCCTCTGTTCTCACCACATACACAGGTATGCTGGGTTGCTTCTTTACCACAATGTATGGGTGTGACTCCCATCTGTCTCCCAGTTTCTGCCGCCCCTTCACACGACATACTTTGACCAAGACTTTGTCCCCTGGGCTGAACACTTGACTCTTTGCTTTTTGGTCATAGTACTTTTTCTGCTGTCCCTTAGCATGCTGAGAGGCCTGATTAGCCTGCATGTAGGCTTGTGACAGACAATCATGCAGGATCTGGACATACTCATTGTATCCACATGACTCATTGGTGGTGGAAAACCCAAAAATCAGGTTGACAGGGAGCCTAGGAGGTCTACCAAACATCAGATAGTATGGTGTGTACCCAGTTGAATCATGTCTGGTGCAGTTAAAAGCATGTGTTATTGCATCCACATACTCATGCCAGCGGGGTGTCCCCAGCATGTCCATGAGGGTCCGGTTGAATCTTTCAGTGGTCTCGTTGCCTTGGGGGTGGTAGGGGGTTGTGTGTGTCTTGGTGATGCCAGTCCACACACACAAGCTCCATGGGGGCACTGCTGTGGATACTGACCACGGGAGCCCTGAGGCCTGCAGTTGGAGTCTTTCTTAGGCAGCACCTCTCACACTACTTACACAAAGCCTTGATTTCCTGAAACATCTTCAGCCAGTGAAACCTCCCCCTTATCATCTGCAGCATCCTCTCAAACCCCAAGTGTCCTGAGTTATCAGGGGGAGCAGTCTTAACTGGTGTATGAAACCTCTCTGGCAGTACCAGCTGCTCCACTACTCCCCTTTGACAGTCTTGGACATGGCGGTACATGATGCCATCCCTCATCACTCACCTCCTCCACTCTTTTAGGAGAAGGCAAGCCTGCCTACCACCACTTATCCTCTCACTGTGGCTTGGTTTTTGGTTCAGACTTTTAAAGTGCAAGACAGGGCCAATTACAGGATCCTCCTTTTGCCCTGAATGACTCTCCTGTTTTGTCATGGTGGGCAGTGATGCCATCCCAACATCCCTGTAGGGCTCACTGAGCATATGCAGCTGAGGTTCTCAAAGCTCTGGTTCCTCTGAGGCAGGAGTGTCTGGGGAGCTTTTCAGTAGTTGGGTGGGTTGGTTCTTCTCGCACCCCTGTTCACTGGCTCTCACACACTGAGGGCAAGTTTGTAAAACTTGGGTGACCTCCTGGTTGGGCATGTGGAAGAGGGCATCAGCATTTGCATTGCTCTCTCCCCTGCGATACTGGATGTCAAAATCAAATGCAGACAACCAAGACATCCACCGCTGGCCTGTAGCATCCAACTTCGCAGAGGACATTACATACTTGAGGGGGTTATTGTCTGTCAGGACAGAGAACCTATACCCATAGAGATGGTCATAGAACTTATCTATCACTGCCCACTTCAGAGCAAGGAACTCTAGTTTGTGTGCAGGGTACCTTGCCTCTGCTGGGCTCAAGCCTCTGCTGGCATAAGCTATGACTCTCTATGCTCCACCCTGGATCTGAGCCAGAACAGTGCTGAGCCCCTCCCCTGAGTGGCTGAAAGGCCTCCTCACGCTAATTAGTCCAGACAAAGGGTGGGTCAGGCCCCAGGCTTTTCTTCCCTGCTCTCTTTTTCTTTTGAGGGTCACCAGCAGTGACACAGTATAAAGGATCAGCTAAGGTGGAGTAGCCACTGACGTACCGTTTGTAATATCCAGTGAATCCCAGGAACCACAGCACTTCTTTTCTATTTGTGGGCCTCTCCCAGTCTTTAACCCTGCTGATCTTCTCTGGGTCTGTACTGATGCCCTCTATGGACAACAAGTGACCCAAGTAATGCACCTCCTTTCTCATGAGCTGGCACTTGGAAGGCTTCAACTTCAACCCATGCTCCTTCAACTGATCAAACACTAGCTGCAACCTCTCAAGATGCGCATCAAAGGTTTTTGAGAAAATCATGAGGTCATTGAGATAAATCAAGAGGTGGGTGAAGTTCAGGTCCCCAGAACAGCCGGTCATGAATCTCTTAAAGGTGAATGGAGCATTCTGCAGGCCAAAGGGCATTCTGTTGGATTCAAATAGCCCCATAGGAGTGCTGAATGCTGTCTTGTGTCTATCATGCTCTGCCACCTCCACCTGCCAATATGCAGATATGAGGTCAAGTGATGAGAAATACTTCGCTTGCCCCAGAGCCTCCAGGGCCTCCTCTATTCTGGGCAGTGGGAATGCAGCTCTTGTGCTGCAGGAGTTAAGCTTTCTGTAGTCGATGCATAGCCTTAGTGATCCATCTTTCTTGGTACCAATCAATACTGGTGAAGCATATGGACTCTTACTAGGCCTGATGACTCCTGCTGTTTCCATCTCCTCCAACAACATCCTCACATCTTGCCACTGTGACAGGGGAATCTTGCAATATGGGAGTCTAAATGGCTTTAAATCAACCAGGGGGATTTCATGTTGCACTGTTTTTGTGTGACCATCGTCCGCAGGATGCAGACAGAACACATTCATTCTTTTCCACAAGCTCTTTAAGGAGGGTGCACTGTAGCTCATTCTCCACTACTGCTTCACTTAAGTCCACACTACCACTTGCCACCACTTGATTCAGACTCAGGCATGTCTCTTTGCTCCTGCCCGTGTGATGCTTTTCCTGCTCTGTGACTGAAAGTTCCACCACACTGTCCACCAGAAAGGCACTGGCCAGTTGTGTTTATGGCCTGATCATGACAGAATGCTGGGACAGGTTCATCACTCTGACAGGGGCATAGCCTCTCTTTACATCAGTAAGGACTTTGGCAACCATGAGGTCTTGGGAGAGCTGGATGGAGAGGTGGCCTTCAATCAGGGCTGTATAAGTCTTTCTTTTAGGCCAGCTTTGATCTTACACCTTAAAGCCATCTCTTTTCCCCCCAGGATGTGTATTTTATGGCCAGTGTACACAGCAGGGCCCACCATGTCGTCCACTCCTCCCTGTTCAGTGCTGCCAATCTTCAGTAGAGCTGTGTACCACTCTGGATGGCTTTCCTTGACCCACTGGAGAAACTGCTGGCCATAGGCTGCTTGGAAGTGACTCCTGGTAGCATGGACAACATTTGTTCCCACAAGCAGAGGGATGGAGGAATGATATTCAGAATCAGGGACAACAGAAGCTGGCACAGTCTTGAAATCTTTCCCCAGCACTTTCAACTCAATGTGCAGGACACCATAGTAGGGCACACTTTGACCTGCTGCACTCTCTATGGGTATTTTAAAGGACTGTAGTTTTTGTTTTTGGAGGTCAGGGTGGTTGCACCCCCTCATTCCTGGGACCCACTATGGGAGTGTCCTCTCCTTCATCATCAGTTTCATTTAACTGCAGTGGGGGGTCTTGCTGCTTGCCCATGGTTGCCCTGGCTACCATGGGCTCTAGGTGTTTAAAGGTTGAGCTGAGTGGGGTGTACTGCCCTCTGCTGGGGTCACCGGCTGGGGTTGGTGAGTCCAGGGCAGATTGAGATCTGGGAGCACTGCTCTGTAGACTCATGCTATATGTTCCTACTTCCTGCACTGGTAATATGTAACACTTGAGCCTTGAGTTGTTGTTCCAGGGGTGGCTGGACCCTTGGTGGGGAGACAGGAGTTGGTGCAGCTATTCTTGACTCAAGGTGGGACAACTTGGCCATCTGTTCCTCTTGGCTAAGAGCTAATTTCTTGACCATCTCTTTTAGCTCTGATCACTCTGAAGAATGTTTTGTCCTTTCTGACCTCATATTTGTGTCACACTCTAATGTAACGTGCACCTTGGTGAAGGTTTTCTTTGTCTTTTGCTGTGATATTGAGTCTCTCTTGCAAGGTTTCTGAGCTCAGCTTGCAGTTCTCAGAAACTCAAAAACCTGGGCTTCATTGGTGCAATCCTTGCATACACCCCCTCATCATTAAGACCTCTTAAAAACTGCCAGGTGAGTTTACTGTCACAATCAAGGAAGGGCTTGCCCTGTCTCTGAATGTCCTCCATGGCTTTCAATATTGCCTCCAGTGTTATAACATAAGAGCAGGCAGATTCTCCTTACCTCTGGCTGCATTCGTAGAAGTCAGCTAGTGGAGCTAAGGAGCCTTGTGTATCACCACATTCTGCCCTCAGTTCCTCAAATTCCTTCTCAGGGGTTTGGTCATGGGGAGGTAGATTTAGAACCAGCTACCTGGCCTCACCACTCAGGTGTCACACAACAGTCAAAAAGTAGAGGTGTGTGGGGAGCTCTATTGCCTCCAAGAGATACTGCATATCATGGACCCAGTCCTCCACAAGCATTTTGCTGTCTGCACTGCCAGTGAAGACTTAGACATTCTTTACCTGATGAGTTTGCATGAAGCCACCATAGGCAGCTGGTGGAAGGGTTGTATTGGGTTTGGCTCTGACAGGAGTTTTTAGTGGTGGCCCATACATATATGAGTGTATGTGCAGGGTGGAGGATGGAAGTAGTGGTGTGAGTTGTGTGCATTGAAATACATGCTGGCTTGAGGGTCTGAGGCAGGTGCTGGAGCAGGGCGATGAGCAGGGGCTGTGTGGTCAGAAACTGCATACTGCATATTCAGAGGGGTGGGCACCATGACGTTGTGGTCAAATGTACCACTGATCATGTCCTGGGAGTAGTGGACAGCAGCCTACGCCATGTGTGCATGGGGGGTTGGCCCATACTGTGAACCTGGGAAGGTCTGCCTAACAGGAGATTTGTTCGTAATACTCATTGTTTGTGGTGGTTGAGGGTTTGGCATGGGGCCTTGGGCCACCAGGGGGCTATATGCATAGTTGGTGTAAACCTGGGGGCTAGACTTGACAGCTGGGGTTTGGTAAGGGGTGATGGCTTGTTGATTCAGGGGGAGCTGCTGTGCAGTTTGCATTTCTGGGAAGGTGGGGCATGGGAGGCTTTGAAAGGGCAGAGTGTGCATGGGCCTGTTCACACTGGCTGGGAATGGAAGAGCTGAGACCACTGTTGTCTGTACATCTGGAGGAGCTGCACCTTGCAAGCTGTAGTCGGACTTGTTGGTCTGGTGGCTTGGTCTTGCAACTGGACTGGCATCAAAACAGATCAAGGGTGCCTGTGTTAGAGCTCTAGAGCCTGGCAAGGTGGATGCATGAGCTGGAGTAGATCAGTGGTTGGTGTGAGGTGGCTGTATTGGGGCTGGTGGGATGAATCGTGTCCTTGGTCCTGAGTAGGTGGGCTGCCCACTGGTGTGGTGGTCTTGAGTGGGGCTCTGCAGTTGAGTACTGGTGGGCCTGGAGAGACATTTAAGCTTTGGCCTCACTGGTTGCTGTTGGCTCACTGAACGGGTGTCAGCTGTTGCCCCCTCTCTCAAAGGGTGGGATTGTGCCATGTTTGGAGAGTCATAGCTGTGGTCTACTGCAGGTGCAGGGTAGGGCTGCATGCCTGGTGTTGCAGCAGAGGCACCTTCTGGCTGTAACTGATAATCTGCATAGTCATTCAACATTGTGATTTTTTTTTCAAATTACATTAACTGGTGTAACTGTTAGTGAATGAGAAAGTGTATTAATTGTTTAGTACGATTATGTGTTGATGTAATATGTTAGGCTGTGTGTGTGTAAAACTGTTTTTTTCAGTAATGTGCAATGAAAAATAGGAATCAACTTGAAATTCACATTAAGCTTAAATTACATTCACATTGTCAAAACACAACTCTTAGTCTAACCCCCAAAAACATGATTGCGAATGATCAGTAACTCTAGCTTAATATCAAGCACAGTGTTCCAGAATCTCACACAAAATATACTCAACAATTCAGGTAGCAGTTCAGTTTGACAGGATATCATGAAAAGTCCTCAAATGAAAGTGCAATACAACAAGTTTCACTCCAGTCCTTAAAGGATATGCTAGAGAAGGTGAGTACCTTGCCAACATAGATGTGCAGGTGATGGTAGCTCAGTCTAACACACTTTCCACTTGCTGACAGTAACATGGTTCAATACAGCAGTGTAGTTGGGGAGGCTGCCCTCTCTCTCTTTATCTCTTTGGTCTCAACGCACCACAATCTGGGTCACAGCACCAAAGATGCAACCATCTCTGATGTGCTGAAGCCTCCTTACACACCCAGGTACTCTGCATTGTGTTTTATTGTTGTGATGGGGTGATGAGTGGGAAGAGAATGAAGTACTGGAGACAGGGGTTCTGGATTGTGGCTGAGACTTATGGACACTTTATTGGCTGCTGGTTCTGTCACCCTTTCAGATCCATATACAAAAACATTTAGCCAATATGGCATCACGCACAACAGGAATTGCTGAACTATGGTGTCCCGTAATGGACAAACATCAGGTTTACTGAGGGAATAGATGGTGCAACAGTGCTGATATGCAGGTTAATTAGGCTACTGCTTTACATCGACAAAGTTTCGGAGATGTTTCTGTAACGTTTCTGGAAGGCATCTCCAATGTCAGGACTGTGTAACAGTTAGAGGTGAAGCTGGAACTTCAGGAGAGAGGAGTTCATACTTCTCCTTTACAGCTTCTCAGTATCATGATGGAACAGGCTGTGATTTTTTGTCTTATTAACTTCCAGAGAGAAAGCAACACCAGGAACTAAGATTAAATGTAACTGTGAATGGACTAAAGTATAACATGCTGTTCTTTAATAAATTAAACCTCTGAATTATAAAGACAGTTAAACCTGAATAGAGTTTATGAAAAGAAAATCACAGGAGTATGTACTGGAGCTCGAGTTTTCAATTTTTTTTTTTCCAGCCTGTCGAGCACCATTACCATGAAATATTTAGTGATCAGAAACACTGATCTCTGATGCTTCTCACATGGTTGCTACAGCGTTGTGAAGTTCTTTGTTCAGTGGATCACTTCTGAAAATATAAGAGTAGTGCAGATGCACTGGAATAGGAGGGACATTTGCTAAAGTTTTGTTTCATCTCATACTGATGAAGTGATGTGTGGATGTACTGGTGTGTAACTGTCTTCTTATTCCTGAAAACAAACATATCTTCTGTTTGCTTTAAAAAGCAAACAGAAAAAGTGTTCAAACATCCAATAGCATGCTACAACACTTAAAAAAATCAGGTTGTGTCATTTGTTTGCAGCAACAAAGGTATATCAAAGTAACTCCTTATAAAAGTCCAGATATGCGATTAGCATGACTGAATGATGATGGCTACCTTTTAGTGATTAGTTCATGGCTGCTAATGAAATAAATAAGACATAAAATATATTTTACATAAACAAATTAACATTTCAGAATTGTAGTTATGTACTTCATTTAAAAAATAATATTTACAAAAATATATTATTGTGATTAAAAATATTAGAAGTTAACGTTGGTAAGTGTAGTAGCTCAGAGAGGGATTTATTCTAGTTCTACTCTCATAGTTTCTTCACCATCTTGGCTTCAGTGAAAAGCTTCTTCTGATTAATCTTAACAAGAATTCATTAACGTGCTCTTGGGCTGGAGGAGAATGGATGAGCGCTCTGGTGGATCTTTCCTATTGGACTTAGAGTCAGTTTATTTTATTTGTCTGAATTTTGTGAGTAGTTTAATTTGAAGTCATGATGTTTTGTTTCATAATAGCGCTTCACATTTGCACTTCTGACTAATGATTAATTGTCATGTGCCAGTCAGGAACATCTAGGTCCTGATCCAATATTTCATTCCATTCCCTGGTTTTTCCCCGAGCCTTTCCCATGCTGTGGCCAGCACACCTGTCTCTCATCAGCTCATCCATGGCTCTATTTCAGACCTCTCAGATATAAATACGGCACGGGATTGTCTTCACCTCAGGATATGGTTTTTTTTTGCCCTTTTTACCC
>JAOBAM010000014.1:5495549-5509947 GCA_025212355.1 Notarius kessleri
TCTATTTTCTGTTAGAGATAACAGAAACCTCACTGTGTGTGTGTGTGTGTGTGTGTGTGTGTGTGTGTGTGTGTGTGTGTGTGTGTTGAATTATAATGGCAGGCCAACATGACTGAGACACCAAAAGCTTTGTACTGTGCTGTGATCAAATCAAACATGATTTCTTAGTAGAATTTGCAGATATTATTTCCCAGTTGTGTTCTGTGACATGTTAGACTTGTCAGTGTGTGTGTGTGTGTGTGTGTGTGTGTGTGTCCTCACACAGTACCTCCATAACAACGAGGGTCATGGCTTTCCCTCCTGGTTGGTTGGCCCTGGACGAGTGAATGGACTACAGCTGCTCATTTTAACTAATGAACTACATCAACTGCAAGGTCAGGGGCATGTAGATTCCATGGCAACAGAGGAAACATTGCAGGTCTTTGCAGTGGTGAACAGGCTATAGCAAGCCGAAACAACCACCCCTCCCTTCTTCTAGATACTTCTTTGGGAATCTTTGAGATGGGTGAAGGATGCAATGAAAGATCAGCAGTAATGAACTCGTTGCCTAAGCTTTTTTTTTTTTTTAAGGACAGATGACTGGCACAGTTAGGTCCCTAATGTCCGCTGTAGCCTGATGTATCCTCATGTAGCCTCAAGTAGCCTATTTTATGCACAGGTAGAACAGAATACCCTAGTTTATGAGGCTAGGATGAAAAGTATGAAATGCAGAAATCCTTCATTTCCCAGAGATCCTCGAACTGTTCTATATGCAGTGCAGAGAAGAAGCTGAAATGACTATTCAAAAAGAAGCATAAACAAGTAAGCCTTGTCACTATCCATAACTCAAAAAATAAAGCTGTTCTTATTACTTCTTTACTGATGTAATAATATTTCCCCTCAGTATACACCAGGGGCTGTGATTTTCATTTTGACAGATCTTGAATAGTTTGGTTTTCATCATCAAGGTATCAAAAAGCCTTGGGTGTAGACCAAGAAATAAACAAGTCTTTTAACCAGCCATGACAACTTCCCCATGGAAATCCACACATAGTCTAACTATATCTGACTCTCTCTCTCTCTCTCTCCCCCCCCCCCATATGGTGTTCAGTGATATCACCCAGCCTTCGTCAACCCCAGATTTATCTTAATGTTCAAGACAGAACATCAAAGATTTGCTCAAAGAATGTTAAGAGGCCTGAGCATGATAACAAAAAAGACCTCAGAAATGCATAGTGACAGTAGCCCTTTATAAATATTCATAAATGCTCTTAAAAGCAGGTAATCACTTTCAGTGTTCTGCATAATGTTGTCTATTTATTCAAAATGCTGGGGCGTGTGGGGAAAATTTGCTGCGTGAGTCGTGTTTGTGTGGCATCAGTGAGCTTCAGAGACAGAAGCGTTGAGTGTGTGGCACAGAAACCGCTTTAATGTTTGGGGTTTGTAAATGGAGGTGGGAAGCCTCTAAGTGACATGAAGTCTCTAAGTGGCATGTGTGTGTGTGTAAGGCTGTAAATAAACGAGACTCACAGTCACATAGGCATATTATAGGTGCTAATTCATTTGGAAACAGCAGATCACCAGCCCGTAATTAAGGGCCACACTCTGTATGTGAGGAAGACCAATATCTAAGTATATCTGTAGAACACACACACACACACACACACACACAGAGACTCACATCAATGTCTCTTTCTCTACTTTTTCCCTTTCATCTTATAAGTTCTGCTTTATAAAAGAATGCTTTTTTTCTGCAATCTGACACAGACACTCTCTGGTCCTCTTCTCCTGCCCAGAGGAATTTTTGAGTCAAATCAAAAGCCATGTTACACCACAACCCACACAGTCAACTGCAGCAACCAAGTTCTCAGCATGGTGCAAGTTCAGGCCTCCTACACAATCTCGTCTCCACCTGTTTGGGTTTAAAGCTGTTTCTGCCACCACCACCACCACTGCCCACACACACACACACACACACTGAAATACAAACACTCTCTGCCCAAGCAGGAACCTAAGCTGAGAAACACACACAGACCATGGGAGGTGCGTGAGGAGAGTCTGAGCACTGCAGGCCCAGACAGTGTAATAACAACCCTGTATGAGCTGCTATTCCATCTCACCCACATAACATAATAATGTGTTCGTAGATTTGGGTCTCTCATAAGCACAGTGCTGTCAGGCTGTGAACACATTTGCTGTGGCATCATGTCACACCATGGAAAGGCAGAGTGTCTGTGACAGACTGTCACAATGTGTTGGCGAATTTGACATTACATGGAACTAATAACGTACTTTATATGAGGAAACTAGGTAGGAGAAAGTCATCTCCTATCTCTTTTAGATCGTGGACACTTTAAGGCTGTGCTGCTAAATGACAATACCTACTCTTTCTTTTAGAAGACAATCATAAAATGAGCTGTAGTAAATATTTAATATGTTCATATGTACATATATAAGAAAAGGAGGAACCCTGTCCAAAATTCTGGAAAATTTTGAGAAAATCAAGTTTTCATCCAAAAATATACTTGAATAAAGAAAACCAATATCTTTTCCGACATATAAAATGACATAGAAATTATTTTATTTAGGCTACTTTCCGAACTCGCCTTGGTGTCTGCCTGCAAAGATCAGACTGGCTAAGGAGAGAGTTTAACAAACACAGTTATAAATAAAGTCAGTCTTACAAAAGATGTCAAAAATCTTGCAACCAAAGTGTGATTTTTCTCACACAATTAATTTTATGCTTTGATCATGTTGTTGGATAGCCGTGCCATAGCAAAACTCTTTGGGTGTTTTCACATATAATTATTTTTCAATGAAAAATACTCAATCCTGTTAACATGGACCTGAAAGGCAATGAGCTGTAACTGGCTTCAGTGTTTTAGGTGTTCACAATACAACAGGACTCAAGAGAAGACTGAGGACGACATTTGTGTCTGAGGACAACAGGTGACTTGCTAACTTTAGGACTGCAGTTGCCATGAACAGTTTTGCATTCAAGTTTCCATCAATGAAAAGTTTATAACATCAACGAAACTGACTTCATGTTAAAACTGTTAAAAATGTTATAATCACATTGTCTGTTATCACCCAAATGAGGATGGGTTCCCTTTTGAGTCTGGTTTCTCTCGAGGTTTCTTCCTCATGTCGTCTGAGGAAGTTTTTCCTTGCCATTGTCACCACAGACTTACTCATTGGAGATAGATTAGGGATAAAATTAGCTCATGTTTAAAGTCGATAAAATTCTGTAAAGCTGCTTTGCGACAATGTCTATTGTTAAAAGCGCTATAAAAATAAACTTGAACTAAACTTGAGTTGTTCTCACTTTCTACTCAGAGAATCCATAGTTCAGATGTACGTCAACAAGGCACACAGTCCTTGAGTGGCCTGTAATAACTTTACATGGGCTGAACCCAGCATCCTTTTGTTGTGCCATGATACTGGCAGTGTGATGTCCATTTAGTGGTATCGAAAAATACCTGGAGGTGCTGGAGCTTTCAGGTGTTTGAGGTTTTTTTTCTCCACTATATTATTTCTCTGAGAGGTAGTGCATCTTTGTGTCATATGCTTTGCCTCTTTTCTGAATGTAGGGTTCCACAAGATGGGTTTGAACCTATGGAGCATATTTTGAGAATGAAGCTGTGTGGCTAGATATGGTAGCAACTTTACAGTAGCTATGACTTTGTCTCCTCATTTACATTGTCTGTCACTCCACTGTCCATCCACCTTTCCTCTCCACTATATCCACCTTATTACAGTGTCTCATTTTTGGCTTTTGGTGTTAGTTACTTTTTTAATTGGCCCCTTTCTTCATAACTCATGTACTAGCACATTTTGTTATATTATTTCCATGCTTCATGCTTCGTGTGTGCTTTCATGAGTGATGGTTCTTCTGGCAGTTGCAGTGCGGCTTGTAATTTTTGAGCTAACAATCCAGTCCTCATTTCAGTAAGAGTCCTCAGTGTTTCCACAGTTGGCCAAAGTTATGAGATACTCCAAAAGTATATCTGGAGTCTATGTAGATGATGGCTTTTTGACCCATGTGAAGACAGAATCCAGCGGTCTGCATGGAGGAAACCACCATATTGGTTTAATGGTGGACCCAGTGAAGTGCTGTGGAGAGCAACTAGGGCATGGTGAGACATGAAAGACACTGCTGACCAGCCACTGCATCCCTGCCTGTCTAGTCATCTTGACTATGTCTTGCCACTGGATCAAGGTAGGTCTGGGACGAGAGAGTGAGGCTGATAACATGTGCAGCTCTCCTTCACTAAAATCCGATTCAGGTGCAAGTCAAGACATCATTACCCAGCCATACCCTCCACACCAGTGGCCAGACACACTTCTTTCAAGTGATGTCCTTGGTTATCATTGACAACGACGGACGAACAAGAACAACAGCAACCCACTGGCTATGTTGTACATTTCAGTTTATTTTTGTTCATTTTCCTGTAGTGTGCACACATCTGCACTATGCTAATATAGCACCAGCAGGGGCTCAGTCACCATTCATGTCATCACAAGAAGCTTATACTCTTTATCTATGACTTTGCCACAATCCCACACCTTCACTGAAGAATGTGCGCCAGACAGTCACAATGTTTTGGGCATTGTGGATAGGTGTCTTACCTCTAGGTTGTGCTCACTCACAGCATCTTGGTTATATTCTGGTTGTAAGAGATCAAATTGTTCTTTATCCCATCTATGCTTGAGGCAGTCTGTGAAACTGGTAGCCGTTAATCTCATTCTCGTAATGTTTATTTGGATTAAAGGACAGGCACAGCAATATCACGCTTTCTGTTTCTTTGTCCATTTAATGTTTTTCATGTGTTGTTTATATCTATCTCTTTCACTACATCAGAGTTGCTTGCTTCTTGCTCCTTCTTACCCTCTGATACAGAGATCTCTACAGACAGAGATGGTGGGGTTGGGTTGGGTGGGGTGGGGTTGGGGGAGGGGAGTAATTTGAGCTTTGCAGCCCATTTGGAGAAGGCCACATCAACAGAGATTTCCCACAAACCAATTATAGCAGATGAAGTTTCAAGTGGCATCTGCCATAACCTTTCTTTGTACATAAACATTTTTACCTGCCAGAGCTAGAATTATGCATAAAAGAGAAGAAAAAAGCTTATACAATCCAACAAACAAGCAAAATGCTATACATTTCAAAAATAACAGATTGTATTAAATGTTACTTGAAATAATTTATAAAGATATAAATTATTATGCACTACTGTTTTTTTTCCCTTTTTTTAAATAATGTATCGTGCAATATGGGAAATTGTCAGTATCACGAGAAGTGGATTTATTTCTAATTACTTATATTTTAAGAACATTCTGCATGAACAACGTAGTTAAAATAATTTTGTGTGCAAATGAATAAAAAAGAGAATGGTTAACAGTACAAATCATCTGACGAGTGTCTCGCTTGGATTTGGGCAAAAGCAGATCAAACGACTTTAATCTGCAGATCCTTCTTTCACCTACATTAGCAATGACCCACATATAGCTTTAGCCCTCATCATACAGAAAAACCAGCCGCTTCATCAAGGCCTCATTCAATGTCGAGTCAATTTTTCCATATTTTTTTAAAAAATATGTCAAATTACAAGTTCTTGTCTCTAATTATTACAAATTATCATCATTTTGATTAGAAATCCTTCCAAATAATCATCTGCTGCTAATAATTATGTATAAATCATGTTAGATGTTACTCACTGGCTGTTATTAGTTCTCATCCAATGTTAAAATCACAATGAGTAGAAGTGTCTGCATACAGGAAATTTAAAATAAATAAATGATATTAATATGAGCGAAACAAGCCTTTTTACTGAATAATCAGTCAAAAAGGTGGAAATGAAAAGAAGCTTGAGGATGCTCTCATGAGAGCAGACATGAGTCAGAAAACAGTGAACATAACCTGGTGTAAGAAAACCTCTTTCTGTTAAACTTTTCTGACAATGAATAGATTGTTATTGACGTTACCTGAATTTGTAAAAAAAAAAGTTGCATGTTAATAACATATATGCTGTTGTAATCTACCTGAATATATACCTATGTGTATGTGCACGTGAGTGTGTGAACGCACGTTTCTCCCTGTCCCTCCTTTGGTCTCTACGCATTTAGGATTTCCCAGGAGAGAACCAGATCCGGAATGAGGATTGGCTGATCAGGAGTGACGTCAGTGCTTGGAAGAGTATAAAAGGGAGACGGTCGGTTTCAGTGGAGGCCTTGCTTCGAGCCCAACATGCCAGTCCTGTTGCTAGGTTTGTACTTTCAGCTTCCTGACATCTTTTAAACTTTGGATAATAAAAATATAAAGCTTCTGTCAATTATACACAATATGCCAGATACAGAACTTAAACTGGCGTTCAGACTGGAGTATAAACTCGATGACTGTGTATGTTGCACATGTGTAAATATTTAAATGATTTTGCATCAGCTTCTTTGTACATACCAACTCTGATATCAGACAGATACGTATTACACTTACACACACACACACACACGTCCTTTAGAGCTGCCAGGTGACTGTAAGGCCGAGTGCCTTTTCTTTTGGGGAAACTCCAGCCTTTTTGTCCTTTTTTTTATAGGGAGAGAGGAGAGGAACTGTATTTTTCATTGAATGTTTTTTGCCATATATATAAAGCATATATCTAAAATGCTCAGTTAGTCGTCCTTGTCTTCATGATGCTGGTCATGACTCAGCCTGATGCTTATTCTTCCACAACAAGCTCCTGTTCCTGTCTTTCAGTTGCATTTCATTGACATCCAAACGTCTAGATGTATTAGATTTATATTATCACACATCTCCTGATATTTCCTTTGCTTTTACACATGAACAAAATGGCTTGTAACAGTACCCAGTAAAAGATGCACGCCCATACACATATTTCTACTAAAATCAGGATTATTTACAGTAGGCCATTTGTTAAAATCATGCTTCTGTTATTTTCAGAGCACATTTATCTATACTCAGCTGGGTTTGACCTAACCAGACTGAACTGAAACTGGATGTAAATACTGGTCAGTGTATAACAGCCGATTTAATTCACCAGCACGTTAACACCAGATGGCTTATTGGTATTAGCAGCGTCAGCTACTGTGGTGTGGATTTCTTTTAAGAAACTGACACAGTCACAACTGTTAGGTCACACTTAAACCATTCATTCTGCCGCATTTCTTTTTCTTTTTATAGCTAAGAATGAACTGTGTGCCATTTTTATTTCTCGAAAGTTCAGTATTTTTCTTTTGCCAGAGATGAAAATAAAGATTTATATCTTCAACTGCTATAAGCAGGTGGTGAACTGAACACGACAATGTTTATTATTTAATTTTGGATCCTTAAATAATATAACTACATTTCATTGAATAAAAATCTGAAGGCAGAAATGTGATTTTTATATTGTAGAACGTGGAGCTGATCTTGAGGTCCGAGGTTCAAGCTGGTCAGACGTGTACTGTAACCTTTCATGATGGATTTCATCTCATTAAATTTGTAGTCAAGAAAGAGTTAAGTGCTGGACAGAAGAATAATACGTGCCCCAAAAATCAGGGGATAAAAAATATGGACCAAAGAAGCATTTTTGAAAGATGGAGCTTTTTCTTTGCTGCTACCCACAATATATTGTAAATGAAAACTAATATAATGATACATCAATGAAAAGATAGTATGGCTTCATTATTCACCCTCATTATTTGGCAGATTATAAACTTGCACCTGATATTGTTTTGCATGATGAGCTATGGCAGAAAGCAGGCGTGATGAACAGTAGAGAAGTTTAGCCAGACACTATGGACAGGATATTATTTTTTATAAAATATATACTGTGCTGTGTGTCGATGGTTAATAGCTAAAAATGTTTAAATCCCATGCAGGTTTTATGAGATATTAATTCAAAGTCATGAAATATGTGAGCTATTTTTTTATCATGCCTTTAATTCGCTCTTAAAATTTCTTGAATGAATAAAATTACATGAATGTTTTTGTGAATTCGATTTGTCTTCCTGTCAATAAAATCTGTCCACAGTTTCAAGTATAAACTAATCACATATAGGTTATAGTTTTTCATTTAATTTAAAAACTGCTCCTCACCTGAGGACACACACACACAACTCCCACAAGGAGTTTTAGGCACAGATACGCACAATTATAGTCATTTTTCCCCTCCAAGTTGTATTTATTTTAGAGAAAATATTTCACGTGACACGTATAAGAGATAAAATGTTTATTCTTAAATCTCATCTGTACGAATCGCCTGCTTTAGGCTACACAAATCTTTGTTCAATGGGTTTAAACAAATTTTTTTCTTGTTCATAAAACACGTTTCATGTGATATAAAATAAATCATAAGCATTACAACTTTTATCTCTTCAGTCCAAAATAATGATTTCGGTCCTGATTCTATAGTAATACAAACATCATTACAATACTACAGACAATACAAAGATCATTATACATGATTTAAGAAGATCCGTATTAATTAAGGGCTGACACTTGTGTATTAAAATATTCAAAGAAGCATCAGGAGATTTGAGACTGAAGGGTGCAGTGGTGCAATAATTCTAGGACGACAGTGCTCCACCCTCAACATATTTAAAATATCTACGTATACAGTCAGAAAACACAGGACATTCAACAAGATCTATTCACATCCCAGGACCACAGATTTAGCTGGAGCACTAAGGTAACACCGGGGAGTCTGCTGGAGCACTAAAGCAGTAGTTGGCAAGTCTAGAACCACCGGATCCTTTTTTTACATTACCAGTGTGAGTTCTACTATTGCCAAATACCACCAGAGAGCTACCTGTGTCTTCCTAAAACCTTGAAGCTGAGAAACACGGTGACACACACACTAAATACGCATGCTATGTCGAAAAAGTATCCACATTTATAGACTCATTGAGACTGAAGAACATGGATGAAACTCATCCCCAGACATGGAAAATGAATACATTAATACTTAGTGATTTTAATGCAGAAAAAAAAAAAAAAAAAATCTTGTGTCTTAGTAAAAGGGACAGAACACTTCTGATATATTTGCTCGAAGTAGGGTCGATCTGAACAGTATTAAAATTAAACAGAAGCAGATTAAAATAAAAATGATGACGGCCACCTAACAGATCATTTTAACCAGCACACGAATGAAAATTTATCACAGGAAATAGATCAGTGTCCATCTGCATATCAGTCACTGAAAACATTACTATTTTTTGGCATAAAGTCATTGACGGTGTAAAATGGCCTTCTCTTAAACAGCACAAGGCATTAGTTTACCTCAGGAGATGTCATGTCTTATGTTACGCTCAACAAAAAGTAAAACTAAAAGAAGGATGGAGTGGATACAGTCAGGTCAGTGTCCTTTTGTCTCCTCCTGAAGTCCATTGGGTATGAACTCCACTGGAGGACAAAATCAGGCTGCGTTTTATCTTTTCCGATATTGGCACTACACATAATTGCTCAATGGATATCTAAAGAAGCAAAAATGTGCTAGTGCCAAAATGGGCCAGGATAAGATAAGAGAGTTATATAAAGGCATTAAGCTTATTTGAGAAGAGATTTATGTTTCCACTGGGGGGGAAATTTGAACAGCATCATCTAGTGGTTCTTTCTCTGCTCTGTTTATGGCCCTATGGTAATTCACTGATAGTGTGCCTTCACAGTGAATTCTACCAGTGCCATACACAGAACAGGAGTCAGCATTACCCCAGTGCACAAGATTCAGGAACGCAGACGGAACGGTCTGTCAGCCTGTAAACCTGTAATGTCAATCAGAAGAAACGGTGAAGGCTCCCGAGAACAACTCTGATAAAAAGAAACCAATTTAATGCTTAACCTTCATGTTCTGTTCACGAGCTTAGAGACCAAGGTCAACTCTTTTTCATTTATGGAAACACATTAAAAACAAAAAAACAAAACAATATACATCTTATTGTCATGTCACTTATTAGCTATATGGAAACAGATCGACAAACCATATTCCCATACTTGGGGATCTTCCTAATGGCAGGAGGAAGTGTGAGATGGAGGGAATCTGACACCGACTAATGAGCCTTTTTTTATATTTCACATTAGAACAGTGTCATTTCATATTCCTACATTTAGGGCAAAATGAACAAACAATAAAGAAGCAGCAAACCAGAAGCTAAGGAGATTTGGCTTTGTAATACGATCATCTTACCTTCAGACCATCAGACATAAGAACTACAGCTCAAAGAAGAAGACGCACATATTTAAAAAAAAAATAAAAATCTTTTCTCACATGGCAAATAAACATGATAGCGTAAAGCACTGACCTGCTGACATTATCTGTCCTGATTTACTCAACTAGACATTTTTAATTAGCTGCAGAGCTGACTAAGCTGTTAAGCTGATTGAGCTGAAGTTATAGTAACATTTATTTAAGTTTCTTATGACACAATGTTTACAAGAAAGTCCATAAATGTTAATTACACTTAAAGTAGAATGAAACTTAGAGTACGGTCTCAGTGACGCAACGGAGTGAACGTTTTGTCCAGTCGTCCTTTGGGTGACTTTCAAAATGTGGTCATGAGCCTGAGTAAAGCTTCCGTCTTAAGATCTCTCCATACATCCCTGGGATGTGTCCCGGAATCATGACCTAAATACTGACCAGTAATTCCCCACCAAAAACAAATAAAAACAAACAAACAAAAACATAGTATATGTGCATTAACTGAGTTTAGAACATCAGAGACCAAGCCCAAACTCTTTCCTGTCTGTTAATACACATATAAATAAATAGTTGTGTATGAATTGTGAGAAAAAACATGATATCTAGGGTATAATATAATATCTCCCCCCCCCCCCTCTTCCCGGCCACGCCCTGGAGGACTCAATAGCAGCCATTAATTCCTGCTCCCACTCCTCCTGCAGGAGATGGAACCCCGATTGATTCCGGCTCAAACTGATGTTCTAAGTGATTTTTTTTTTTTTTTTTTTTCACATTACCAAATGGCTCCCTGAACATGACTCCTCGAACCATTTCCTGGAATAATCAATACCACTAAAATGCTTATTTAAAAAGCTGGAAAGACCTAAATGGTCTTTTGAAATTTTTCCTTTAACACGATTCAATTCTGAGCTTCAGCTTTTTCAAAATGTTAATGAATTATGATTCAATGTGATGAATGAAGAAAACCAGCTGGACCTTGTGCATTGTTGTACAGAACACTGATACAGAAATTGAAAACAATATGATTTGTAGAATATCGAGGTGAGAATTAAGACGCAAATGTATTCCTATGCAGAAAGGTAGATCATTACAGTAAATATTTATTTCAACCGAAACCTTTGTTTGTTAGAAAATAAATATATAATGGTTCATATTAACAAGCTAATGTAGTAAAAAGTAAAGGTGTTAATTATTCTATTACAACAAATTAATAAGAGATAGATCTGGAAACTTGATGTAACATGAACAGCCTAAAGGCAGAGTCCTGGGTCGAGAACACAAGGTAACCTGGTCCACTTCTGTTCAGCTCAGTGGCATCTCAGTTAATCGCATTTTGTCTGATTAGATCTTGTCTGGACCAGTTCTGAAACTTTTCTTAAAAACGGTTTCTTGAATTTCACCTCCTGCATCAAGAACACTGTACTGAATTAGATCGACAGATATTCTGGGTGAATATTAAAAACAATAATAATAATAATAATAATAACAAGTTCTATCATGCAAACAGTGAATTAAATCATTTCTGATAAATACTGAACTCTCTAGAGTCACTGACACACAGTCCAGCTGGATTAACAGGCAGATAATCTACAGATAAACAGCACTCCTGTCACATTAAAGCACTGAATTATAGGAAAGAAGAGAAAAAGGAAGAAAAAAAGAGTGAGAGAGAGAGAGAGAACACTTTAAACCATTTTATTGTTACTTTCAGTGTGTGTAAATGCAAGGAAACTTTATTTCCAGTGAAATGGTGAAGAGTCTGCAGCTGATCTGCACCAAAACTCACCCAGATCCAGAACCAGAACCTCTGAGCACCTTCTGAGTGACGCACTGACACACACACACACACAGCTTCACTGCACACTTTAATCCTTCCTTCCTTCTAAACCCAAAGGTCAGAAAGAACGCAGTGCTGAAGATGTTTAGGCCGAAATACTGAGCTGAGATCCAGATTCCCAGAGATCCAGATTTTTACAAAACACTCGGGTTCTTACCTGAAGTGGAAGGAGCGAGTTCTCCCAGGAACAAGTGTGGATTTTAAATGAACAAAGAAGTCAAAGCGTCGTCACTGACTTCCTGGGTATCAAATAACACCTGCACTGATTCCCCGCTCATATTCTCTCTCTGTCCCCTTCCCTGAGCCTTCATTCTCTCCTCAACACTGCGTGTGCGTGTGTGTGTGTGTGCATGTGCGTGCGCGCACACGCGCACCTAGGCGACGGGTTGGGGTCCTGCTGTTTCAGGTCACACACACACACTGTGTGTGTGTGTTTGGTCTGTTACAGAGTTTTCCAGCACAAGCGATCATTAGCCGAGGAGTTAATAATAAAGGCAGAGGAATAATCCAGCCTCCCTGTGGCCTGCATTTTGCAGTGTCACTTCAGCATAGGTCAGGTTCTTACCCCTCCTTCGTGTTAAGGTGGAACTCATTCAGAGCAGAACGCTCTTCACACACCCTCATTTACTCTCACTGAATTATTTCATGATAGGCCTCTGACAGTTTTATAGTAAATCAACTATTTTTCGTGTTCATGCCTCTTGCAGTACACACTCCATCCATCATCTCTAGCCGCTCATCCTGTGCAGGGTCGCAGGCAAGCTGGAGCCTATCCCAGCTGACTCTGGGCGAGAGCCGGGGTACACCCTGGACAAGTCGCCAGCTTATCGCAGGGCTGACAAACAACCATTCACCACTCACATTCACACCTACGGTCAATTTAGAGCCACCAATTAACCTAACCTGCATGTCTTTGGACTGTAGAGGAAACCCACGCAGACACAGGGAGAACATGCAAACTCTACACAGAAAGGCCCTCGCCGACCGCTGGGCTCAAACCCGGGACCTTCTTGCTGTGAGGCGACAGTGCTAACCACTGCACCACCGTGCCGCCCCAGTGCACACTCTGTAATTCAAATAAACCTCATGCCTTAGCGCATCAGTAATATTATGAAGGCCTACAGGTTAAAGTTAAAAGGCTGAAAAAGATCAGGCGGATTTGTGCACAGTTTGTCCAATATGTACAAATAGTCACACTGTGTTTACAGAGAGAAGGAAAGGTGTGTGAAGCAGACAGAGGTGAAGTGAGGGATGCAGGTGTGTTACACACGTCACCGTGGTGCTCTGCTGTCCCCGGGATCCTCCTGGGTCACTAATACCTCCACATTCTTCCAGGCAGTGACGTCACGCCCCTTCAGTCATCTTCCAGCAGAAGTGATGGAGGTTCACTCTTCACTAAAACTCACATATACTGCTGTGCACTGTGCTTGGTTATATATATGCTGCTTAACATTACCCACAGTCCTCTCTGCTGGAGCAGCTGATTCCACTGACCTGCTGTCGGTAATGAGACTCACCCCGTGGTGGAAAGAAACCGAAACAATAACGCCAAATGATTGGACTGCGGTTCCGGGTGGCTCTGGTTACATCTTTACAAACACAACAGCCTCGGTGAAATCAATCCCAGGGGCTCATTGTTGTTTCATCAACGACGAAAATGAGCCTGTTTAGGTCTTTGTCGAAATTGTCGAAGAGGTATTAACTTCTGGAAAGCTGAAACGCAAGCTCCGGATCACCTGTGACAGTGTAACCTGGAGGACATGACTCAAGTCTATGCATTTTTAAACATTCACTTCGTTAGCTCTGTCGTGTCCAGTTCCATGGGTAGATGTTTACCTTCACCACCTGCTGAGGACACTGCCTGTTACCTGAGAGGGGAGATCTGGACAAAGAGATCTGACACATTCTCCATTTCAACCAGGTTGATCCAAAAAGGACATGTTCTGACCCTGTTCATCATCCACACTGTGAAGTCCTGATGGAGAGCTGCATGACCAAAGGGAGCATTTTGTTATGCTGCATTTTATACTTCTTCACATTTTGTCAAACACTTAAAAATAGGTCGAAGTTAATTTATGTGTGGAAAAAAAAAATGATGAAAGATGGGATCTGACCGTAGAAACATTTGAACAATGTAGAGCAGAAGCAGCACAGCCTGCAGTCCACACATCCTGTTGTTTTTAACCGAGCATTGAAAAAATATTTTTAGCAAAACAGGCAGCAATAAATTATATACATAACAAATAATTTCATAGACTTTAATCGTTCACAAAATACTAAAGGACGAAATAGGGAATATTCATTTATTATAAAAGGATAAAAATAAAGTATAATAGAATATTTCATAAAGCAAGGGTTCTGTCATTTTATTTAATCTCATATATTTTTT
>JAOBAM010000014.1:5861289-5877373 GCA_025212355.1 Notarius kessleri
ATTCGATATATCGCACAGCCCTAGTCTGAATCTTCGCTTCATATATATTTTTTATTTTCAACTAGCCAGCCGGGCTGGCTAGTGACAGGAATTATCCGCCAAATAACAAATTAAGTTGCCTCGGGCGACCGGACCACTGTGAATTTCGAGCCCGGATATACATACTACAGGGATATTATTGTAGCTGAACTTGTGCCGAATACAAAAAAGTCCTACGACTTTGAAAACTCTGCTTAGATTTGTTGAAACTGACGATAAAATCCGAGCATACCAAAATCATTAAAGTGCCAGAAAATACCCTCAGACCCCAGAGGGGTTAATTGTTACGGAAACCTGACGTGTTTGAGGCTCATAGTCGCCGAGCTCTCCCTGCCCCAGACAAATTATTTCAGGAGGCATCCTGAAGTGCCTGCTTTGCCATTTGGGCGTCTGATGTTTTTCCTTGTTTAATTAACTCCTGGTGCTAAAGGAAACAGATGGTTGTGTAAACATCACTCCATTTCAGACCTGCTGTTCATGTTGGGTTCGACGAAACCTTGGTAACGCTGAATTTCCGACCTCTGATCAGGTGTGCAGGAAGACCTTTTTTCTTTCTTTTTTTTTTTTATTATTTATTTATTTATATTTGTGTGCGTCACATGTGTGGTAGTGGTGTCCATATACTTTTGGCCGTTTTGTGTGTGTGCGAGATGAGATGCATATGAAAAAAAAGCACCTTCTGTGACTCTAGTGCATTCTCCATCTTGCTGGGTCAGAAGTTGATTAATTTTCTACACATTGTGTGTTCTGTTCTTTGACCCTCATGATTTTTTCCTGTGTGTGTGTGTGTGTGTGTGTGTGTGAGAGAGGGGAACTGGAGCAGAATAATGATAATAGCAAACCGTGGTCGATGTTTGTTGCCTTTGGCCACATGTAAATACATGAGCTTGGACATTTGACACGATGTTAACGCTAACGTTACAGCCTTCGCTCTTTTAATGCTTAAAAACATCCACACGTGTTTGTTTGTTTTTTTTTAAACAATTGACGTGCAATTAAAACACAATGCATCATCGTGATGCTTAATAGCGTGACCTCGTGTCTCCGTGTATCCTGTCTGTCAGCTCTTCCTTCTCCATTCAGCTGTACTCGAACCGGTTTCTAACAGGGTCACGTCCCCCTTTACCTCATGATACTTGAATCTGATTGGTCAGAAGCTGTGCTTCATTTTCATACAACAGCACGCAGAGTTCTGGCTGTGACGTGGATGTTCATGTTAATATAAAGCCCACAGTAGAGGACGACGTCTTCGGATCCTTTACTGAAGTAAAAGTACTCGTACCACGCGATGAAAACACTCCAGTACGAGTAAAAGTCCTGCATCTATCAAACCTGAGCATGTGAATAAGGAGCTCCGTCCGTTTCAGTCACGTTCCACCTCCGTACTCTGTGCCGCTTTGACTGAAAAGCTCGCTGGTGGTTATACGGGACAGTTTCTGCTCTCCACAGGAGCCGAGCTGTGATTAATAAAGCGTCGAGGTGCAAACTGAGCACGACGACATCTTTTCCTGTCTCTCTGTCAAGTTAGTTATTGAAATCAAAGGGATGTAGTAAATAAAGAAATAGTCAGTCTTTCTACCCTTAGTGTAATACAAGAAATGGGAAAGCAAAAAGAAGTGTTTCGGGGGGGGGAACGATCACAAAACCCTCCAGTTGGAACGGGTGTGTAAACTTTTAGTCACCGTACAGTGAGAAGGTTCTGTATGTTCACCTAGCATTAGACGCGACTATAGCTAGCATCAGCTAGCACACACTGCATCGAAGAAGCACTTTTGTACTCGTTACCGTGATTATCTATGTACATCCAGTGCCCTCGACAATTATTGGCACCCCTTTTAAAGATTTATTAAAAAGGGTCCGAAAAAAAATCCACCTTCTGGTGACGTCACCTGGAAAAAATGAGAGAAATCCCAGGTTCAGAGTAAAAAATAAACGTGCTGCCTGTGTCATAAACGAATTTTTCCGCGAGCAAGAGACGAGTCGATTTGGTCACAAAGACTTTGAACATCATGAATCTGGAGCACGGATTTCAAAACCGGATTCCCAGTAAACGCCGTCGAGCGACGAGACTAACGGACCAATCGCAGTACAGTAAAGGACAGAGGTGAACGGAATGAACTTCTCTACTGTCAATAAAACCGACGAGCTGCAGCTGTTTATCTGGCGGCAGGCTCGTAGTACTCGAGTCCGACTCGAGCACCGAGGACTCTGATGGATTTGTTTTGTAACACGCCATATTCATTTGGCATAAGAGATTTATGTCTACGTTCATTTTTTTACACTAATTTCCTGCAAGAGAATGCACGTTCACCTGTTCAAACGTCATGTTCAGGAACAAACGAACGTTAACGGCGCTAAAATGCCCGGAGAGAAGCGCCTAGGGTTGTCTGCTTTGCTTTACAGACTTCTCGTGCAGTGGGGGGGGAAAAAAACGCACTGCTACGTATGTGTTCCGTATGTAGAAGAACTATCGAAGAGACGACGGGGACAACCTCGAACTTCAATCGTCATTCGGAAGTGACACGCTATGTTCATTGCTTTGCTTTGTTGATAGTGGGCGGGGCTTGCTGAGCGATGAACTAGCTAGTGTTAACCCTTTCTCATGTTATTTGGCCTGTTGGTAGTGGGCGGGACTTGCTTTTTATCTGTAGCCTGTTAACTAAAACGGACCAGCCGAGCAGTAACGCGAGTCCAACGCTGCAGCAGGTCCAACAGCTACCGTCAAACGGTGCGGATGGAGTCTTGTTCTCGGACTCGACTACAACGCTGTCTGGTGGTGAGCGACTTTAAAACAAGCGACTTCCATCACAAATCCTGGGAAAACTTCGACATCATGAAAAAGGTGCATCGTAAAGGGGAAAAATAATTTTTATTGCATTTACGACATTTGGCACAGTACAAATTCATGATTCTTACAATATAAATCTGTAAATATCAACCTATGTCTTTTTTTTTTTTTTTTTTTAAATCTCTTCTTAAAGAAAACCTTATATAAATAATCTCAATAATTTTATTTTACGCCATTCTCTAGAGTAGGGTTTAGAAATTGCACACTTCATGCCTTGTGAAAACACACCCCTCGGTTCTGGAACTCAGCGTGGCACTGAACCCAAACCGCTCTTCAAATAGACATTACAAGGTAGAAAATAGTCTTTAACATCTTTTCATTGGATATAATCTGCGTCTGCGTCTCCATCACCAGCCCATGGTCATACGAGGACGTGGAGGTGTTTGTGTGGGTAGGGTGTCCTGGGAAAATCCTTCGAGATCGTGCCGTTTTTAAAAGCGTCAAGTCCTGAAACGTACAGCGTTTCCTCAACTGACGTCTGCGTTTTTCCATTTCCACTGAAATACATCGACACACTAATGATCCAAAAGCAAGTCGTGTTAATTCTGCTGAAATGAAATGTGTTAAAGGAGATTTACAAATATGAAATATGACGACGAACACTAGGTCTATCTACACAGCAGATTTGATTGATGACCTACAGGCTTTTTAGAGGTCCAGCCCATACAATAGCGTTCAGTGTATAATAATCTGTATTTGACTTTTAAACTATTTTCCGAGTCCTCAGTCACTCTATATTATCTCATTTGCAATGATCTTAACCTGATTTTAATATCATGGTCCTGAGCAGACAGGTTATAGCAAGCACCCTACCTACGTCTCCGTCCGGGATAAACAGCACAAGAGTCGTGACTCGTTATCAAAACCTCAGTATTTCAGATGAGAATTAAGGAATCGGTTTAATCACCATCATGACTCACAGCGTCGAAACGCACGCCTCATCATCCTCCTTCCCATCATCTGATCGCTTCCTGTTTTTATGTCGCTGATTGTCGAAATTTCCCACATCGTCATGAGGTAAGTTGTAAGTTTTCTCTCTGGTGGACTGCAGACAGTCTGACGGCTCTGCTCATCACCTGAATCGCAGGAGTCCGTTTTCTTATAGAAAATAACTAAGAGGTTGTGAGGAAATCACACTTCGCTCGGACCGTGTGTGTTTATTAAACCGAGAGTACATTAAAAATATTTCCACATTTTATACACGTTATGGGCAGAAAAGCTCAATTTTGGTGTTTTTTTTTCTTTATTTTTGTCTCTTTGCCAACACTTCTTCACAGGTTTTCCCCAGATACACACACTCACTCTCACTCTCTGTCTCTAAAAGAACCCACCCCGTGTGTGTGTGTGTGTGTTTGAGGGGGTGTGTTCTTTTAGGTGAGGGCTAGATTTGAGTCTCTTGTACTTTGTCCTTGTTGTGTGTTTTTATGACGAAGGGCTCGGGCATGGTGCTGATTCTGGGTAAAGTTCGTGGAAGTGAGTTTCCAGTGCTGCTGCTGTTTTCTGTCCATTTGTTTGTGTGTCCCCAAGGCTTGTATGAGTTCTGTGTGCTATATTTGATCTCACGGTGGCTGTAATCCATTTCAGGCTTTCTTGGGCTCAATTCTTGCTTGTGACTAAAGTATTGCGCTTTGAGCGGGCTGTATTCTGGATGAAACGCGCTGTAGTCTGCTTGAAAATGACTGCAGTCCATCTTCAAGGGGCTGTAGTTGATGGCAGATTTGTTGGGAATGTAATCAGATTTGGGCTTGTGCGTACTGTAGTCCACTTTGGGTTTGTGAACGCTGTAATCAGATTTGAAAGGGCTGAAGTCCAGTTTGACCGTTTGAGATTTGTAGTCCGGCTTGTAAGTGCTGTATCCAGGCTTGTAAGGACTCTGGTTACTTTTCTTGTGTATGTGATAATCAGGCAGTGACTTGTGCGTGTAGTTAGCTGACGGTTTGTGAGAACTGTAGTCGACTGTCGCAAGGGTGTTGTAATCAAATTTGGACACGTGTTCAGTGTAGTCCGTCTTCAGGATATCGGTAGTATCGTCTGATTTGGTTTTGGAGGTGCTAAACTGAGTTTTGGGCTTGTGGAGGCTGTAATCCGATTTGAGTTCAGGCGTGTGGTAGGTGTAGTCTAGTTTGTGGGTGATGTAGTCTAATTTCTGGATGCTGCTATAGTCTCTCATCACCGGTAGTTTCAGTGTCCCGTCCCCTGACATGCTGGCAGCAGACGCGGGCGGTGGTAGGTCTTCCTTATCTACGTGAATGATCTCTACAGTCCGTGCTGACGAAACTGTGCTCCTTTGTTGGTGCCGCTTCCGCAGTTTATAGAACACGATTAGCATGACCGCTGCTAGCAGTGTTACCGCCAGAAAGCAGCCGATAATGATCTTGGTAGTCTTCATGACCTCATCCAGACTGGTGCTGCTGGGTTTGGACGGCTTCCCCGTCGTCCCTTTCGACGTGGGCACGGCTGGCGGGCGGCTTGCTGGTACGCCGGTGCTTTGGAGGATGACGGTTGGCGTCGAGATGAAAACCGGTTGAAAGACTGAAGGCAAAGTAGTGGTCGTGGTGCTCCGATCCGCTTCCGTAACAGTGCGGGGTTTGGACATTGGGTCGAGAACTTCCACCGTGACCGTGGTGAAGTAGCTGAGGTTGGACGTGTTGAGCTCTGCCGCGCTCACGTTTAAATAAGCCGAAGCATTGGATTTTCCAGCTGCGTTGGACACCATGCAGGTGTACGTGCCTGTGTCGCCCAGCAGCACGTTGGAGAAGTTGAGGGTCCCGTCCTTGACCACGGTTATGCGTGGGTGGTAAGTTGCATGCGTCAGTATAGTACCGTTTGGTAGAAACCACTGCACTGATGACATGGATGCTGTTCGACATCGAAACTCTGCTACTCGATCAGCTGAGATATTGAGGTCTCTTGGAGCATCAGAAATGAAGGGGGCGGAACACTGCATCGCATCCGTGTCTCCTTGGGCCACGTCCACCAGCTGACGGCCTCGCATGTGTGCCGGTGAATGGCATCTGCCACAGCAGGTCGAGTTTGTACGGATGTATTGATGCAGCCACCGTGCTAACCATAGTGAGTTGCAGTCGCAGTTCCAGGGATTATGATGGAGGTGCAGTTCCATCAGGTCGCTCAGTGGGGAAAAGAGGTCGTAAGGTAGCGAGCTCAGGTTGTTGTGGGCTAGGTTTAGGTCTACCAGTGACGACAGGTGATCAAATGCGTTACGTTCGATTAGTCGTATTTTAGAGTTCATGATCCATAACTTTTTAAGTGAAGTCAGTCCTCTGAAGTAGCTGGGCTTGATCACAGGGAAAAAGTTCTCCGAGATCTCCAACTCCTCCAGCACTAGCAGTGAGTTCAGGTAGGGAATGTCCCCTTTGATGTTGCACATACCCAAGTTGAGGTACTTGAGGTTGACCAGACCTTCGAAGGCCCCATCGGAAATGTACTCGAGCTTTCGCAGCTCACCCAGGTCCAGTCGCATGAGAGAGGGCACGCGGTTAAAGGCATAAGACGGGATGCTTTCAATGGGGTTGTTTCTGAGCCACAGCTCCCTCAACTTGGACAGATATTCAAAGGCCCCGCTAGGCACCACAGTCAGCCGGTTGTCAAAGAGCTCCAGGGTGTTCAGATTGGTCAGCCCATTGAAAGCTCCCACTTCGATCTGTCTGATGGCATTGCGTCCTAATTGGAGCACTTCCAGGTGATGGAGATGGCGAAAGGAGTCAGCCTGCACTGCCTCGATGACGTTCTCCATTAGGTTGAGATGTCTTGTGTTGGTGGGAATGCCAGGGGGCACATGAGTGAGGCCACGGCGGGTACACACCACCTTGCTGAACTGGTTACTGCAGGAGCAGACAGGAGGGCAACCCTGAGTCCCCACTGCGCCTACCACCACCACCACCTCCACGTATGCGTGCACCATGAGAAAGATGACAAAGAGCAGGGCAGCTTTCCTGACTCGATGTGCAGCTACACGCTCCAGGACACTCATGTTGTGGCACAGTCATATTTCAGCATGGTCTTGGGGAGGGGAGGGAGCAAGACTGGTAAGGATGGAGGTAAAAAGGAAATAATGGGAGGGATTTGTCTCCAGTTAAGAGAACTAGCCCTACCCAGGGTTGAGCAAAACTCTGACTCGGATTTCCATTTACTGTACCGGGGGAGGGGTAATCTTCAATGACAGTATATATGAGAGCAAAAGGGATGGGTTCGGTAGGCAGAAGCCAAGCATTAATAAATTAGAAGGAAATGACAGACTATATGTATAAAAAGGGCTGGAAAGACCAGAAACCTACCTCATTGAATTTACAGGTCCGTTTTTTTTATCACATAGGTGCATATTTTTACTCATATATATATCCAAAGGCAAAGGGTTTTTTTTTTTTGGTAGAAAACCTAAGATGAACAACAAAACGATTACAAATAATTCCACAGAGGAGTATCGGAAGCAGTCGAGTTTCAGGCTCGCAGAGCTTTAGGCTAGGACAGTATTCCAGTTTTGTTGAGACGCATGCGCCTTTGCTTGTTGACGCTCTGACCGCAGATGGTTGTCCTTGGAAATTGTCTTGATGCCACCACTAAATACCTATTCTAAATCTCCATGGTGAATGCCTACATACATTAAAGCAAGGGTGAGGGGGATAAAGGGGGGTGGTGGTGGTGGTGGTAAGAGGAAGAAGCATGAAAACGCCACCGTCTTTTCAAACGCTCCCCTCTGCCTTTGTGTACCCTCCAGGTTTTCCCACTTATTTTGTCCTGAGGCTGATGTTCTCCTGTCACGGCTCGTCCATTTGCCTTTGTGATGCCCAGTTAAAAAGGCTGACACACGCACTGCAGTCATTAGGTTATTTTTTTTTTTTTTTTTTCCCTTTCCCCCCCTCCCCGATGTAGCTCTACACTCGCATATGGCGGCAGCTGCACCCGTCTTCACATGCTGTCACCGCAATCCATCGAGTTCTGCAGTAAAGGTTGGAGGGTAGCAGTTTGGAGGTAGCAGTAACAGTAAAAGGATCCGTTAAGGCTTGTTCAGTGCAGAAAGCTGTCACTTGCGTTCAAGCATGCTCTCTTGTTCCCTTGAATGTGTATGTGAGAGAGAGAGAGTGAGCGAGCGCTTCTCCTCCTCCCCTGCTATGACGCTGCATTGATCTGGAAAGTATCTGTATTGTATGGAGCTGAGCTGAGTGTCCTGAGCTGAGAGCAGTTTTGGAGAGAGCTCATCCCCTTGTTGGCTGCCCAGGCGTCTGGCTCGAGCTGCTGGAGGATTGTTCTGGCAAGGAAAAAGTGCATCCCCACGGCAACAGCATTCTCATTCTCTCTGAAAGTCTCTCCCTCCCTCTCTCTCTCTCTCTCTATCTCTCTCTCTATATATACTGTTTCTGGCTCAATCTTTGTTCCGCTGCATTGTAGCAAGCAGATGAGACACAGGCTTATGCTCTCACTCCCCCTTTTGTCCTTCAGTGGAAGTGCAAATACACTGCTGACACATTTTGCTTCAGGCAGTGCATTGGTTTGATGCAGTTTTTTTTTTTTGTGCATTAACATCCACTCTCACCCCCTCTCTTTAATCACCCTCTTGCACTCTCTCTCTCTTTCGGTTTCTTGGCTCTTGGGATTCTTTATAAGTAGTCCAGATTTGCTCTATTAAAACTTCCTGTCCTGGTGACTTCAGGACTGCAGAACGCTCTTGCAGCTGCAGACGTACTGAGGACGGACTGCAGTGTGAGAGAGAGAGAGAGAGAGAGAGCAGCTTGCCCTGATTTTAGATACGCACAGTCCAACTGATGAATGACTTCAGTCACACAAAAGCACTTCTGGAGTAGGCACAGGGTGATGCCATTTCCTTCCACACAGTCTGGATTAGCTGAGACTCCTCTCGATCATCTCTCTCCTCTTTCTGTCCATCGAACAGCTTTGAAACAGTTGATTCGAGCATAACGACGCAGTACACATTTGTAAAAAGCACGGCCTTTGGAGGCAGGGATCGGGGTGAGGGATTTCCGTCTTTTGGCTTTGTTTTGCATCTATGAATTTTCGGAACGTCGGGGCCTTCGGTTTTATCTCCAGTCTGGCTGCAGGTTTTCATTCTAATCGAGCAGGATCAACATTTTGATTTCATTTGTTTGATTGGTTATCGATACCATGCAAGATTATCATAGCGCTTATCCTCCATGTATTACGCCACTCTACCAATGGAGAATGAGCGTGCAATGTTGTTACAATATTGCACGTCGTCAAGACAACTCAACGACAAAACTTTTCTGCTGCGCATGCGCGCAATCGTTTCTTTGTTAGCTGGGAAAGAGAGAAGACGGGGCTAATTCAGTGGCCGGTTTAAGCACTAAATAAATAAACTGAAACTAAAGACATTGGAAAGGCTAGCAAAACTTCATTATATGTTCACGTGTATTTACAAGAGAAAAACGTACCAACAGACATCGAAAAACTGGAAAAGAGACACGTCGAAGATATAAAACTTCGGCGCTAGTGAGTGACTGACAGGTTGTACACAAACACGGCGGCGAGGTTTAGCTGAATTCCCGAAAGGCTACCAAAACCTCACTGGATATTCTTCATGCATATTCACAAGAGAAAAACATGCCAACGGACATCGAAAAACTGGACGAGAGCAATAGTGGAAATATTGTCAAAGTTCGACTTGGAGGTGAGGAAAAGTGACGGCGACTTTTACAAGAGGACTTCACTCAGCAAAGCCCTTTCGTTTTGAACAGTCAACTCCAACCAAAAGTAACTGTGAACTTGAACCGTCAGCCTGGATCCAGTTCGTTTCCCACACACGCGTTTTACTCAGGCGGGTCATCCAGGAATATTAACGGCGGTTTTAGAGAACAGGTCTGAAGAAGGAGAATGTTCTGTGAGCGATGGATAAATAATACTGAACATAACACTAAAAGGAAGTGTGTTGTGCTGGAACGATCAGCCGAACACGTGAACGGAAAGCTTTCACGCTGTAGACAACCTGAACGTTGGGTGGTATCGTCTATGTAACCATGACAACATGGAGTGCCTGAGTCCAGTCAGCCGCATACAAAATCACACATACAAAATATCAGAGCGGATTGTTTTTCCTTCTTTGTAAGCAAAAAAATGAAGTTGTTCTAAATGAAAGGTTTTTTTTTTTTTTTCCTGAAGCCTGTGCTTGTCGATGATTGATTGAGAGCATGAATGATTTACTGAGCAGCAGGAGCAGTACACCTGTTAAACGGTTGTCTGTCTGCGTGTCACTCGTAGCACGCTCCATTATCAAGGGATATGATGGGTGTTTGAGTCTGGGAGGAAATACCCCTGGGGTTCGTTCACACAACCAGAGCTTTGTGGGTGGGTTTTTTTTTTTTTGTATGAACAAACTGCATGCAGTTCATTGAATGTGATTTTCTGGCAGTTTGCATTTAATGCGTTTAAGCAAAAACTCTTGAATATTCCATCAGCAAACGTTCTTAGTGCTGTTGAAGTGTGTATCGACGGTACACATCGCGATGATTTTATCGCCCGGCGTCAACTCGGAAAGTTTGTGTGTCTGATGGAAGAAAACGATCCGTAGGCGGACAGTTTGTCTGTCCGTCACCGTCACAGTATTGTTTGTGCTTGCTCTCTTCCAGTCAGCCCAGTTTGTCGTCATGTGGCTGGTCAGCTAATCCATACTGGAGCTGCAGTGCAGGAGCCTTGAGACCAGTTTACAGGACCAAGTGTGCAGTCTCCTGTTTATCAGTTTAGAACACATCTCCGCATTTTATCATCCATAATCCGCGCCTTAACATACTGTGAGACGATGGAGCACACGATGGCATGGAGGGTCTTTCAAGCTTCCTTTGTGCTTCTACTTCTGGTCCTCTCTGTCTGTCTATCTTTGCGGGTCTTTTCTTTTGCCCCGACCATTTCTTTTTTATATACTGGTGCATCTCCGTTCGTCCAAAACACCCTTTCTCTTAGCTACCGCAAATCATACCCACTTGGTACCGAGCTTCAGTTTGGGGTTCTATACCGTGTGTACAGTTTTCAGGTCTGTCGCACATCAACAACTTGTTTACCAATTGAATGTATTTACGAAACCTATAGGGTGGATTTACAACATTTTCGTAACACTTTTCTCAGCAACTACAAATCACAACTGCTTGATCTTTGGTACCGAGCTTCAGCTTGGGGTTCTATACCGTGTAGACCGTTTTTAGGTCCGTCGCACATCGACTTCCTGTTTACCGACTGAATGTATTTACGAAACCTATAGGGTGGATTTTGACACGATTTCAATATGACAGTTTACCAGGAAGCTATTTGAAATCCCTGGGGAGAGAAACTGCTCTTTACTTACTTGTTTCAGGGTTCGTTATTTGTTGGTGTCAACGTTCATAAGTGTCTTATTCCTTCGATCGCTTGCGTTCCGATACAAGCAAGAGCGGGGGGGGATACGTAAGTGAACAGTGGCTCACAGTTGATCTTGGGGTTTTTTTCAGCATTGTACATTAGTATGTCGTTAGTAATATTTGCACAGGCTGTCCTGTATTGTGAGGAAAGGGAGAACTGGAGTGAATCTGGATATCAGAACGACTCCTCTGTGCTAGCGCCGTGCTAATAGCAGTCCTTGCTATCACTTAATGACCTTCATTATGCCCGGCTCTGTTTGTCTTTGAGGCACGAACTCGGTTATGAAACTGCAGCTACGTACCTTAAAATCAACCTAACTGCTGCTGTTCTACTTTCCCAATGACAATGGTTGTACGAGTTGTTGTTTTTTTTTCCCCTCCCCTTCACTGAAAGTTCTTAAAGAACCTCTCATGTGTGTGCGTGTGCGTCTCAGTCGCCTGTAAAATCAGCTTGAAAGTGCAAGCTGTACCCGAACTTGACAGTATTCTTCTCTTTAACAAGCAGTTTGAGTTCTGCTGTGTTTTTCTTCCTCTTGTAAGTGGAAGAGGTGTTATGAGTTCTGCTCGTTTGTCCGTGCGTCCAGCTGAGATCCTTATTATTAGTGGACGATGTAGAAATGATCTCATGGATGAAATGACCGGCACTGCTCCCCCCCTCTCTCTCTCCCTGGACTATACTGAATTGCTTTTTATTCTTCCTTTAATCACACGTTTCTCATACTCAGTAAATGTCTCGTTATCACATGATGGGATTACTCCTGGTGTCTGCCGAGCCAGTGAGCCACACTGCCTGGCTTTTAAATCCACTTTCCACAGTGTTGTGAGCCCTGGGCCAAGTTTATTTTGGGGTTATCTCCCTTTGTAGTGCGGAGACTTCATTCCCATCACAAAGCCGCCCACGCATCACGAAACAGAAATCAAACTGGTGGAAGTTGCAGCGCAGCGCCTCCTTGACACTCGGAAAGGTGTTTAATATAAATCAGTACGATTTTGATTTGCAAGAAGATTGCGCGTCTTTTGAATCGACCATACGCGGACGTAATTTTCGTGAGAATGTGAAGGGTCATGGGTGCACAAAGAGCTACAGACACAGGCATGTGCGATTAGGTCTGTAATTGAAAGGACAGTGTCCTCTGTGTGCGCTACGGTAACAGGTTCAGGTCCTGGGTTTCTTTCCTAGTTTCCTGGAAGTGCATCTTTTTTTTTGAATATGGGAAATGTCGAGTTGTTGTTTTTATCTTCATGTGCTCTCGCTGTGTCTCTGCCTCGTCTGGAGATCCAGGGACTGAGCAAAGTGATGCAGTTTGCACCAGAAGATGTATGTGCAGCAGCTTACATATAGTCCTAATACCTGACAGCCGATCTGCAGACATGACCTAAATAGATGGAAAAGTGTTGTTATAAATCTCCTTAAACGAAACACGATGACATTTAAAGGACGGTGTGGGTTTTGTTTTGTTTCCCCCCCTCCCCCTGCTGCAGTGCAGGCTTGAACAGTGGTAGGGAAGCGCTCTATAGATGGGGTGGGGAGGCACTTGGCAGCACTTCCTGATTCTATTTTTTTTTTTTTTTGTCCTAGTGCACATCTGATAATTTACTGATTATATGAGAAACCTTAACATAAGCACAACCAAAACGTCGGCATTCAGGGTCCGAGGTTATTGGTTTAAGTTTATTAATAAGCTTTCGCAGAACACCGAGATGTAGAGGTGCGACTTTGTGCGGCACAGATTTTCTTCAACCCCGTCCCCCTTCCCTCCTGAAAGAAGGACTCCTGCGGTTATTTTGTGAGCCTTTCGAAGCTAAATATAACTTAAAATAAAATCGGAGTGAATTCCGTTGTAACCAGCGCTGTGCGAAAGAGCGCATGTGGCACCACGGGTTGAATGTTATCCAATCCGTATCACTGATGGTAGTTTAGAATCAGATCAGCGGCACATTCCTGATGTCAGAGACTGACCTATGCTTGTTTCCGCAAGCTATTGATGCTGGAGATGAACGTGGCGGAAAATCCCATGACATACCATCCTCCATCCATGAAGGACTCTGTTAGCCTGCTTGATGGTCTCAATTCCAGAATTCGGCTATTTCGGCTAATCATATCTGCAGTCATGTCTTCCACGAGGGCACGTTTTAGTTATTACAAACAGCTTAGATGATACTGCTGCTAGGCCGTCAAGTCATCAACCGAGTCCATCTGTCTGCACACGTTTCATCCCTTGACTCGGAACGTCCTCGGGATGGTGGGACAGCAGAAGTTGATCAGTCTTCCACTCTTGACGGTCAGGCCATCAGCTACTATCATTCCTTCGTAGCCAAAGCCAACTGGACGCTCTCTCTGCTGCCTGCGTTCACGGCTCTTTTCCTAGTTCCTCTTTGCACTCCTAAGGCTGCTAACATCTTCCAGCGTGACACCACTGGAAAACCACGTGCTCCTACCTCAATAGGGAAGTTCCATGATTGCCAGCCTTGATGTCTGCAATCTTCTATTCGTCGTACTTCCCCAGCTTCCTCTCGTGGGCCTCTTGGCTTCGGGTCTCCCGTGGTACTGTGAACTCTATAATGAGCAACTTCTTTGTGTTCTCTGACAATAGCAAAACATCTGGTCGGAATGTTGTTTCTACTATTGGTTTCTTTCCCAGAAGAGAAGTTGGTGTGTCCCAAAAAAGTGTAAAATGAAAGAGAAGACCATGGAAAACGCCTCGTGGATGAGCGCAGAATTCTTTCATCGATGAGGGGGGGAAAAAACCTCTTCGCAACATCTAGCAAAGACGAACAAAGTTAACTTGTACCAGAATGATGGGAAGAGAAGAGAATGGAGAAGGAAAGGACGCATCATCTGTCAAACATGGTGGGCGTGGACGTCTGCCAATAGATCTGGGTCACTGGTGTTTATCGATGAAGTGGCTGCTGATAGAAGAGCAGGATGACTTCTGAACTGTATAGAGATTTACTTTCTGCTCAGATTCAGGCAAATCCTGCAAAACTGACAGGACTGCGCTTCACAATACAGATGGATAATGAAACTAAACGATCCAAGAAAAGTCCAAGAGCTTCTTAAGGCAAACGAATGTAATGTTCTGAAGTGGCCGAGCCAGTCAGCTGAGCTGCTTTTCGTTTACTGAAGGCAGAAAACAAGCAGCAATTGCAGGCAAATACAGTGAAGGTTTGGAAAAGCATCTCAAAGGAGGAAACTCGGTGTATGGTGATGTCCATGGGCTCCAAACGTCAATCAGTGACTGCAAAGGATTTCTAAGTCTTAAAAAGTTTGTCCGATTACTTTTGAGCCTGTGAAAATGGAAGGACTATGTTTTAAAAAAAAAAAAAGGCTCCAATTCCTAACTGTTTTTTGTTAAACCCGACAAACTCTACATTTCAGTCACATCTTGATGGCCTCATTTCACATCCACTGTGATGGTGTACAGAGGCAACAGTACAAGGAAAGTCGTTGTGCAAATACTTATGGACCTGTGTGTGTGATTGGTAACATTTGGCTCCGTGTTGGTATGTACGACCGTGTAAAACGGTCCAGTCGAGCTGTAAAATCTGAATGGTGGTGCGTCATCTGAAAGGATCTGACGTCTCACAGGGACGAGAGCTTAAAGGAGCAGCCTGAAAGATGGCACTTGGCACTGCGGTGTGGTAGAACGTATGCACCTGGTTCCTGTTTATACTAAAGAACCTCTGCCTCCTCAGGAACGGAGTGGTCTGGCTCGTCTTGTCCAAATATTTACTTCCCACGCCCAGGCGTTTGCAGTCCCGACTGAGGCTAGAGGGAACATCTTGACCATCTCTTCTGTCTTCTGGTGTCGAGTTAAAGATGGTCGTGCTGATAGCATCCACAGATCCGTTGAAGTTCCTGCCTTCGTCCTTCTCCTCATCTCCCTCCCTTCCTTCATTAACCCACCACACAATTGCAGTGTAGTTCGAGAACCTTTGGATCATCAAGAGAGGGGGGGGAACACTCCCTCAGCGTTCGTTAACAGAGAATCTCGAGGCTCGTCACAGAGCCCATCTGTCATAGCAGCACTCAACACCCACTGCCTCTCATACACACTACTTATTTACCTTACAGATGGAAAGCTAAACTCCACTCTTTGGCCTGATAACCATGGTTACTTCAGATGAAGTGCCCTCGCTGCCGTTCCAGGCGTCTTTCTCAGCATGCGAATGTGCGAGTTTCAGTTTGTGAAATGGATTCATTACCACAATATGCGCTTCACTCACACATCAGATGGAAAAAGTAATTTGTTACAGCGCATGCTTTTTTTCATTTTTGGCATCGTGATCTACAGTAGACATACGCTCACCGACCACTTCATTAGGAATACCCCTACATCAGCAGCAACGACGCATCAAATCATGCAGATAAATATCAAGACCTTCAGTTCACACATCAGAATGGGAACAATTGTGATCTCAGTGTGACTTTCTTTCCCCGTGGCATGAGTATTTCAGAAACCGCTGATCTCCTCCTGGGCTTTTCACACACAGACAGAAAAAGAAAAAACATCGAGCGAGCGACAGTTCTGTGGGTGGAAACAAATGCCTTGTTGATAAGATGGAGCAGTTTGAGGTTTGTTTGTTTTTTTTTTTGCCAGGAAGGATATAGTAACTCGTATAATCGCTCTTTACAACCGTGGTGAGCAGAAAAGCATCTCAGCATGCAACAGAAGACCACGTTGGGTTCCAGTCCTGCAGCCACGAACAGGAACCTTAGAATCAACAAGAAGTTCTTTATTAAAGTCAAGTCAAGTTTATTTGTATAGCGCTTTTAACAAAAGACATTGTCGCAAAGCAGCTTTACAGAATTTGAACG
>JAOBAM010000014.1:5908700-5919564 GCA_025212355.1 Notarius kessleri
GCCTCGCTCAGTACTTTCAAGACCTCAGTCACGGTATTTCACGATACGGACCTCCCAGCTGGTAAATAACATATATAGAACAAAAAAAATTAAGATATATCATCCACCTCTAGGTTTATTTAAAAAAAAAAAACACCGCGCTGCATCAGGACACGCTAGCTGCACTGATTCAGTTACAGGTTGCCAGGTCTGTATAAAACACCCACAACCTACACAGTTTAAACTGAAACATTATACTGTCTGTTATGATGCAGCAGGGTTTTTTTTTTTAAACATAGAGGGGAATCTCTCACACAAAATATTCTCAAATACAGTACTGTTCAAAAATCTTGGCACCCTGTTGTTTTCTTCAAACTTTGTTATAGATTTCTATTTTATGATTTCTACATTATCGAGTAATGAACCTACAGTCAGAGAGAATTCTACACCAAACTTTACAACAGCTGCATGCATGTGAAATGGAAATAAATCGACTAAGGCAGGAAAAACTATTCTGGATAAAATTGTCTGTTACAAGTAAACAATAACCAAACTTCAACTCAGTGTGTGATCATTTTATGTTGCAATTCACAACTATCCTACGGTTTTCCTAAAAATAAAAAAAAGTAGTACTCGCAAAATAGGGAGAAAGTGGAAATTATCTGATTTTGCAACAACTGGAAGATCTTGCAGTGTCAACATTTGCATGACTAATGCTGACCTTCCACCAAACATATCAGTCTGAGTGAAGGTGTGGCCTGTGTGTCCGTCCCAGTAAAGCTTGATATCTGGCTGAAATTCTTGATGGAGGAGGCGTATCTACTGGCTAACACTCCTAATGAAGGTGTCTGTAACAGTGAAGGACATGTGATTTGGTGTTTTAGTTAGTCCCCAGGGAAGGTGGGGCCTCCCTCAGAGTCACTCCATGTGAAGGAGGTGTGGTCTTTTTCTGGAACTAGCAATCACCATCACAGCAGTTGAAAGAGATGTGGCCTCAGTGAAGGAGGCGTGGCCTGTTCCCCCAAGACAGTTCTAAATGATGCTGCATTAAATGCTTCCTCTGAACATCAGATTCCTCAGACAGTTGTTAAAGTGGTTTTAAGAAAAATGATTTATTAAATCAAGGATCCAAGTACATCACTGTCATATTATGTGCGTGCGCGCACAAACTGATGAAGGTTCGCATGTAGGCTTTATATACAACTTATATACAATCACAACAGTCCACTCATCCTGATGTAAAACTCGTGACCCATCAGTGGAAATGAGACCTGGGCTAATATTAACTTTTCGTAATGCCATTTTGTCTGCCACATCTCCACTTAACAGCACTAATAAATTTTATATTTGTGTACTATTGATGGAATATGTACTTCACATTTGCTGCTTGAAAGGGCCGTGAGAGAGACAGACAGACAAAACATTTTCTCGACAGCCTGTGTAGAGTAGTGAAAAGTGTTGACAATAGCACTAAATATGATAATTGGCACATGCCTACTGGAAATGCATTATACAAACACATTTATCATTGTGACCTGGACGGTCTTTCACCTGTCTGTTCAGTCACAACAGATCAGTTACGTTTATGCACTCAGACATATTTTAGCACCAGAGATAATTCAGCATCTGTAAAAGGTTTTTCATTCAAACAAAACATTCCTGTGTGCACAACCACTCAGCTGCAAAGCAATCCATCAGTGGTTAAAAAACAAAAGTATGTTTAATAAATAAATTGAGAAGCATAATACACTTAACACATGGCACGCAGATGTGTACAAACTCCTGAGCGTTTGTGCTTTTCATGGCGATGAGGGGGGAAGGGGGGGGTGGGTGGAAAAGGACATCATCTGGGAAAATACGCTGATGGAGCTGTGGGTTTTGTACCAGCCATGTTTGACGAGGGTTTAGCGATTTCTGTAAACAGATACAGAGCAGGTTAAGAGTTTACAGTTTGCTTATTCAGTCAAAAAGCAGTGTTCAGGTTTTTGTCTGATATTTTATTCACCTTTGTTGAGGTGCATGCTGGGTAAAAGGCCACGCAGAGGGATGCTCTCTTCTCGTCTCTCAAAGTATTTAGAGTCCAACCCGAGCGGCTCCCCACTATCAGACAAGGAAACGCTGCGTTAAAGCATGTGCAGTCTGGTTACATTAAAGTCTGGCCATATTTATTCAAACAATAAGGCATATTAAGATGAGTGTTAACTGACAAACAGCAACACTGTTGTGAGAATAAGATGACAATCGATTTTTGCACCGTTCACAAAGCTAAACAATGGATCTGTTGACTGCTGTGAATCACTGGATTGTAAATACTAACCCCATTTCCCCATCAAAGTCTAACTGGGTTTATATTTACAAAATACAATTAATTTGGTCAATAAAACTATTGAAAATATTTTCTTTGTACTTTGGTCAATTAAATAAAAGGTTCACATGAATTGACAAAATCATAGACTTTTTTAATTGCATTTTGGAAAATATTCCAACTTTTCTGGAAATGGGGTTAGTAAGAACAACGCAAAATGTTACACACCACCCAGCTGAGTATTAGAGGTTTGAGATCACCTTTCTAACATTCTGGTCCTAATTTAGTTTTTTTTTTTGCTACTAGGAGGTGGCAAGATACCACTTTTTTGATATCAGCCAATATTTATATCCATCCAATTTTTTTGTGTTTCAAATCTAAGCTTTAAATGATTTTTCGAACACAATAATGAATCAGTTATTTGGTTTATAACACACAGGGCCAAATTACTAAATTCTGATTAGTCAATCAAGGAGGGCTTTTTTTTCCTTAACACGGGGCCGTATTTCTGAAATGCTATTGGCTAGTTCGTTGCTTGGTTACAAAAATTAGCAAATTTTGTCAACAAAATGGCGTTTGTAAAGAAATTCCAATAAAATTTTGTAAACCACTTTTAAAATCCTCGTGTCGTGTCGACGCTTTAGAAACTGATTCAAACGTGCAGGATAGTCTCGCGCCCTGATTGGTTCAGAAAACGTGAATGACAAATGTTGTGAACTTGAACAGCTTCCGAAGTATGAATTTGGTCCGATTATATTATAAACAAGTAATCGTATGGTTCCTCGTAAAATTAAGGATCAATTTCACTCGTGATTTTCAAACTTTTGAAATTTTCAAAACTTCGAAATCACTCGTGAATTTAATCCTTAATTTTACACGATTACCTAGACTTATCAGCAGTGTTGGTCAGTTACTGTAATTTGACTCCTTTCTGCAGTCATGAGTAACGTAACGGATTACGGTTTCTAAAACGGTAATTATATTGCAGCTACTCATCCGAGTATCACCTCGTTCCATGAACGCGATTTGAATTTTGTCCTGGATGGGCTGCCTTACGCTGGCGTGAATGTACAGCAGGTCAAACGATGATGCAGGTTGAGCTCGTGGAAGAGAAATTTGTTTCCCAAAGTTGTGAATAATTTTGAATTTCTGACAACCGGAGATGCAAAGAACATTGTGGTCTGTTGTAAACTTTGTTGAGCAATAAAACGCCTTTCAACTGCGAAAAATAGGCTGCGTCCTTGAGTTTATTATCCCCCGCTGGCTGAAATCCCCCTTCGGGCCTTATGTCGTAGCGATGTCCTGGGAAGGGCGCTCACATTCTGAAATCGACTCCTCTCACAATTTTTGGAGGAATTTCACCAAATTTGGTAAAAGTCATTGTGATATATCGGTAGTACGCATATTATTTTGTTCAACTCGGTTGCATTTTCCCAGAGTTCCAGCCCGTGATTAACAACCTTGTGCTTTGACAATTTCATGAAGGTGTGTTTTCCTTCTGACATCAACTCCTCTCACAATTTTTGGACGAATTTCTCAAAGTTTGGCAAAGGCCTTGTTATATGACGGAAATACGCAGATTGCGATTTAATTTCGTTTGTGAAAATTTTCCCAGAGTTTTGACCCTTGATTAAATAACTTGCACTTTGACGATTTCATGAGGGCGTACGTTCTTCTGAAATCGACTCCTCTTACAATTTGTGGAGGAATTTCACCAAACTTGGTAAAAGGCTTTGTTATATTACAGTTATATGCATATTGAAATTTCGTTTAATTTGGGGGAATTTGACCAGAGTTACGCCCTTGATTATTAACAAACTTTGTATTTTGGCAATTTCATCAAGGTCTGCTTGCTTTCTGAAATCAACTTCCCTCACAATTTTTATCCCTCGCTGGCCGAAAGGCCCGAAGGGGGATTGTCATGGCGATGTCCATTCCAGGAAGGGTGCTCACCTTCTGAAATCAGCTCCTCTCTCAATTTTTGAAGGAATTTCATGAAACTTGACAGGATTCTTTGTTATATGTCAGTAGTAATACACATATTGTAATTAAGTTCAATTCGGTCACATTTTACCAGAGTTACGGCCAAGTTGCCAGCGGGAGATATTGTGCTCTCAGAGCATTCTTGTTGCTGTTGATCTTAACCTTGATCCTCTCAAGTTAGTTTGTGTGTGTGTTTGGTTTTATTGAAGGCACAGTGGCTTTCATTGATGAGTGATGAACCTCCAATTTGTCTCCTCCAGGAGGACGCCCGTGCTGACGCAGTGGACTGTGTGGTGAGGGACATCCAGAACACACAGTGTCTGCTGAATGTGGAGTATGGTGGCTCAGCCTGCCCCCATGTCACACTGCAGTTCTCTGACTCTAAAGACGACGTGGGCCTCGGCTTGGTCAAAGAAGGCTTGGTCATGGTGGACGTACGCAAAGAGAAACACCTGCAGAAAATGGTGAGCGAGGAGGAGCACTTGCAAACCAGTTTACTATTCACATTCCAACGGTCTCAACTGCACAGAAAACACCACACAACTACATGATGTTCTCTGCTTGGGGCGGTCTTCTCACCACGATATTTATTTATTTATTCATTCATCATGGACAGAGCTCATTAATAAACAGTATCGAATGGATTGTGAATGAGCTGGACTCGACTCAAAAGGGTTCATTTCCACCTGTAGTCACGAGGCATCCGGAAATAATTTACCTTAAAATACAGTGCATCGCCTTTCATACAACATAAAATGTATCTAACCTTCACCACAGAATAAAGCAGAGAGCATTATTAAATCTGTCGAGGTACAAAGACACACGTACTGAATAAGATGTACAGTCGTTACAAACGAGATTCTACAGACACGTGCCAAATTATTATTTTTATTTAATCCCTTTTAAAATATTCATGAATGGGACGGAATTAGGCACAGACACCCAGGGAAATGAAGACTGGAGGTTTATTGAAGTTTAAACGCATGTAGACTGTTCTCGTCAGGGGGGGAAAAGTCCAATTCTGCAACCTCAGGGTTCAGTCAAGAATAAAGAAAGCATCCCAGCTAGTGTGATATTACTGACCATAGCTGACTTAGCAAGTGGGATTTCAGTGCCCAAGCCATAATTTGCATCGTATTTTGAAGGATACGGTATTTTGTTTCTGCCACTTGAAAGCAGCACTGACGTGACCTCTCTAGGGTGCAAGCTTGGCCAAGAATTTTGGAGAGCCTGCGGTGCCTAACCAACAGAATCCCCCCTCTCGGCTTCACTGATGGAGTCCAAAGCCTACAGCATAGCACTACATTTGGCACCGGCTTTGCTGTAGGAGTTGCCGGAAGGTAGTCAGTAGTGACAGCTGTCCGCCTTAGGGGCTCCACTCTGGATTTTCTATCTGGGTTTACTCCCAAAGCCTTTCCCATTTGGGTTGTGCTGCAAGGCAGTGGAGGTTTGAAGTCGGTTTTCTCCTCGCCTTTGCCTAAAGAGTAGCCCAACCTACAAGGTAACAGGTGGCTGGATTGGTAAGTGCCAGGGCATTTCCACACACCGGTGAGTCATGCATGCTGTACCTCTGGGGCTCCAACCTGCTCCGAGATCCCTCACGGATTAGCCTGGGGCTGCAAAGTTACCATGGTGTGCCAGCGTGGAGGAACTCCTAAGAGTCTTGACCTGCAGATCCATAAAACCATCAGGAAAGGGTTTACATGCTAGCTGCCCTTCTTTGGTGGTGGCTGTGGCTGGAAGCGAGAATGATGAGCAAACTACACTACACTATGCTACAGCACTACAGGCTCTGTGTTGATGGAACACCACACCACAAGGAGATCCATATCTCTCTCCATATCCGCTCACCCATTCGCAATCTGCTTGTTTGAAGGTTGGGTCCATGCTGTTGTCAGCAGATTCTGACCCAACCATGTGCATGTCCCAGCAGAACATGAGCTTACTCACACCAGAACATCTCCTCACCACGTCATGGTCAAAGCCCCTGAAAGCCTATGTTTCCCATTCCAATGTTTCAGAACGCTAACGGAAGCTCTTGAGCCTGTATCTGCATGATTTTACGCACTTGATGAACATGCTGAATCAAGACCCAGTGACTAAACTAAAGGAAATTCTGCAGTGTGAGGAGGCGTTAACTGCAGAAACCTGGAGCACACATGGTCCCTGCCTTCCTACCAGCCACCAGTGTGGAAAATCCACATAATTCATGATCAGTCGCATAGAGCAAACACAGCTCCAGTCCTTTACGTGGTGGATTTTAAACCACTGACCCGATGGTGCAATGATACGGTGCCTCAAGGGAAAGAGTTTTGGCAGTGATTACATAAAATCTAATTCACTTCGTCTGCACTCGTTCCCAGAAGAGCTTAAGTGCTGCTGATGCAGTTACTCATTCACTGCGTGTCGGCCCGGCCCCCTGTCCGATCACGTGCTCGTGTACAGTTCAGATGAAGAGGCCCAAGAGTGGGATCAGATTTTTAGTCTGATTGGACCAAAAAAAAAAAACAGTGAGATCACGTGGTTGATGTAGGAAGTGTTTTATTTGTAAAAAGCTTAAAATGTTCTAGTAGAGAGTTGTAGAACTACCCGTCTGGCTCAGTCTCCAAATAGTCCTGGTCTTTTTGTTCCATTTTCCTTAATGGAAAATTTTACACTTAAAAACGTCACTCATTCGTGGGTCCCAGTGGACATTGTGACGGGGACATTCCACTTCCACTGCCAGCTTCCCAGGGCTCAGGGACTCGCCCGTATCAGCGACGGTATAACCCAACAAGATTTATCGCTCTTCCTCAAGAAGTTACTTTTCTCTTGTTTGCATATGCGGTCTATTGACTGTGTTGCGATACGCCATATAATTACACCCGGTGTCCATTCAAACCATGTTACTCCGGCAAAAGGTACGAGAACGCTCTGCCCATAAACTCACTCAGGTTCCTGCAGGAACATGCTGATGACCTGGAACCCAGAACTTCCAGCATCACAGGTGTTTCCTTTCTAATGTGTTTTAATTTGAGACTGTTCTTCGGTGAAGCGTTGAGAAACAGACTGGTGTTTGAATCAGTGGGCTCTAAACTCTAGCATTGTTAAATCGGCAGCAAACTGAATCTTGTGGAAAATAAAACAAAAATGTAGAACTCTTGTATGTATATCTTGTGTCTAACGGTCACCTGATTTATATAAAGATCAGATGTGGCTCCTCACCCAGAGGAAATACAGGCCAGTTTTAAAGGGTGTGCTGGTTCTCTGAAGGTTTGTACCTTTACAAACCACCTACAGACCTGAGAACTTAGTTTCTATCTCTCTGTCACACGCACACGCGCGCGCCCCCTCCCACTGTCTTTACTTGGGTTTGTGGAGTCGTCAGTAAGCTGCTGTTTGTTCCCTAACTAGAGAAAGGAAACTTAAACACATCAGTGCCATTTTAATGGATTGGGTTCACACACGGTCCTGTGGATGAGGACTGAGGATGGGTTCTGGAACGTGTCGGTTCTGTACCGTGGTAAGAAACTGAAACATCACCTGCTATAAATTTAGACGTCTCTCTGTTTCTTTTCCAGGTGACTGAGTATCTAAACGGTCAGGAGTCTGCAAAGAGTGCCAGGGTGAGTCCTCGATCACCCTCCGTCTTTCCTTCCTTCCTCTCATCCTCCCTCACCTTCTCCCTTTCCCTCTGTGTATACATGCACGCGCGTCACCATCAAAACAGACACACACATCACCATCAGAACACACACACACACACACACACACACACCCCTCAGCTCCACAAATAAGAAAAACAACAGCAAATTAGTAATGAAAAGGTTTACTGTCTTTTACTCTGGTCTCTGCCTCTCTCTCTCTCTCTTCAGTCCTCCCTTTCTTTCTCCCATTTTACATCTTTGCGACCTGTCCTTTCTTCCTTTTCCTTCTCTCTCTCCTCTTTCCCACTTCCATCTTTCTCTCATCTCCGTCCTTCCATCTTTCTCTCTTCTGTCCTTCCATCTTTCTCTCATCTCTGTCCTTCCATCTTTCTCTCATCTCTGTCCTTCCATCTTTCTCTTTTGTCCTTCCATCTTTCTCTCTTCTGTCCTTCCATCTTTCTTTCTCTTCTGTCCTTCCATCTTTCTTTCTCTTCTGTCCTTCCATCTTTCTTCTCCTCTGTCCTTCCATCTTTCTCTCTTCTGTCCTTCCATCTTTCTCTCTTCTGTCCATCCATCTTTCTCTCTTCTGTCCATCCATCTTTCTCTCTTCTGTCCATCCATCTTTCTCTCTTCTGTCCATCCACCTTTCTCTCTTCTGTCCATCCACCTTTCTCTCATCTGTCCTTCCCACTTCCATCTTTCTCTCTTCGCTGTCCTTCCATCTTTCTCTCTTCTCTGTCCTTCCGTCTTTCTCTCTTCTCTGTCCTTCCGTCTTTCTCTTTTCTGTCCTTCCGTCTTTCTCTTAGCTGTCCTTCCATCTTTCTTTCTCTTCTGTCCTTCCATCTTTTTTCTCTTCTGTCCTTCCATCTTTTTTCTCTTCTGTCCTTCCATCTTTCTCTCTCTTCTGTCCTTCCATCTTTCTCTCTTCTGTCCTTCCATCTTTCTCTCTTCTGTCCTTCCATCTTTCTCTCTTCTGTCCTTCCATCTTTCTCTCATCTGTCCTTCCATCTTTCTCTCTTCTGTCCTTTCCACTTCCATCTTCCTTTCCTTCTCTCCCACTTCCCTCTCTATCATTCTCCTTCTTTTCTCTATCCCTCTCCCTCTCTCCCACTTCCATCTTTCTCTTCCCTTTCTTTCTTTCTCTCCTTCCCTCAGTCCTTCTCCTCCTCCCCCTTCTTTCTCTCCCACTTCCATCTTTCTCTACCTCTCTCTCTGTCCTCTCTCCTTCCCTCACACTTCCTTCCGTTAAGTGCTTTGTGATCACCTGTGCTTGAGTGTGTAATAATTAAACGGTGTGATTTTTCACCTGTACCGATTGGATGCGTTTGTCTGCTCGTTGGACGTCTTCCCCAAAAGTCTCGTTCCTTCTTTTAACTGTTTGCGCCTCTTTCCTTGTAGCTCAACATCTGGCGCTATGGAGATTTCCGTGCCGATGACGCAGACGAGTTCGGATACAGTCGCTAAGTTCTGCCAGTCCAAAGATGTTATGGAGGATGCATTAAACAGAGAGAAATACAGGAAAATATTTCAACAATCTTATTGGTATAATTGAAACATTTAAACCCACCCCCCAGCCCAAACTTGCCGCATTTATTCTTTTCTGCTCTTTTTTTTTTTTTGAGTACAGATTTTACATGAAGATGTGTATTAAAGGACCAATTTTTCCTGATTTTAGCCAGTCTTCATTTCAGTTTCCGTGATCCCTGTAGCATTGGCACGCCCACACTATTGTACAGCTTCAGTTGAAGGTTTGCACATCCTCCTGAGAAAATGCTTCCTTACGTCTGAAATAATTCTCAACTTATGAATTTATATGGATATTATTTTGAAATTAGGTAAGCACACTCTAAAAGGAGCTAACGAGTGGGTTTTTTTTTTTAAATGTGTGAGTGTTTTGTGTAAGGAATGTTTTTCTCTGGCAAAAAAAGGAAAGCTGCCAATGCCTTGACAAGCATTTGTTCAATTTCTCTGGGATGTTTACATATAACAGTAGTTTCTTTGTGTCCTCCATGTATCTCTCACTCTCTTCTACCATAACATACCTAGTGTTTGAAATTATTTCCTTCCAAGATAGACTTGGTCATTGTATTTAAATCTGCTAAATAAAGATGAGCAACATCATTTTTGTCTGTTTGACTGAGAATAAACGAATTGATGGATTTTCTCTGCTATAATGCCATTCCTGATAAATTTGTATGAAGCCTGTTTCCTGAAATTCTGTCTGTTTTCCCAAATATAATGGATATTAAAATGGTGCAACTTGACCAGAAACGCTACGGAAAGCTAATCGTGCACGTGTTCCTTTGTATGTTAAAAAGTGAAGCAAGAGTTTAAAGCCGACAGGAAGCAGGAGTGTATTTGTGGATGCTGAAATTTTAAGTAGCGTACATGGCACAAACTAATCATGTCCAGTGGATAGATGATGATGATGATAATGCAGTCGCTATTATGCAGCTTGACACTCATGACATTAATAATCACTGACACAAACTGCAAAGTCTGTTATAATGAGTCATTGATAATTTATTATAAATTCCCTAATTTCACCCCAGGGATCATTAAATAAATCATTATCGCTCAGACTGATCCTCAAAAAACCTGTGCCTTAGATTCTTTTCAGGTGAGCTGCCAAATTTTGTCCTTGATTTGTTAACAGAGGAGCTGAAACATGCAAATGTTTCTCATGACCTGCTTATCCAATAAAGCTGAAATTTTGGCATGCTGTAAATGGGTTTCTAAAGATTTGCTAATTAAAAAAAAAATAAAAACGGCTGCAATATCAGCCACTCAGATTTCAGCAGGAATTTGACAAGCTTAGCACTGGCTAATCATCACAAAAATAGAATGATACAAGTAGCGATGAATTGTCTAGTCTCATCTCATTATCTCTAGCAGCTTTATCCTGTTCTACAGGGTCGCAGGCAAGCTGGAGCCTATCCCAGCTGACTACGGGCGAAAGGCGGGGTACACC
>JAOBAM010000014.1:6008349-6021436 GCA_025212355.1 Notarius kessleri
GTTGAAAAGCCTGTGATTATTTTGCACCGTTTTCACTAGCCAATCGAGTAACAATCAACAAATAATCACCTCAAGAGCATCCCTACAGGATACATTTACCACTTTTTACGGTGCTTTTCAATGCCGTTTCTACGCATTCTGTAAACAGAGCATCTGCAACAAAAATCCTGTGGCACGACATATCTTTTTATATATGTGTATGTGTGTGCACACATTAAAATATAATTTTTTTTTTTTCAATGAATGATTCTAGTGTTTTACTGAGAAATACCCCACTCGTGTCTTTCATACAAACTACATCCGGGACATCAAGAATGGCAACCATCACATATTTCTCAATATGTCACTCATGAGGATATCAGTGATTTGATAAATTTGGGTACTTTTTGTTTGTGAATGTGTCTGTATAATAAAAAGAAAATCACACGTTGACTTGAAGATATGAAGTTTATCTTCTCGTGTTGAAAAACTCCCATTTTTCATATGAAATAGATTGCCGATCTGAATGCCATATTTTACTCCAATGACGTCACTCCCAGTGTTTTCCCACTGACTGGATGCGCGCTGTCAAAATGGCAAACTGGTTCAAAATTAAAATTCTTTTGATTAACTTGTGTGTTTCATTTTTTTTTTGGGTGGATCTTCTCATGTTGAAAAATATCACTTGTTCTTTTCGCTCACTTGCAATGTAATCATTCACCACTTAAAGATAAATTTCATATCTTCGTGCCACCGTGTAACATCCTCTGTGTGTGCATGCATGTACGTGCTCCGATGATAACTGTCTAGTTTTGTAAAGTGTCTGTTTCCTGTAAGTTAAAAGGGTGTTGGCTGTTTAATAGAACATGCATGTCATGCCACCTGCTCCGTTGTAGAACAATACCGAAGACATCAAAACTATGAAATAACATATGGAACAAATATGGAATTATGTGGTTAAAAACTTGTTTCGTATTTTAGATTCTTCAAAGTAGCCACCGTTTACCTTGATGACATTTTGCACACTATTGGCATTATCTTAACCAGCTTCATGAGGCAGTCACCTGGAATGCTTTTCGGTTAACAGGCGTGCCTCGTCAATAGTTAATTAGTGCAATTTCTTGCCTTCTTAATGCATTTGAGATCAAATAGTAAATAATAAAAATACAGTAAATAGCCCTATTCCACAACTGTAGTAAACCATATTATGCCAAGAACCGAACAACTATGTAAAGAGACACGACATCCATCATTACTTTAAGACATGAAGTGACTTTTAATTAATAACAATAAAGAAAAAACACTGAATTGAATTAGGTGTGTCCAAACTTTTTGACTGGCGCCGGTGCCAATTTCTTTTCATCTCACTTAATTTTTTCCATAATTTGTCTCTAGATTTTGGCCTTTCAGGTGTTATAACACTGTTAAATTATATAGTTTTATTGGAATAGACATAAGTCAAAATAACTTTCAATTGTATCTTGGATCAATTCTGTTTCAGTTGTGACAGCTGTGTTGAGGGCGTTACTTAAGAGAAATCTGTGCCATGCACACACCTGGCAATTTAGGGGTGAGTGGCATTCATTAATAATACACATGCTATTGTGAAGAAAATTAGTGTTTTCTGTCACTTCTGTAAATATGGCAGGAATGCTTAGTTCAGTTAGGCTTGTGCAAAAAAAAAAAAAGACAACTTGTTCTATTAAATTTTAAAAATTAGTAAGTATTTCAGGGATGTTAGATAAAAAAAAAAACCAATAATGGGCCTCGTTTGTGAATCTCTTAGTAAAGTTTATCATACATCATAAAGTTTGCTGATGATACTACAGCTGTGGGCCTCCTCAGCAACAATGATGAATCAGTGTACAGTGAAAATATGGAGCAGCTCACCGAATGGTGTGGAGACAATATTCTGTCTCTTAATGTTGACAGGAGATGATTGTTAACTTCAGGAGGACCTGAGTGGAACACTCACCACTGCACATCAATGGAACAACTGTGGAGAGAGCTCCAAGTTTCCTGGTGTGTGTATATGCCAGATGACTTCTCCTGCACTCTCAACACCACCTGGCTAACCAAGAAGACCCAGAAGCACCTCCATTTCCTGCAAAGGCTGAAGAAAACCAAATTCCTGCCTCACATCCTCATCATTTCCTGCACAGGGATAATAGAGAGCATCCTGACCAGCTGTCTCACCATATGGTATGGGAACTGCACAGTCTCCCACCGCAAGATCCGATGAGGAACAGCTGGAAGTTCACCTCTGTCTCTCTCCCCACCATCCTCGCCTCATACACTATCAGCTGCATCTATAAGGCCACCAGAATTATGGATGACCCCTCCTACCCCTGACATGGACTCTTCACCATCCTGCTATCTGCCAGAAGGTACCAGAGTTTCTGTTCTACCACCAGTGTCCACAGCAGTTTTCTCCCACCATTATCACTAAACGTTCTTCCCCAATATCCTCCTTAAATGCTGTTCCAAGGTCACAAATTCATGCTATTGTGGCAAAACCTCCCACAATTTTGAATCGCCTCTCACACACGTTATTTAGTTCATTTGTCATTACGAATGGCTTCTGGTCTTGTCCCATGATATTTTTGTTTTGAAAAACCAGCAGTACATATGTCTGGACTCATTTGTCCCAAGGTTACTGCCATAGTTTGTTCATTTTCCATGGTTTTGTAGCCAAGGATTTAGCCCGTCCAATTTCTAGGTTTGACTATTCAGTCATGGTCCAATATCGTGATGTACTTGCGGTGATCAGCCCTCACGCTTGAAGGTTATGACGACTGCACAGAGACGTGTATACTGCTGGAGTTTTATTCAGCCCTACAAAAGCACATCTGTTTCAGTCTGAAGTGACCATTTTAAGTCAAAGAATTGGTTGCCATGGCAGAAAACCCCTTCCTGAGCGTGTTTGATTGAATATTGCTACATTATCCAAAACTTCTATAGTCAAGACTAGGATCACTGATGGGATTGTTCTTTTTTTTTTTTTTTCTGCTTCACAATTCCCCCCACCATCCCAATTTCTTATTAATCAATCATTTGTGACGTTTTTTTTTTATCTATTCTAAATTTCTTGCCAATTATGTCTCTGATTGCAAAATCATTAGCCACAGCAACATGCATAAACACTTGAATATTTGAAATTATTTCAGCAGGATCAAAGGGTAGCTCAATATAATATTTCTGTAAATAACCAAGTACAAGTTGGAGATAAGCTAATAACTGAGGTGTGTTCTCTTTGCATCATTATCCACCCATTAAAAAGGACTTTATTCAAGCAATCTCCAACCTCCTTATTAGTGGAACTAGAGCCTGATAGAACCAGGTTGTTAAACTTTTCCCAAATTAAACCTCTTCCTAATATTAATAACACACTTACAGATGTTACAGAAGAAACTAAAACAGCATGACTAATTTGAAAATTAATTTCAGGTCGGTGATTAAGCAAGTGCTCAGCCTTTTCCCACAGCAAAGCCTGATGTTTCTGCCATATGTCAGGGGCTGTGATGTATTTTTGCGTAGTTCTTTATTTTTCTTCCATCTCTCTAGCTTGTTTATACACCTATTAGGAACAGTTGGTGACATCCGACTGGTTTGACTGCCTTGTGAAACTCGTACAGGAGAAACCTTTCACAAACCTACCACATCCAGGTGATAAAGACAATCAGCTGAAGTGCTCGGAACCTCTCTGATTGTTTAACAGCTCTTCTACCTGGTGTGAAACCACACAGGGCAGAAAATTGAGATCCTGGATGAGATTTTAGAACACACCCCGTAGTCTTTCATTTGCTGGCATTTTTCTTGTAATAATGTTTATATACTCATCGTTTTATTACTGTAACTTCTTAATTGTACTTTGAAAAATGCTCATCTTGTTTTCATTATTGATGTTTTGTACAAATAAGGATAGTGGTATTGTCGCTATATCAGTGGTGACCAGTTTTGCCAAACAAATAAATAAATTGTACTAATTGTTGGATTTGTCAAAAGCTTCTCTCTAGCACTACTGCTGCCATGTTGGGCCTGATGCCTCTGTCCCTACAGGAAGTGAAGAAACTGAACTACAGTTTTGATCTTATTAATTGTAATGGCTGCTCTTACAACTCCATGAGTTTTGTTTTTGAAAGGCCGGATTTATTCTCAGGTGATAAAAAGACATAGCCTAACTGAATCACTCACTTTTAAAAGCATACACAGGTCTCCTCCAGGTCGAATGAGATGTGGCCATGTACGTTCACAGGTATCGTGTTGTATCTGGTAAGTGTATACTATGGTTCCACCAACTTCTCCATGCTTTCTAACAATTGCATCCCAAAACAACCAATGGTACCGTTTAAACACCTGTATGTTTTTAAATCTGACCCATGGCGACTGTCCTTGAACATAATTTTGCACTTTTGTGTAAAACGCTCTTGCACTAGTAATACTACTTTCTTTTGTCTAATCACACTGTTAGGAAGCAACATATTTACCTCACTAGGGTTCCTCTTCTGCCTTAGTGCCCATTTTATTTTGCAGTAAATGCCTCGATGTCCCTAGGAGACAGTAATGGTGGGTTAAATTTGCGTTCAAGATTATAATTGTATTCGTGACTACAATTCTGTTTTGAAGATTTCTCTCCCTGCCAAGGGTGTGTGCCAAGGTTGGTGGTGAAGTTGCTTTCTCCCAAGTAGTTGAAGGTGACCTTGTTACCTAGAAAACATATATTATATAAATAAAACATAACTTTGTTATAAACTCCTCACCACACTCTGTGTGTGTTACCTCTGTTCTACCAAACGTTATTAAAAAACATGTAGTATCAGTGAACACCAGGGATAAGAATACTGGTGTTATGTGATCCTTATAAGGCTCCAGCAGATGTCTGATGGATCTGCATTCAGGGACAGCTTGTGACAAACTTTGAATTATGTCGTAGCCAACTTATGTGTTTTGAATTCATGTAAACTTCTGGACATCTTTGCTGGTCCACAGTGAGGCTTGCAGGATGATAATGGTGGGAGTAATTCAAGGCCTTCACAGTATATGGTTCCTTTCCGAAAACATTGTGCTCCTTTAACCCAAAACACATCGCCCAAAAGATGTAGAGATGATTTCAGCTCTGATTTGGACCAGTTTTAGTCTCTCATCCTCACCATCTTCCTCTTCATTTCCTTCCTCCTAAATATCATAAATATTCAGCGTCTTATAGGCTGTACCAATCATTAAATTGAATGACGTATGATGTATTATATGATTTATAATACATATAAATTATAATAGATGATGATTCGAGTCAATGACCTAGCTCTGTTTAGTCCTCTACACCTACAACCCCAATTCCAAAAAAGTCAGGACGCTGTGTAAAACATAAATAAAAAAATAATATGAAGATTTGCAAATCATGGAAACCATATATTTCATTGAAAATAGTACAAAGACAACATATCAAATGTTGAAACGGAGAAATGTTATTGTTTTTTGAAAAATATATGCTGATTTTGAATTTGATGTCAGGAACACGTTTCAAAAAAGTTGGGACGGGGCAACAAAAGACTGGAAAAGTTGCGTAATGCTAAAAAAATAATCTGGTTAATTGTCAACAGGTCAGTAACATGATTGGGTATAAAAAGAGCATCTCAGAGAGGTGGAGTCTCTCAGAAGTAAAGATGGGGAGGGGTTCACTGCTCTGTGAAAGACTGCATGGGCAAACAGTGCAACAATTTAAGAATAACATCCCTCAATGTAAAATTACAAAGAATTTAGTGATCAAATCATCTACTGTATGGTACATAATATCATTACAAGATTCAGAGAATCTGGAGAAATCTATTGATGCATCATTAATGTTGAATGATAAATACAGGTTTTGGAGCAACATGCTGCCATCCAGAAGATATCTTTTTTTCATTGAAGGCCTTGCTTATTTCAGCAACACAATGCCAAACCATATTATGCACACATTACAACTGCATGGTGTCATAGTAAAAGAGTCTGGGCGCTAAACTGGCCTGCTGCAGTCCAAACTAGTCTCCTGTTGAAAACATTTGTTGCATTATGAAGTGCAAAATGCAACAAGCTGAACTGTTGAGAAAATTAATTTGTCTATCAGAAAAGAATGGGACAACAATTCATTTACAAAACTACAGCAATTGGTTTCCTCAGTTCCCAAACATTCACAGTGTTGTTAAAAGTAGCGGTGACGCAACACAGTGGTAAACATACCCCTGTCCCACCACATATTTTTCAAAAACCAATACTATTTCTCATTTTCAACATTTGATATGTTGTCTTTGTACTATCCTCAAAGAAATATTGGGTTTCCATGATTTGCAAAACATCGCATTCTGTTTTTATTTATAGTTAACACAGCATTCCCAACTTTTTCTGGTATTGGGTTTGTAGTTGTGTGGTGACCGTGTGCTGTATCTCAAGGTTCTTGCATAAGATTAAGATTCAAACCCAGTGCTTGACTTTGTAATGTGTCTTGATTGTGCCTAGTACACACCTTCTGGTGTAATGTGAGGTGATGACAAGCTGTTCATAGAACCAGCTAAGCAGAATGTTTGGCTACAGGATGACTGATCATCACCATGGCCTGGAAACACAGTACTATTGAGATATGCAGGCCATCCCACAGGATGCATGCTAGTCCAGGTATGTATTGAAGCTACTTCAGCATCACCATGCACCTTAAGAGGAGCGAAATAGAATGCAATAGAATGTAATGTTATGGATGTTCCTTGAGCACTGCCAAGTTTCCTGGTCACTTGGTACCTAACCTAAACTCAGATTAATTTTTTTGTGGGTTTTTTTTCCTTTCTTAGCCCTTTTTAGCCCTTAGCTATTTTCAGGGTAATTTCACTACCTTTACTTTTAAGCTCTTATCTTGGTCATTATCAGGGCCTGCCCTATATGCTGTATCTTGTTTGTTTTTTCCAGTTTAGACTATCCATATCTTCCATCATTTGATATGATAATACTTGCAAAGTTCATATTTTTACAGGTATCTCATAAGAACATGCTGAAAGTAGAAATATCGGTGCATGACTATGTAGGGAAGATTGTCTGGAATCGGGCAATATCAAAACCATGATTCTGGGAAACTCTATGCATTCATTCATTCATTCATTTTCCATACCACTTATCCATCAGGGTTATGGGGGAAGCTGGAGCCAATCCCAGCTGACTTTGTGGCAAGAAACAATGTATACCCTGGACAGGTCACCAATCCATTGCAGGGCTTGGAAACTCTATGACATAGCAATTTGCAAAAATATGTACTTAGTGCCTAATGGAAATAAATGTCATTGTTTTATTTTTTGTAAATTCAAAACCAGATAACTCAACAACTCTTTATTAAGTTCTGCTGTTTATTTTGATATGTGGTATGTTGTGAGCCAATAGAGACTTTATGACTTATTCAACAGAGAACCAGGAGTGTGAAATTGGGTGAAGAAATTAGTACAGATATTACTTTGCTGATGTGTGATGTATTTAATTATGTGATTACTTCAGTTTGTCCAAATACTGTACAGATGTGGCTAACACATTCTGCTCTTTCGTGTGATATGTGTTTCATATATATGCAATTATTAGCTCATAAATAATTCAAACAAGAGTAATGGGTGTGGAAATGCATGCAGAGCTGTGCACCAACTGTAACTATGATTAAATTTGATGGAATTCAATATTATGCTCCTTTAATACTTCATCACAAAAACAAGCAATTACATTGTTGGAAAGGTCAAGTTGTGCCATTAGTGTTGTGGTCAAGACCAGCTAAACTGAGACAAAGCCATGACCAAGACAAGACCAAGACATTGAGGGGTTGGGATCAAGTCAAGACCAAGGCATGATGAGATCAAGTCAAGACCAGGAAAAAGCAGGGTCAGACCGAGTCAAGATCAGGACAAGGCAGGGAGAGACTGAATCAAGATCAGTACAAGGCAGGGTGAACTCAAGTCAAGATCAGGACAAGGCAGGGAGAGACCAAGTCAAGATCAGGACAAGGCAGGGTCAGACCGAGTCAGGACCAGTACAAGGCAGGGAGAGACCAAGTCGAGATCAGGACAAGGCAGGGTCAGACCAAGTCAGGACCAGTACAAGGCAGGGTCAGACCGAGTCAAGATCAGGACAAGGCAGGGTCAGACTGAGTCAAGACCAGTACAAAGCAGGGAGAGACTGAGTCAAGATCAGGACAAGGCAGGGTCAAACCAAGTCAAGACCAGTAGAAGGCAGGGTCAGATCAAATCAAGATCATGACAAGGCAGGGCAAAACCAAACTAGAAAAGCACTCGGACAGCGCAGACCTCCACCAAGAATCCTTTAAAAAAATCCAGGATCCAGAAGGTGATCCGGATCACCGCCAAAATTTAATGGATTGTTACTTGTGCCCGGTCACACCTCTGGAAAAAATTTCAGAGCGATCCGTTCATAACTTTTTCCGTAATGTTACTACCAAACAAACGCTACCGAAAACATAACCTCCTTGGTGGAGGTAATCAGCCTGTGTGTGTGTGTGTGTGTGTGTGTGTGTGTGGTCACTGGAATGTTGATGTCACACAGCTCCACCTCTGTGCTGCTCTATGAGGTCTTTTAGCTCCACCCTCTTCTCTTCACACCACTCTTTGATCTCCTCCAGATGTTTCTCCATCTCATCCATCACTGTGCTGCTGCTGGAGCTCATGACCTGCTGCTCTTGCCCTGATCCTCCTCTGAGCTGCTGTAGACTCTCCATCACCTCCTCCACCTTCCTCAATATCTGCTCAACACCCCCCCCAAATCATCAGGTTGTTTGTATGTTAGCTGAGTAAGGTGGTGAAGCTTATTCAGGTGATGTAGGTTAGATAGTTTGGTTAGTCAAGTAGTTTAGTTTAGTTAGATGAGTCAGGTCATTTAGGTTTTATATATATATATATTCACTTTCAAAAACCAAAATCAAGTCAAAGTCCTTCCCACACCATGTGGCACCGATCTCTGTTTCCCTCGGCCTCTTGCCTATTACCTAGCCAGGGTTACAGTGGGAGGCTTGTCCTCTGGTAGCCGCGAGAGTTTGACTCCCCACTTGCATCTTCATTGCAGCGTGCCTTTCCAGGCGGCAGTAGGTACCATTTTTATGATGGTCTTTGGCATGACCCGACCGTGAGTAGAACTCACAATTTCCTGATCAAGAGGCAAACACGCTAACCACTAGGCCAACTTGCAGTCAAAAATACTTGTCACCAAACTCCAGGAAATACTAAGGCATGGAATGAACATTAAGGGGTGCAGATATATATTCGGAAAGCCCTTTTCTCAACCTGGCAACAGTTTGGCGACAGACTGTCAACACCTAATATCAGAAGACCAACTTCTATTCAACCAGTCTTCATTTCTATTCAACCAGTCTATCAACCAGTCTTCATCACCACAATCTATAGAGAGTTACTCGCATGGATTCGTCATCATTCTTGTCACTAAACTCCCGGAAATACTTAGGCGTGGGGCGAGCATTAATGGACAGAAATATATTGAGGATGCCCTGTTCTTGATGTGGTGACAGTTTGGATAAAATCTGTCACCATTTCATACAAGAAAAGTGACTTTTATTTAATGAACCAGGCATCTATCCAGCTGCCATGGCAGTGGCTGAATGGGCTGGATTTGTCTGAGAATGTTTTCCATTCATCTTCTTGTTTAACATGTTGGAGATTATTTCTGCTGAAATGCCAAAAATGCCCTGAAAAAACTTGAAATATGAAACATTGATATTCCTCTTACATTGTGCTCTGCATCGTAATGTAATGCTCTGGATCTCACTGACACTGTAATTATAAGGCTAATGGCGTATGTTCTCCAATAAATCGGCAGTACAGATTGGCCTCCTGTCATTGGCCTCCTCATGCTTTCTACGGTGAAAATGATAAAGAACTATCAGCAGACTGAGCTGCTTATTTTTCTTTGAATGCCATAAAAAGCTTTTTGACAGAAAATGTGATTAAACTTCCAGAAAAAAAAATCATAGATAAATCTCGGTAACTCATGTGACCGCCTACAAAAATGCTGTTGGGAGGGGCCTCGTGTTCCTTGAACACATTTCTAGTTTAAAGTTGAGGTTATTTAGGTTTATCAGGATGTTTAGATGGGTCAGATTGGATCTGTTTGGTGAGTGAGGTCAGGTGTTTTAGGTTAAGGTCAGTCAGGTCTGTTAGTTCTGGAGTTTAGGTCAGTTAGGGTGATGAGCTCATTGAGGTTGTTTAGATTGATAAGTCATTTACGTTAATTTAATGAATGAGGCTGTTTCAGTTGGGTTTGGTCATTCAGGAGAGTTAAATTGGGTTGTTCAGGTTCATTGGAGATTTTTGGTTCGTTGTTAGTCAGGCAAGTTAGTTAATCAAGTCATTTGGGTTGGTCAGGTTGTTTACTTAATCATGTCCTTTCCATCAAGGCGAGTCACATCCTTTGGGTTAGTCGAGTTGTTTCAGTTGATAAGAGTGCGGTCAGGTCGTTCAGGTTCATTCTGGAGTTTCGGTTAGTTTGGTAGTTTCGGTTAGGTTCATTTGGTCTTTTAGCTTAGATTCCTTAATTAGGTAGTTGGGGTTAGTTTTGTGACACTGTTTAACTAACTCACCTAAACTGCCTGGTCTGACTGAAATCAACCGTTTCACATCACTGTCCTCAGCTACAGAACTCACCGCACACATCTGAGCACGCCGACTAACAAACACACTAACTCTCAAAAGCTATTCAAAACATCCTGATCACAATTATGTTGGTGTGTGGAACTGTGTGTATGTGTGTGTGTGTGTGTGAATAAATAATAAACATACCCCTCCTCGCTCAGTCAGTGGAAGTCCTTCCTCATTTCTTTCTTCCATGTTTTGCAGTTGCCTGTTCAACTATTACACACACACACACACACGCACACACACATTTAGCTAAGTTAAGTTTAGTCAGGTCATTGAGGTTCGGTAAGTAGGTCAGGATTTTTAGTTTCGTTATGTTCATCAAATTGTTTTGTTTTAATCAGGTCTTTAAAGTTAGTGAAGTAATTAATGTTACTCAGGTCACTGGGTCGGGGTTCAGGGAGACGAGTTAGACGATTTAGTTCAGGTTTGTTGTTTAGGGTAGTTCGGTATTTCAGATTGAGGTTATTCAGGTCTTTTAGATTACATCGATAGTTGAGGTTATTTCGGTCAGTCAGGTAATTTAGGTTAAGATTGGTCACTTTGAGTTTATTTCTGTATTTGGCTGAGTCAGGTTGTTCAGGTCAGTTAGGTTAATAAGGTTTTTAGGTTAGTTTGGTTAATCAGGTTGTTTATGTTAGATTCATAAATTAGGAAGTTGAGGTTACACTCATAATGTTATTTCACTAATGAACCTAAACTACTTCACCTGACAAGAATAAACAGTCTGACTAACATTAGGGGAGAGTCACGCGATCAGCTGGACAAGATGGCAGCTTAGGTCGAATCCGCTCAACCCGGCGTTGCCATTTTTACTTATATTTACCGTTGTGACAACTATTATTTTTCTTATTTGACTGCACTACTGATTGTAAATACGCCATGTCTGATTCAAGCAAGAAATTTGAGCCAGGCCTTGCTGTAAAGACAAGAGGGATGTCTGACATGGAGGCCATAGCGGAGGCTGTGCTTGAGAAACAATGGTTTTTTGATTTGATTTGATTTATTTGGCAATAAAATACAAGTACAAGTACATAAAATACATGCAACATATAAAATTGCCGAGGATAACACAAGAAAGCATAAACGCTTATTTCCATGTGGCTTCCTGGAGGCACATTTCGACAAACTCCAGCAGATGGGAGAAGACACGGAGGGAAAATGAACAGCCATTCAGGCAGACTTATTATCTCTAACCAAGAGTATCGTCACTGTTAATGTGGAGCTTGTCAAAATACGGTCGGATGTTGAGAGTAACTCTGAAAAGCTAGCTCGCCAGGAGGCCGTGATGGAGACGATGCAACTTAAGCTAGCTGACATGGAGGATCGGAGCAGGCGATGCAACATTCGCACTGTCAGGCTACCAGAAGGGCTCGAAGGGTCCAACGCGGTGCAGTTCCTCACGAATTTGCTACCAAAGTGGTTTCCCACCCTGGGTAATCTGGATGGTGAGATCATGCGAGGCCACCGTGTGTACAGTGACAACAACAGAAACAAATCCGGTCCTCGCACCCTAGTCTTTAATACGCTCCGGTACACAACGTGCCAGCTTATTCTTCACACCGCAAAGAAATCCCTGCTCACAGTGAATAGATGGACAGACAGTTCGCTTTTCACCCGACTACAGCAGCTACACCATCAAGCGGCGGCAAGCTTGCTCCCAAGCTATGAATATGACCCGAGCAAAAGGAGTGGAGTTCTTCCTGCTCTACCCCGCCACGCTGAAAGTCAAAGCTGCTGGCAAAACGGAAGTTTTTCAGGGTCCGGATAAGGCTAAGGATTTCATCAGATCCCTCCCGGCATCGCGAGCCCCACCTGCAGCCGGGAATGACGACTCAGTGCCCGTACAATTGGGCTAAGCTGTCGGCTAACTATGGCTCTTTGAAACTGAATTATTGGGTGCCCAGATTACACTGTTGAACATCACCTGGCGTCTCTGTCACAGCACTGGTTTGTTAATATAATGTGTTTGATAGGTTTTTTCTTTGTTTTCATGATGATGCTTAGAGAGATGTGACTTACTTTAGCCTGGCCTGCATTAGCAGTTATTTTACAATCCTTTTGGTCCATAATTATTTTTATTTGCTGGCGCTTTGTAGACTCTCTTACCTTTCTCTAAGGACAGAACTGAACATACCACCACTATAATCTTAAGTGTTTGACTGGGACATTGAGTTTGTTTGTTTGCTCAGGTACCTGGTTAGCCGACAGTTAACTAGTTAATCACTATGGCCAGAAATTATATGGCAATGTTATGCCCATTAACTGGAGACTAACCATTGCACTCTCTCATTTCTATATCTCTCTGTTCATAACAGACACAGACCATCTTTGTTCAATGATGATCCATATTTTATCTGATGTCCATAAAGTGGTGCTTGAAAGTTTGTGAACCCTTTAGAATTTTCTATATTTCTGCATAAATATGACCGAAAACATCATCAGAT
>JAOBAM010000014.1:6124686-6137143 GCA_025212355.1 Notarius kessleri
GTGTCTAGATGTGCAAAGCTGGTAGAGACATACCACAAAAGACTTGCAGCTGTAATTGCAGCAAAAGGTGGCTCTACGAAGTATTGACGCAGGGGGGCTGAATACTAATGCACATTGCATTTTTCAGATTTTTATTTGTTTAAAATTTTGAAGACCGTTTATCATTTTCGTTTCATTTCATAATTATGTGCTCCTCTGTGTTGGTCTATCACATAAAATCTCAATAAAAAACTTTCAAGTTCGTGGTTGTAAGGTGGAAAAATGTGGAAAAAGTTCAAGAGGTATGAATACTTTTTCAAGGCACTGTAGCATACTCATTTTGTTTAAAACAATCTTTCACCTTCACTGTGGCTTCATGATAACAGGGCTACAAGTCACCTCGCGAGTACATCGCCACACAGGGGCCACTCCCGGAGACACGCAACGATTTCTGGAAGATGGTGATGCAGCAGAACTCGCATGTCATCGTCATGCTGACTCAGTGCAACGAGCGGCGAAGGGTCAGTAACTGTAAAAATGTCTAGTCCGGTGTTTCTCAACCACTGGGCTGCGACGCGCCATCTAGTGGGCTGAAATTTATTTATTTATTTTCCCAAGTTGAAGCTAATTTTTACTCGTAGTAGGGTACAATTGCTGGGTTGCACCCAACGTCACATCCGCCTCATTAAGCTACGGTCACGCTACAGCTCGTGATGGGTTATTGATGAAAATGAGGCATTTTGGTCTTCATGCATGGCGATATACACGTGAGCTAAAAGTTGTGGTCACACAGGCACCGTCACTCCTTCACACGCTTGTGTCTGGCACAGATCGCGCGGGACCCAGTCATTATGGGAAACACCTGATACTGATTTGAGCACAATAAGCATGTGCATATAAGGACGCTGTTTTCGCAGAGACTTTGCGAAGTATCATCTTTATCACTGTGACGTTTGTTTCTAGCCATGTTTATAACACTGTTTAAATACTCTGCTTTATGATCCTGCTTTCATTTGTGTTTTGTTACTCTGGCCTTGCCTCACGTTTTGTTTTTGTAAATGTCACGCCTGCTAATAAATAAACACTCTTCCTGCACTTAGATCTGTTTATCGCTGCATACCTGACTGAATACTTCACAGCGTCTCTTTGAAAACAGCGTCCGTATCTGCACGTACTGATTGCGCTCAAATCAGTATCAGGTGTTTCCCATAATGACTGGGTCCCAAGCACACTCACAATGCGTTCTGAAGGATCCCTGAATGTAAATGCACTTTAAGTCTCAATGACGGTTAGGCTGTGCAGAGCCACTGTGTTGAGCCTCATGTTCATGTCACTGTATAAGAATGAGTGCTCATTCACTTCAAGGATGAGGACTGCACTGCAGTTGTGAAATATATATTTTTTATTCTTACCTTTGTGGAAATGAAGTGAGTATACCATAGGGTTTTTGGCTCTCCGTTCAACACTGAGTCCTGCTGAATGTTTTTTTCCCCATTTTTCCCTTTTATGTTAAGAAATTTCTCTAGTTTTTCCCCTGAAAATGAATTACTTCTGGTAAATAAAAAAAATCTGATGTTTTTGTTTCGTTCAAAACAATTTGCATATCCAAAAATGCAACAAAACCTTCCCATACTGATCATTAACAACTAACTTGGTAGAATGAAGCACTACAAGCGTGCCCCCCGTCATGGCACCCTAGTTACCATTGCATTGGAGTCACATGATGGTGCAAAGCCTCTATAAACAATTCTCCTCGGTCTTCTTTTCATTCAAGTTATGCCACAGAAAAATCCCCAAAGCTGCAATTCATGAACGGTCCACTCCACATACAATCTGTTGGTCTTTGTTTGATCACAAGACAATAAAAGTTTCCTGAATCAACATGTCAGCAACTTCAAATCAATATTTGTGTCCCCTGCTGCCGATATTCTGAATTGAGCTGAAAAGTTCGTCTACTCCACCAGCGCCGCCATGATTGAAACTCATATGATTACATTCTTGTGTACTGATTGGCCAAAGCTCTTTTTTTTCAGTTTATTATTTTTTTTACACTTTAGAATTTTTTCAAAAGATGGAAATCCATTTAGCAACATTTAAAAAAAATTGTTCATCACTCAAAAGAGTTAATTAGTACTTCAATAGAATTTTAAATACATGAATTTGTGAATGAGGACTTTATGAAGATTGACATTTGTTGAATGACTGATGTACTGTATATGATTTGACTCTGCCCCTGTGGAAAAGTTGTCACAAGATCGAGGCTTTCTAAATGGTTTCTAATTGGGAAACAATCTATTCCATGGTTATACATATAACTATAAAGTTACCCAAATGAGACAACATGAAGAGTTCTTGATTTATTTTTTTAAATGTGTGTAGATGAAGCATGATGTTTGTCAAATGTTTCAATACTTATTCAGTATGCAAATATTTAGTGCATTGTTTATAATCATTCATACATAAATATTTTAAATGCTGGCTGTCATGTAAAGGAGGTGGCTGGACGGATGTAATCACTGGAAGAGTGTTTGTTCAAAAAAAAAAACAGGCAGGCAAACAGTTCAAAAACATAAGGAAAAGACAGGGTTGTAAAATGGGCAATGGTCGAGCGAGGCACAAACAGAATATCAGAGGAAATCATAAAAGCAAAGTCCAAAATATAAAAGTGAGTCAAAACCAGAGAAACAATACAGAGATACAAGGGGTAGTAACATGAGATACAAGGTATAGCATATATTCTTCATACTGTCTGTGTGTATATAGAGTCCTTATAAGTGTGCGCTGCGATTGCACGCTCATTCAGAACATGTACATGCTAATCAGTCCTAATGGTGCTGCACATGCATCATAGCCTGCAGTGCACACTGCGCCCTCCGAGCACCAACATGCATGGACGTGACACTGGCCCTTGAATATTCAGTGCTGTATTTGAATATGAGTTGGTTAAATACCAGAAGGGGCGGCATGGTGGTGTAGTTAGCACTGTCTCCTCACAGCAAGAAGAAGGTTCTGGGTTCAAGCCCCATGGCTGATAGGGCCTTTTCTGTGTGAAGTTTGCATGTTCTCCCCGTGTCTGTGGGGGTTTCCTCTGGGTGTTCCGATTTCCCCCACAGTCCAAAGGGTTAGGTTAACTGATGGCTCTAAATTGACCATAGGTGTGAATGGTTGTTTGTCTCTATGTGTCAGCCCTGCAATGACCTGGTGACTTGTCCAGGGTGTACTCTGCCTCTTGCCCACAGTCAGCTGGGATAGGCTCCAGTTTGCCCATGACCCTGAACAGGATAAGTGGTTATGGATAATGGATGGATGTTTTTTACCCCAAATTTTCCACACTTCAAAACATTCAGTGTCAGGACTCTATAATGTCAGAAATCATTTATTGCAACGCTGTTCTGAATCCAGCATTTCTGCATTTCTTTTAACAGTCAGGTTCAGGATTAGTGTGAGGTAATGCAAGAACAGTCAGGTTCAGGATTAGTGTGAGGTAATGCAAGAAACAGCAGCTCTGAGGTTCTTACATGCAAGAAGCTCCTGCAGTATCACTGAGACATTCTGTCTGCTTAGCCACACCAGCCTGGCAAGAGCAAGCCAGATGAGCATCAGCAGCAACCCACCAAAACCCAGCCTGCTTCCCAAACACAGGAGGCTTTTGTGGCAAGTCTGAAAAGGGCAGGATATAGGCACTAGAACAGTGTTTATCAACCACTGGGCCATGGCCCATTAGTGGGCCGCAAAGCACCATCTAGTGGGCCGCAAATTTTTTTCAAGTTTGAAGCCAAATACTAAATAGTTCAGGATGTCGTTGTATCCCAAATCCGGTAGCTGGTTTGCCAAACACTTTTCAAGTGGAATAAATACATTATGGGTAAATTAAGAAGAACAAGCCTTTATTTTTGTCACATTCCTCCTCTACATTTAACCTTTAACATTTAAACACACACACACACACAGAGTACGTGCACACACACGCAGAGCGCGCATGTGCAGTGGTCAGAAAAAATAAAAATGTTTGTGGGCAAATTATATGGATCTGTGATTCCTGCTGGAAGAGAAGAGCAGGGAGGACAAAAAGCCCAGAAGTTTCTGTACAAAAAGCCCAGAAATTCCTTCTTACCCCAAGCAAAAACGATACAGGATTTATCTTGTAATGTCCTGATCCCCAGATCTTTAACCCAGCCACATATAAAAAGTTATACGGCTCCATGCTCTTCCAGGTTTTCATCTGTGTGTCCATGTAGAACAATGTCTGCAGCACCAGAGAGTTCGAGATGTCTGGGAACTCAATGGATGGATAATTTTCCAGTTCATAATGAATGAATGAATAACTTTATGTAAACACGATAAGTTGATCAGCAGAGCTGGTGGGGTTGTGCATGTACAGATACAAATAATTACAAATACAAATGACTAAAAATATACACACAATATTTTAAAAAACCCTTCAAATATGTTGATTATCTGTTAATTATCTTCACATTAAGTTAATTAATAGTATGCATGACTATTGTTTTTGTATTTAGTTATGGCTACAATAGGATCAAAATTTTTCTACTAATGTCAATTTTAGCTCGTAAATTTTTCTTTCATATGAAAAATCCTTCTTTGTTAATGTGTAAGGATCTATCCCATTGAGTGGTTTCTATATCCACTTCTTTTGAATGTCCTGCTTGGTTTTAATAACTTGCTTGTTTGCTGTACATATACATGGCAACAAGTTCTTGTGTTAATCAACCAGACTCCACTTTTGGATCATTAATCCCTTCTGACTGAGCATGCCCTGCATGCATGGTTTGGCTTCTGGCACATCCATACAGTTTTAAATACAAAACCTACAATTAAAAAATGTGTTTTTATTGCATATATTTAATTTCAAGGTGGCACGGTGGTGTAGTGGTTAGCGCTGTCGCTTCACAGCAAGAAGGTCAAGGTTCGAGCCCCGTGGCCGACAAGGGCCTTTCTGTTACCCCTTTTCCACCAAATCAGTTCCAGGGCTGGTTCGGGGCCAGTGCTTATTTTGGAACCGGATTTTCTGTTCCCACTGACAAAGAACTTGCTCTGGGCCAGAAAAACGGTTCCAGGGTAGCACCAGCTCTTTGCTGGGCTAGAGGAAAGAACTGCTTACTGTATGTCAGCGGGGGGGCAGAGTTGTTAAGACCAACAACAATAGCAAGACCGCGAGAGGGCGGCATTTTTAAATAAGCGACGATATATCATGGATGCAGTAAAGCAGCAGTTATCCATTATTGTTGTTGTTGTTGCTGCTTCTTCTTCTTCTTCTCCGTGTTGTTGTTGCTTCGATGTTCGCGCCAAGGTTTATGCAAACGCAGCGACGTAACTGACGTATACAGTGACGTAATGATGTGGCTCCCCTTAGCACCCTGAGCTATGGAAAAGCAAACTGGTTCTCAGCTGGTTCGCAAGTTGAACTGGTTCTCAGCTGGTTCGCAAGTTGTCCCCCCTGAGATTTGGGGGGAGGGATGTGTTCTATGACTTCCTGGATGAGTCATCAAGGCAGCCTTGAGGAATGATGTTTGACCGAACCACTTCAAGAAAGCTTTACCACTACACCAGGTTTTCTCCAGTTGGAGACGATGGCTGTGAAGATCTAGATTTATAACAAATATTAACTATATAATGTACTTCCTGTGTTCATAATAGTCACTTTTGCAGTGGGAATAAAATAAAGCAAAGTCATAATTTGGTGTGTAATGATTCACCCAAGTCATGATTTGATTGGATTCCCAGTGTTCTTGGGTTCACGATTCAATTTTCCCAAGATGGGTTTGCAGAAAAGAAAATATTACCAAAAAAATACAATGTTTATTTTCCTATTCGTTCTACACTGAAATATTCCTTTTATTAAAACTGAAGGTTGGTAATAAATATTCCTTTTCTTAAACGTTAATGAACATTTGTACTGCCTCTATTTGCTTTTCTTTATCTTTCAGCAGTCTAAAAAGAGAGCTCTGATTTCTTGTTAAATCTATTTGTACAGTCAGTCTCACAGCAGCTCTTTCACATGTAGCTTCTTTCACATGTGGTTTCTGGTCATTAGAGCGGTGTTACTTCTGCCTACAGTGAAGTCGCATGTATTCCCGCTGTTGTGCATTATTGCGCCCTCTGCTGTCTAAACAACACAATTATAGCCTGGAAAAATGAAGGGATTACGCAGCCTGATAATCATGATTAATTTTGACTTGATTCAAATCATAAATTTGTGTCGCAATTTATCATCACATATTACATGCCTTGTGTGGATATTATGCAGTGTTTGAAATCAGTTAGCTGGTAGCTAGTTAACTTTTTTTTTTTTTTTTTGATAAACACTAAATTGCATTACATTTTCTTAGCATATGGTGTATATACATATTTGACTAGAATGACTGACAATAAAACTCATTCTCTAATAGATCTTATTTTAATAACATATCGTGCATTGCACATGACTTGTGTTCGTTTCGGTCACTTTTAGTTGATGCAAACGCCTGATTTTCTCATGTAGTAGCAGATGATCTGAGAATCATCACTCATGTTGTATTGCAGTTAGTGACTTGTTTAACCCTAGTGAAGAGTTCTGTAGCAGTGTTAGCTGATTAAATGCTGCAGAGAAATAAAGATGACTCTGGAATGAGTGACCAAATGATTAAACCGGCTGGTTCTGCCCGTGATCGTGAGCATGTTGGCATGCTCTCTGTTAGGCCCGGTACACACCATTCTTCAGGTTCGACACAGGTTCCTGAACACCTTTGCGTCAGGTCTGTACGTTGGTTCCTCAATGGCATCGTGTTGTATCCTTGACTTGCAAGTGCCGTCAAAGCAAAATCGGAACTCTGATGTCGGCCGTGTTGGTGGATATACAAATGCAGGGTCAAGCGACATTCCATATAAAACAGTCATGCGTGCGCAACTCTGTTTTTCCACTGCTTTAAACGTTCTTTTAGCTATGCCATATCTTTGTGCTGTATATGGTTGCGGTCACAACAGTACTTGTGACCATGGCACATTCCGATTCCGTCCGTGATTCGGAAAGGGGGTGAGGAAACTCTGAGGCTTAATACGGAGTGGAGACGAGGGAATCAGGACACTTCGTCCAATGACCATTTCGTCCAAAGCCTTTTTCATATGCACGATCAGTTATTTTATATTTCAGCTATTCCGGTGTTCATGAACGAAGCCCCCGCGAGAGCGCTGCTCAGTGCCTAAAGATTTAATATGATCCAGCCGACTTTAAAAAATTTAATAATTCGGCCAACTGAGCTCGCAGCGAAGCCAAATTTTACAGGCACCTCCCCCTTCGAAAGAGCACGGTCTTGGGTTGGTAAGACTACGCCTCCACCTGGGGTTCGCGAATGAAGCCCCCATGAGAGTGCTGCTTCGCGCCTGAAGATTTAATATGATCCAGCCGGAAACATAGACATGCAGGCGAGCAGCCTGCAATGACGAGGGAGTGAACTCATCCCAGGGTCAGCAAGTGGCACACGCCGACGTGGTTACCTCCCTTTTAGTACGCTCTTTAGTGTCGTAGCGCACATACTATGGCATTCATTTGCCTTTACAAAAATGTGTTTTGCTATGGTCAAATTCCATTGAGAATTCCTCTTTTTTTTTTTTTTCAAACAAATACCTGAAATATAAAATAATTGATGGTGCGTATGAAATGGTCATTGGATGAAATGACCTATGGTTGGTAGAAGCATCCTATCTTCAGAAAAGTCTGACTTTTTAAAATAATATGGGTCAAAACCACACACATCTACCTCTGCTCGATCGTTCAAATCGTGGTAATACTGAGAAAATTCAACATTGTTTACAGACACGCTTTCAGCGGCCGCCATCCTACTTGCTTTGTATATCCACCATCATGGCGGATGCTCATGACGTAGCACATTTTGAGCACGCGGTTGGAAGTCATCTATTGTTTCCATTTCCAGTGATTCTCACTGCCCCTGCTGGTGGGACTGTGTAAATGTGCTCAGGTTTTCCTTGTCGTTTGTCAGGGAAGATGGATGTAACATAAAGACGGCTCTATTTATTCAAGTACTCCGTCATGCGTTTCGTTATGACTTTGTTGAAGGATTTCTGCATGAGAGAACACGCCCAAAAGAGTGTGGGGAAAGATCCTCAGTATGAGTATCAGGGTCTTTTCTGATTTGGTTAGAGTTTTGGCATCAAGTCTTTACAATCCAACTGTTCGGTGTGTGTGTTGCCCCTTTTCCACCAAATCAGTTCCAGGGCTGGTTCGGAGCCAGTGCTTAGTTTGGAACCAGGTTTTCTGTTTCCACTGACAAAGAACTGGCTCTAGGGCCAGAAAAACCGGTTCCAGGCTAGCACCAGTTCTTTGCTGGGCCAGAGGAAAGAACCGCTTATGTCAGTGGGGGGGCGGAGTTGTTAAGACCAACAACAATAACAAGACCGCGAAAAGTCGCCATTTTTAAGCAGCAGCTATACAAACGCGAAGCCATCCATTATTATTGTTGTTGCTGCTATTTCTCCGTGTTGTTGTTGTTGCTTCGATGTTCGCGCCAAGGTTTATGCAAACGCAGTGACGTAACTGACATATATACAGCGACGTAATGACGTGGCTCCTCTTAGCACCGCGAGCTATGGAAAAGCAAACTGGTTCTCAGCTGGCTCGCAAGTTGAACAAGTTGTGAACCAGCACCAGCACTGGTCCCGAACCATCCCTGGAACTGATCTGGTGGAAAAGGGGTATCAGTCTCCTTCCTCAGTTCTCCTGGCAGCGCGCAGCTGATTGACACGCCCCTTTCCCCTCCCCCGTCCCTTGACTCCGCCTCGTGCTCAGCTCCGCTCGCCTCTTCATTCCAGCAGCAGCAGCAGCAATCAGAACTCGGACAGAAAGCTACCCAGAGAACGAGAGCGCGCGCGCGTGCGTGAGAGAGGAAGGAAAATCAGGGATGCAGCGCGTGCCTTGAAGCATGCCTGAATATGGCACTTTCTAGGATTTATCAGTTCCTAATTTTCCTGCTGCTTTTCTTCTTTTCCTGCTTGGGACCGGGCCGAGGCGCGCGGAACTATCCTGATAATGAAGGTAAGGGACGCGCGCGCGCGTGTGAAAAGTGAGACTTATGGAATATGGATTTAAGATTTCATGCTTCCTAATTATCACATGAGCGCGCAAACCATGTTGGTCTTGCTAACACTTCCAGGAGTTTTCTTTTTTTTTTTTTTTTTTTGACTACAGGTTGTGTTGCACGGTGCTTCATGGACCAAATGCGCATCTGGGGCAGATGTTCAAGTTCTGTTGCAATACCTTTTCACCTTGAAAAAATCTTAAGGAAGGAAGAAAGGTTTTTGTTTGCTTGTTTTGCAGTGTTCTGATTTATATATTATGACCTTGCATGTACATCACCAGCATTGAATAATGATGATTGGTTGAAATGGCACCTGGATTAAACCTGTAACTCAGACTAAGACTCAGTGTTGAGTGAAATCTAAAGGGATGAGTGTTTTATGTGATGCTGATGTTTATGTTCATGATACATCTCAGTCTTTTCAGATAAATACTAAATGAGATGCATGACATGAAGTGCAGTGCCACGAAAACCACAAAATATTAACCGAGTCCTTGTTTGGGGGAAACTTCAAGAAGTTTTCCCACATCCAAAATCCTTTATTTGGAATTTTGTGGTTTTCAAGTCCATTTGCATTTGTTTATCCAACATAGTCATATTGGTCCATGTGCTTCCTTCAGCACCACTATTTATTTATTGGTGACTAGACAAAGTCTGCAAACGATTTGAAGCAAATGACAGATAAACGTTCCAAGCGTATTCCTCAGTGCTTGCTGCAGGGCTCCGACAGCTCGGAGTTGACCTTTTCTCTTCGGATTGGTTCACTTTCCTGGGAGAAGGCTGGCATTTGGGGACGCAGTACTAATACATGAGATGTAGTGGGATGTTTTTGGACAGTTTTTTGGAGTTCTTTCTCACTTTCTCAGATGAGAAGAATGTGTCTTGTTTTTGTTTTGCAACTTCTCTGCTTTTTTTTTGGTGATAAAATATTTTTGTGATTGTGTCTTATACGGAAAAGTGCATGTGCCAAGCATCTAAGGTACTGTTTATGTTAATTTTGTTTTCGTATTTTTACCCCGGCTCAAAGACGCTAAAACTATTTTCTCCTCTCATACTCCTTCCCCAGAACACCAGCTGGTTGAAGGTCCAACCTTTCAGCAAGGATTTGTCCCTAGTAGAAAGAAGCTGTGTGGTTCATGCGATGCCATGTTTATCATTTTGCAGCATGTATTCTGGATGTTTCAGAAAAGCATTTAACCCAAGCATAAAGTGAGGAGAGACATATGTACAAACGTTAGGAACCGTTCTCATTGAGTAGTCTCTTTCATCCTGTTATGAATGAGGACACTCTTCTGAACAGCAGAGGGCGCACACACAGCACTTGTGCCTTATTGTGGGACATGATGTGATCTCTTTTTCAGCTTGGCACTCTACACACTTTCATATACTCAGTTTATTATTCATTTTCTACCTCGGAAGCATCTTATGTGCATAGCTCCAACCAAGCTTCAACTGAGATCATGCTAAACCATTAGGTGAATGACTACACACCAACACACTGTTCACCTCTTGGCTCTTTTGAGCTTCGTGTGAAGAAAACAGCCATGAGCATATTATGCCAGTCATTTGTCTCATACAGTGTGGCAGTGGTTGGTTTTCCCCTCCTGCTTTAAAGCAGATTAAGTCGAGCTTGATCCTGGTTGGTGGGTTTAATTCAATTGAAAGGTTTCTGAAGAGCAGGTTTTTATACTTTAAAGGCTTTTGGAGGATTATTCCATGCTATAAGACATTTCTGTTCAGTAATGTATTAAATATACTATATGTATTGTGTAACATCACAATAGGTTTATTGAATAATACACTGAAAAGGTCAATAAGCATAAAGTTCTAACATCGATTTCTGTATTTATTAATTAATTAAAATGTATGCCTTGATACTTTTAAAAATTATTTACTTTTACCCATTAATGACAAAGATTACAACATCTATGACACTCGGAGGAGGAGGATGGGGGGGCAGCAAGATGACACAAATATCACATCATGATATTTAAAGACAGTTCAGTGATGCATGATATGCATCACGACCTATTTGGTGCCATCAAAAGGGAAATTCGTGAAATTAAAATAAGAAATTTCAGCGACCCTTGAAACACTATCTAGTATTAAGTGCAGAAAAAACCCCAAAGGTTCTATTTTTTTTCTCTTTACAATTCACATTTTCAGTTCATTTTAGAAAATGAGCACTTTCTGTGCATCTGGCGAACATAAAACTCTGAGCCAACTCCATTGAGTAGAATTCAAGTTCCACATCTGGCTCTAGATATCAATTTGATGCTCGTTTTACTAATATAACATGGCAGTTGTTCTTCTGAAATATTCCTCCAGAGACTCTGTGCTTCCTATCGCACACCAGGTCTCACTTGCGTCAGGTTCAGGACTTTGATTTAGCCATTCCAAGCCTCACAAGCAGTCCGACGTTATTCAAAGCCTTGGTCTCGACACACAACTCTATTTGTCTGGCCTCTGTCTTTTAACCCTCTGGAGAGAGACTGCAGTCTTCTGTGAGTCTGCTGTGAGGCACATCTCGCTTGCTACAACAGCCTGCACAGCACTCAGAGTGCTCACATCACTATTAATCCATGTCTTTCCCTTTATCATCTGCTGCAAAGTCAAAGATCAGTGTTTTAGACCTGCTTGAAATTCCTAATATCTGAAGTCATTGGCAGGTGGATATACTTATCACCCTTGGCTTGTTCAAGTCAAGGAGCTGTAATTAACCAAATTTTGCATGTGACCTTAACCTTGGACTGTTGGCAATCACTTCTATTACTGGGATTCCTTCTGGAATACAGCTTTCCAAATGATGTGCAATCATAAACATTGTGAATACCATTAACATCCCATCGTCACCTCAGATGGTTTTGGGTTGGTGGCGAAGCAGTGCACTTTTATTTGATTTGATTTTAATCAAGGATGAGTCACTGATTGCTTAGTTGTACAGAATGGGATTTTTAAATGTGTCAACATGGGGAACGAATCAGAGTTTGTATTGACTGGCTAGTTTGTAGACCAAATAAGAGTGGACAAAGAAGTATTTCGGTGCCCAGCTCAAGCAGATTGGATACATCATCATTCCAAAAACCCTCATTCTACAGTATATTGACTTTGGGATGTACAGTCAGAAGTTTACATACAGTGACATGAATGTCCTCTTGGATATGAATGTCCTGGCAATATTTGGGCTTTCAGTAATTTTTTTGAACTGTTCTTTTTCTGTGGCAGAATGATTGGAGGGCGGCACGGTGGTGTAGTGGTTAGCGCTGTCGCCTCACAGTAAGAAGGTCCGGGTTTGAGCCCCGTGGCCGCCGAGGGCCTTTCTGTGCGGAGTTTGCATGTTCTCCCCGTGTCTGCGTGGGTTTCCTCCGGGTGCTCCGGTTTCCCCC
>JAOBAM010000014.1:6344557-6354871 GCA_025212355.1 Notarius kessleri
CTATTGAAAATCTTTTCTTTGTACTTTTGTCAGTTAAATAAAGGTTCATGTGAATTAACAAATCACAGATTTTTGTTTTTATTTCATTTTGGGAAATATCCCAGCTTGTCTGGAAATGGGGTTTGTACATGTGGTTCAAATGAGAGACTGGAGTCAGTAATCACATGGTCTTTCACTGATATACATGATACAGAACGTATCATCTGATACCATGAAAGGGCATCTAAATGTGCTACATAATCAGAAAGCTTACATCTAGCTGCATGTGGCCTGAATAAAAGGACATCTGTCTGGTCAGAATTAAGTAGGATGATGTTATTCACATTTCTTAATTTGAACACATTTATTAAGCTAATGTTTATCATCTGGCTTACTTGAGTACAGCATAGCAGTAGAAGCTAACACCATGTTCATGAATAATTGTACCCAAAGTTAGCAAAGGGAAAAGGGCAGTGGGGCTAGAATAGAGCCTTTAAAAAAAGCTTTACTTTTGTCTGCTTAGAAAAAACATGACCATAAATATAATAAAAAACGTATACTTATATGATCAGTCAAATATGACCTGAGACAGGAAAGACTTGAGACAAGAAAGAAATTCTAACAACATTCTGTAGTCTATCTAGAAGATCAGTGGTATTTAAGCTGAACAAAATCAAGTAACGCAAGCAATGAGAGTCAACCCTAATTGGAGGCCAGGAATAGGTCATTTACCACTTTAACCAGTGCTTTCTGAGTACTGTGATGAGGCCTAAATACTGAAAAAAAAAAAAGTTTCATGTTATTACTATGCAGGTATGACCTCAGCTGCTGTGTTACAACCTTTTCTAGAATCTTAGAGATAAAGGGGAGGTTTGATATTAGCCTATAGTTAGACAGCTGACAGGGCTCAAGTTTGGGTTTTAAATCAGTATTTTGATACCTGCTTGCCTACCGGATTTATGTACATAGTCTATGCTAAGGGAGTTGTTTTTTTCTTCTTTTTTCTTTTTTTAAATAGAGGTTTGATTGTTTCTAGTTGTATTTGTTTCAGCAAATGCATAGGTATAGAATCTTGTATACAAGTTGATGATTGTGAAGAGGAAATAAGTAAAATCATGTCAGTCTTTTGGATTGGAGTAAAAGATTCTACTCACTGTCATGATGAAGTTATATTACTCTCTACATAGTTAGCAAATTGTCTAAGTTAATACTGTGAATTTTCTGCCTTTTATGTCTCTTTGAGTATTTTAAAATGTCATAAAACAAACAAACAAACACCAAAACTGATCACTACTACATACTATTAGTATTTGTGATGGGCTTATTCCTGGTTAACTCTGTTACTGTAATTAGCTTTTTTGTATTTTGTTTACCTTCTATTAGGATAAAGAAATACGCTGATCTGTAAAATCTTTTCTATAGCTAAGAAAGCTCTGTTTCCATACAATCTGGAATGCTACCAACTTTTGAGTTTAAAGTACACATGTAATCATTGTACCAGGGTACATTTTTTCCTAATTATTTTTATGGGGCCACCTTTTTTTAGAGTGAAGCAGAACACTGACTCCAAGCATTCAGTTACCTGATCGAGTTCTGTGGGATTAGAGTGCAAAACAATCTGAATTGATATTATGAAGTCTGTATTCTATAGACTTCTATGTTCTATCCAAACCAGTCAGTATTATATCAAGTGTGTGCCCGCCATAATGAGTGGTGCCTGTTGTATTCTGGTTGACCCCTGCTGAGTCTAAAATGGACAGAAATGCTGCTCTCAAAAAGATCTATGGATTATAAATATGAATATTGAAGTCTCCAATATTTATTGCTTTTTCCACCTAAACAACCAGGTTTTAGAGAAAGTCAGCAAATTCATATAGAAATTCTGTATAGGTGGTCCTAATGGCAAATAAGTACTGATTAGCAGAAATGACTGAGTAGACTTATTTTTTGTTGTTACGTTCATTATCTTAGCATAAAGCACTTCAATGAGTTAAATTTATATCCAGATTTCTGCGAAGTGCTGAGAGTATGAATAGGTATGACACCTCCTCTTCAGTCAGTTTGACTATGGCTGTGTATTTAGTTGTATATGGGATCCTTGCTTCATTTAATGCCAAATACTCATTTTTTTCTAATACAAGATTCTGTTCACCAAAGTACATTAAATAGTATTAAATAAAGACTTGCTCTCAAAACTAGTCCAATTACCTATAAAGTTCAAATTGTTTTCAGCACACCACCTTGATATGCAGCAGTTTAGTGACAATAACCCGCTTTAAGTTACATCACCACAGCACCTTCACTAATTTATACAGCGTAGTAATTGCTAATCACATATCTTGTTAGTTACTACATGAAAAACTTTGGAATAATAATCTTGGAAAACCTATACTTGCCTGCAATATTCAGTGTCCTGGCTCCCATTATACAGCTACATCTACAGCCATTAAAAACCTAGCTAATTTCACATGCTAAAGAATGGAGTCACCTATAACCAGAACTCTTTTAGCAGGCTTTTCAAGGTGTCTGATTGAGGAGAGTAAACCTGTTTAAACAGGAATGAAAGAGGAGTGGTGCTAACCTTGGCTCTGTGACAATGTCTTTGAAATCTGCTTTGATGGCTTCTTTCTAGCATCTGGATGCACACCTCATGTTAAAATTGTCATCAGAGTGCTTCTAGTCAACACTTCTCACAAGTAAAGTGAAAAACTAATAAGAACAACTAAATATATTGTACTCAACAAACTGAACAATCTCAAGGTTGGCCATGCTGAAAATATTTTACATGTTACTTACATGTTTTGTTCTTCCTGGAGAAAATTTCAGGCAGATTCAAAGTGTAATAGCCTCTGTTTGCTGCCTTTAAAAAGTCAAAATAAAAGCACATGTAGTGGCAGTAAAAAAGGAAAGAAAAAAATACAGCAACAGATACAGGTACTGAATAGCAAAAATTTTTTGGTTGTGATTAATGTGGGTAAGTTTAGCTTAAACACTGAAGTAAGCAAGAATTTCCTGGCAAACAGATTCTAAAACAGGAACATCAGTGAAATTGGGCTTCTTCGATCATTGCATGCACTCAGGGGCTTCAACCTCAAAAGTCTTAGTCAAAATGTAATCTTAGCTCCTGCACTGGTGCTTGCACAGCATCCATGTGTGTGCAGTGCCTTGTTTGGTGAAACTACCAAGGAGGCAGTGGAAGTGTTATTCACCTGGCATGTGAGAAAAAAGTCTTATAGACAAATATAACATCCTTGCCTTAGATGAATGCACTAAAGCAACTGTCAAATAATAAATTACCATGGGCAGAAGGATTTCCTGTTTAACTGTCCTGTTGAGCCTGCATGATCCATCCTGATGCCCTATTTCTGGTTGAAGTTCTCATCGCATGAAAGCCACTTGCTGCTGCTGAGGATCGCCCCAGCCTAAAGATCAGTGAGATTACTGTGGATGGTATCCCATAGAAACCATAAGGACGGTTATGGATGTTCTTCCTTGGATAGCCTTTAGACTGCAATTGCTACTAATAGTTTTGCACTCAAGTCTCCATCACTGAACAGGGGTAAGTTTCCCAAAAGCCTCTTAACCCTAAGAGCATCTTAACTAGGAGAGAGAGTGTGTTCATTGTGCTGCTCACTGTACCATTTAATGATGATCTTTGTGATATGATGCTTTTGGGAAACTCAGGCCAGTTAATAACTTAGGTTTGATACAATAGACTTTAAGTTTAAACTTAAATAAATTAATTGAACAAATTCAGAAATTACTTTGAGGCTCATATTCATAAGTTGCTCATAAGTTCCTGGTTACACAATTGCAATTTTGACTATACAGTATACAGATATAGAAGGATAATTATTTATCACAAACTTGCTTTTTACACAGAACCTTTAGCAAATAAACAAAATCTCACTCATAAAATTAATCTGAATGTAGATGACACTTTTATTGCAGAACTAGCTTGCTCAAAGAGGTCACTAAGCTTATAGACTCCTTTGCAACATCAAGTTACTCCATAAACAGGAAGAAGTCTACAATTATAGGGGAATGTCATTGTCATTTTAGAGGAATAAATAGAATGCTGCACTTCAGGTAGCAAAGTGGTGTAATGATTAGTATTGTTGCCTCACAGCAAGAAGATTCTGGGTTTGAACCTCATGGCTGACAGGGGCCTTTCTGTGTGGAGTTTGCATGTTCTCCCTGTGTCTACATGGGTTTTCTCCACAGTTTAAAGACATTCAGATTTGGTAAAACTCATAAACTAAACACCAGATTTTTCTCTTACAACTAGCAATGTAAGATGACCAGAACAAATATTTCCCCTAAGTTGGTAGAGTTACTTAATTTGAACTGCATACCACTTCTCAAAACAACAGAAGATGACCCAATGAGATTGATCAATTTCTCTATATCTCTCATTGGTTGTACTGTAACAATGAAAATGTCAATATTATCTTAAATCAACTAACTTCACAATACTACTACTATTGCTGCTCCAAAGACAGCAAATGTTAGGGAGACGAGCTGAACTGTGGGGTTAACTTGATGAACTTGGCCTTCAACTGCGTCAACCTCTTTGCCCGATTGGTAGAAACTCCAAGCAACTGACCAACTGTCAACCAAGGGTCCCTATAATATTTCCGTGGGTTTCACAAACAGGACTTTCTTGGTGATGGCGGTGTTCTCAGCTCTGCAAACATGGGTGATGTACTTAAGATGTTCAAAGTATAAAATCATGCAGTGGCATTGTCTTTATCATTTGTTGAACACATTCATTGGTGTATACAAAACTATAGTTGATCTGTCCTCATTTGTTGGCATTTCTTTTCTTGCCCATCCTCCTTTTACCATACTTTGTAGACATTGGAACCAGCATGCTTCAAGTTTCCTCATTTGTCGTTCACTGGGCAGCCCATATGTTAGTTGTGATCTTACGAATGCTTTTATGAGTTTTCTTCTTGTACTAGTAGTTATTGCCCATGAATCTGATTTCCTTTGAATGGTGCTCTTCACAGGGGCTAAATCACTCCTTGCGCCTCCTCAGTGACGTAGTGGTGAGGAGCACTGATTGTGAGGTCCTGTACAATTGAAACTCCCAGGCAAGTGGGAGAGGGGATTCCCTGCCAAGGCTGTGTGCAGCATGTTAGCACAAGCATGTATTCTATGGGAAATGAATAGTGTGTTGGATTAGCACTGATACTATGTTTTGGAAAGTTGAAAATGTTGTCTTGGGCCCCTCTGAGGTGTCACCAATCCATGTGCAAAGTATGGAGTATGTGCGCCCAGCCGTGTCAATTTGCATAGATGAACAGACAGCTTTCCTTTAGTAGTATAGATGTAGATTAACATTGCTATCTGTCAGCATGTTTAAAAATTCACTGAATATTACAGTAGCACTGGTCACAACGTGTTTGGTTAAAAAAAAAAACCTTCTGTGTTCATTTTCATTTGCCCACGATATCTGAATTCTCTGACATTTTCTACAACTTGGTCGTCATTGCTGAATAGTGTTGGTTCTTTAGAGAGTGCTTCATCATTAAATACCTGCATTTGGTCTTCTTAAAGGAAATTGTAAGGCCAAACCATTTGCATGTATTGTTTATGATGGTGAGAAGTTATTCTGCCTCCTGTGCTGTTTTGCAGAATAGAATGACATCATCTGCATATAGAATCCACCTTATCTTCACACCATGTGTCCTTCCATCATGACACTGCTCTGTGTTGGTACACATATACAGGATACTGAACTCCAGACCAATACCCTATTCACTTAGATTTCTTCAACTATGCTTGAGGTAATATAATTAAACAGGTTTGACAGGTTTCCGCACCTACACCTCACCACAAAAAGTCCTGAAACTAGCCTAAAAGTTTGGTCATTGGAAAAAGGAGACACATTTTTCTTCTTTTCCTTTTTTTAGTACATTGAGGAAACAAGCATTTCATGTGTATTTCTGATGTACCTGCATTATACCCACATAATCGTCCTTTCCCTCTCCCAGTCTTTGCAATATAGGAAAAATCTTGCCCTATGGATATCTATTAGGGCTTCTTGCAGTTCTCATTTTTAATCACTTAGTGCAATAATAACTCTGTGTAAGGTAAGTGGGACAATGTCAAATGATAATTTTTAACAGATAATTAATATTTATACTGAATTTAAAACATATGTTGTGAATCAGTACTTTATGAAGATTAATATTTTTTGAATGACTGATATACACCATCATATTTGCTGGTGGTATGAGTTGGGATTGTTTTTGTTACCATTTGTCACCTTTTAAAGGCCCATATTATATTTTAGTATAAATACTGAAGTGATTATAGAAAATTGCGTGCGCTGAGTGTTCAAGAAATTTGGACTATTTCTTGATAATCACCTCGAGTGACTTGGCAAAATGGTGGCCAATCGCTTCGTCACCATAAATGAGGAAGAATTACAAATGATGAAAGAAAATGCTGTTCCTATAAGATACTATGAAGTTTGGCCTAAAACTATTCAAAGGTAAGGTGGAATTGTAATTTATTTTATCAATTTAAAAATGAAGTATTTTTTGTGACTAGGCAGAGATAAGTGACACAAATCTGCATGCATTACATCTGCATGCCGCTTTAGAAGATTGAAATAACTGATTTTTTAAATACATTTTTTAAAAATAAATCACATGTATATTTATACTAAAACAATTATCTGCCTTATGCTCTGTGAATATCTTCGCCTTTGGCGAATAATTGCTAAATATTGACTAAAATGTCTACTTTTCCTATATAAGCCATTTTTAGAGCATCACCAGAATCTCATCAAATTCTGAAAAAAGTGACTACCTAAAATAGAAGAATTTGTATCCAGCCTGGCCCAAAGTTGTCTTTGTGCTTAAAATAATATGTCGCCTACTTTCCCAATATGAATAAATTTTTCTCACACTGTTTAAGGGTTTAAGACATCTTGGGCCACCAAACACTCACTAGATACATCCTAAAATAAGAGAATTTGAATCTTGTTTTGCCCAAAGCCTTCTTCATGTTTAAAAGTATCATAGTTGTATAAAATGCCTACATTCTCTATGTTAGCTAATGTTCAGAGCACTGTTCAATTGGTTCACACAGCTGCTGTAAAGTCTAACTAGTAGTATGACAGTGTTGAGTAAGGCCCAATGGTTAAGTTCAATATTATTTCTGTGAATGAAAGGACACAAACATGACAGCATGGAGTATATAGCCTGTGGGCCTTGAGTTTCATACACCTTGAACAATGCTCTGAATATTGACTCATCACAGGACAAGTAGAACTCCATGCCAATGGAGTCTCCAAATCTAGTCCTTCCAAGTCTAGTCCTTTCAGACATTTGATCTTGTTGTGACCTTGATCCTGTTTGGATCATTCCAAAGTCTAATCAATATAAATATAAGTATAAATACTACATTCCACAAATGTTCTTGAGATGAGAATTATGGATGAACAGAGGTACAAAAACATAATACCACAACCACCTAGTGAGGAAAGCATAAAAAAGTAGTGCAGTAATTGACCAACTGAATACCACTTTACAATAGAATACATGGTTTTTCAAAAGAATATGAGTGTGCTGCAATCATTTACGATGTTATGATGAATTTGAATAAGAAGCTGAGAATGAGGCACCAATCCAGCCTTGTTTTCCAGTCGCTGTATGTTTATTCATCCTCAGTATTTGCACCATTCCAGTCAGGACTAAGGTGCATCCGGAGCCTATACCAGGAAAAGTAGTGAGAATACACCTTGGATCTGGAGCCTATCCCGGGAACACTGGTGGGAATACACCCGGATCCAGAATCTACCCTGGGAACACTAGTGAGAATACACCCGGATCCGGAGCCTATCCTGGGAACACTGGTGAGAATACACCCTTGATCTGGAGCTTATCCCGGGGACACACAATGGCAGAAATATAACCTAGATTGGATGTCAGTGCATCACATCGCCATATTTTTGACCAGTGAAGCCCCAGTTAGTGTTTTTTTCCCCCCAACTTGTTTAATTATGTGCTATTGTGAAACAAAACCAAATCAACAAAAAGTAATTTGCTATGATTCAGACGAGTTGGTGTGAAAGTGCCCCAATATTGACCACAGTCTGTCCTCAGTATCGGTGTACTGCCTACTCACCATTTACATACAACATACCCAGAGCACAGCAGATCAGTACAACAGTAAGAAACTATTCTGCATTCACACAGAGCTGAGATTGATTTAGTTTCCCAAATAGCGACACAGACTCACCGTTTTCCTTCTCTCCACGTCTACATGCAACAGAGGTGAGCAGATTCGACAGGTCTCTTTACTGTGAGGAAGAGACAACAAAAACCGTGAAGTCTCGTCTTGCCTTGAGTCCAACGTGTGCACTGCTGCCCTGACCACTATCTGTTAGATTTTAAAGCATGACGTGTGCACGTGCAACCTGTGTACCTGTACACCTGGAAGTGTGCGCGTGTGAGACAGCGACTTCTTCACCTGTAGTGTCAGGCACCATGACTGCACTCAAGTATACACAGTTATATTTTAACTCAAACACCTAGGTAGTGTGTACAATACAGACAGACACTGCTGAAGACTTTAGTCATTTGTGTGTGTGTAGTCTAAAAGCACATGCCCTACATTCCTGTAATGGAATGCAGCTTTTTATGAACTACTCCTATGCTATTAACACTTATTTCAGAGAAAATTCACTCAATGACAAACATAATTAGCAAATGACTATGACTCTGTTAAAAAGGAAACTGAACATGAAAATTGCTTTAACTGCATTTCTTCTTGCTGCCAATGACACGTGCATCCATCCATTCATTCCACCCATTGTCCCTTGTGCTGCATCAATAATGTTGGTGACACTAACTTCTCAGTTGTAAAGGCAAACCATTAGGGAACAGTATTGAAGGGCAGATAAATTTTCAAAAACACCTGTTTGTTTCTTCCAGAATTTCAGTACTGTACCCATTTACTACTCAGTCAGCAACTGTTTAACTGGCAATGTAGAAATCCAAATCCTCACATTGCCAAGCTGCCACTGTTGTTTACTTTAGGAAAACATGTAACCTGACTGCTCAAGATACATCTAGATACATCTGATCTCACTTGGAAGTTGCATTGGATAAAAGTGTCAGCTAAATGAGTAAAATATAAATGTAAATGAGGAATAGCCTTGAAACAGCCACTTGTCCTGATTTAGTGCTCTGATAAAAACTGTGACTAGTGGTGTAAAAGGTAGGCCTCTAATTAATTAACTAACTAATTAATTAGATTAAATTAGCTGCTGTGGTCTCTTGTTATGTAAGTCAATTTTATGCAAGGACACTGGAGCTTATTTTAAACCAGATGAGATCACCACACTGTTTCTGTTCTGTTAAAAATCAACTCCAGAAAGCTTAATGAAAACCACAGTCTGCCTTTGGCTCCCTCCCTCCATCCCTCCCTCCAGGACTTTCACTGGAGCCTGGAGCTTCATTTAGGTGCTTTCACACTGTGAATAAGGAAATACTAGATTAGTGTAAACGTTACCACTATATCCGACCAATAAAGTTTATGAGCCTGATGAAATATGTTTAGTGTGCACAAAACCACTGTGTCAGGTTTAATATTTATTTAAGTGGCGCCAGCTTTAATGCTTCAAAAACCTTTGAAATTTTAACTTGTGTTTAGTGCCTCATATTTAAAACACATGCAGAGTGAAAACAAAAACATGTGAGAGAGCAACAAAGTTTTATTAAGGGCACAGGGAACTGAATAAATGGGATGCTTTTCTGTGGGTGACTTCCCCTCACCATTGGGGGTCCAATGGCCTGTGATGCAGATGGAGCTCTAACATGGGGGTGTGAAAACAGGAAAATGGAGCGGGAGCTGTTCTTTACTTAGCGTAACATTTTCCACCAGCTGAATCCCAAACAAAGCACAATTCTTTTCTTATCACTTGAGCACTACTCACCTTTACAGTATGTACTAAATGTTTTGACTACCAACTTGTGTAGAAACATAACTGTTGTGAAAACATTTCACTTTGTCAGTCCTGCTCCCTTTAATATCTGTCATCAAGTGTTACATTTACAGGTTGTTATTTTGCAAACTGACATACAAAGTGTTTGAGAATTAGAATTTTTGTAGCATTTACCTATTTGATTGCAATTAAATTGCAATTAAGATGCATTTCCTGAATATAGTATTGCATAGCGAACTTCAGTGGCACTATAATTTTTTTTTGACCATTCAAACAATGTTGACTTTAACAGAGTTTTTCTCATTCTCATTATCTCTAGCCGCTTTATCCTGTTCTACAGGGTCGCAGGCAAGCTGGAGCCTATCCCAGCT
>JAOBAM010000014.1:7504830-7515804 GCA_025212355.1 Notarius kessleri
TGGGTGGCAGAGACCAAAACAAAACAGAGCACACCCGCAGTAATAAAACTGTCCAGTGGGTGGCCAGAGCCCAAGACATGAAAAACATAACAAAACCAATCTGGATGGTTAACAAGGCGGAGCCTTAGGCCTTACAAGACTTTGATATCAGATCCATTCATAAACCTGGTCCACAAAACCAGACCCCTGATTCTTTGTCCTGAAACCTACTATTGGCAAACTAGAGTATAAACTTTCCCTGACTTGGGAGTACACTTAACAGATGGGCAGGCGAATATGGTTCAGATTTTTTCTTTTTTCTTTTCAAAGAAAAACTCACTTTCCAGCAGACAACGAACAAACATAGACAAACTAAAACAGCATGCAATGATCAGCTACAACTCTGGCCAGAAGCACCTCTCTCTACTCCTGTCCCTCTTTTATCCATTTCCCATCACTGCAAACAAACACAGACACAACATACTAATTATCAACAGGTGCTTTCACTTTGCCACTCACCTTCCCCAGCTTCGCTCTCCATTCGACTACGCCCCCACTGCAAGCTGTCAAACCTGCAGCGGCCCCCCCCGACAGGAGAGGTAGTCCACCACCACCATCTGTGCCCCTGGCCTGTGGACCACCTTGAATTTTAAAGGCTGTAGGGCCAGATACCAACAGGTGATCTGTGTGTTGGAATCCTTCATACAGTGGAGCCACTGGAGTGGGGTATGATGTGAGCAGAGAGTGAAAGTGCATCCCAGCAGGTAGTAGCAGAGGGTAAGGGCCACCCATTTAATGGCCAAACACTCTTTCTTGATGGTGCTGTACTTCGTCTCTCGCACAGAGAGCTAGTGGCTGATGTCCAGGTGCTCCTCTCCCTCCACTGTTTGGGACAAAACAGCCCCCAGCCCTCTCTCCAATGTGGTGGTCTGCAAAAAAAAATGCAGAGAGAAGTCAGGGGAGTGCAAAAGTGACACCCCACACAGTGTAGCTTTTCCCTGGATAAAGGCCTGTTAGCATGGCTCCATCCACTGGACAAGATCTGGTGCTCCATTTTTCGTGAGATCAGTAAGTGGGCTGGTGACATCCAAATAATTAGGCATGAACCTATGATAATAGCCAGCCAGCCCCAGGAACTGTCACACCCCTTTTTGATCTTGGACCTTGGGCAGGCCACAATTGCTGCGGTTGTGTCAATTTGGGGATGCACCTGCCCATGATCCAAGTGGAAACACAGACACCATATTTCCCCCCACCCAATTGAACACTTTTTTGGGTTAGCCATGAGTCCCACATGTCTGAACAACTCTAGCATGGCCCTGAGGTGTTTCATGTGCCACAGCTAATCATTACTGTAAATAATAATGCTGTCAAGGTAGGCCATGGCATAAGCGGTGTGTGAATGGAGGATTTTGTCCATGAGCTGCTAAAATGTTGCGGGAGCCCCGAATAACCTGAATGGAAGGGTGACAAACCGGTGTAAACCAAATGGGGTGGAAAAGGCTGATTTTTCTCAGGAGTGGGGAGTCAAAGGGATCTGCCAATATCCCTTCGTTAGATCCAGTGTCGAATAAAAATGAGCCATGCCTAACCAATCAAGCAGTTCATCAATGCATGGCATTGGATAGGCATCAAAGTTAGACACCACATTTACCTTGCCATAGTCCACACAGAACTGGACTGACCTGTCAGTTGTGGGCACCAACACAACCGGGCTGCTCTAGTCGCTGTGCAACTCCTCGATTATGCCCATCTTGAGCATGGCCTTAAGTTCATCCTAAACAACAGGTTTTTTTGTGTTCGGGTAAGCAGTAGGGGCAGCTATGCACTATTACTCCTGGGGTCATCTCGATGTGGTATCCTATGAGGTGCATGCAACCAGAAAGAGGTGAGAACACATCAGAAAATTCCTTTTGCAACCTGGTAACCTCCGTGAGTTGGGACGGCAAGAGGTGGTCTCCACAGGGAACCGGGGTGGGTTGTGTGGTGGATTTTGTTTTACCCTCTGGCCCCAGCTCCTCTTTCTCTGGAACTACAATTGCCAATGCCATGGGAACCCCTTCATTCCATAGTTTGAGCAGATTAAGGTGGTATATCTGGTGCACCCTGCCTCTATCCATTTGCTTCACTTCATATTCGATGTCCCCAACTCACCATGTGACCTCAAGAGGCCCTTGCCACTTGGCAAGTAATTTAGAGTTCAACATGGGTAATAATATGAGAACATTATCTCCTGGTGTGAATCCTTTAAGGTGCACCCCCCACAAATTCTCCTGGGTTAGGTCATGGAGTGTGTGAAGTTTTATGCACAGGTCAAGAACATATTGAATTTCATTTTTGCTGTCAGAAGGCCCCTCCTTCCAATTTTCCTGGATGACATCGAAGATGCCCCAAGGCTTGCACCCATATAATAATCCAAATGGGGGAAAAACCCATGGAGGCTTGTGAGACCTCTCATACTGCAAACAGGGGTTCGAGCCATTTATACCAGATATGAGCATCTTCTCTAACAAACCTATAAGGTCTTAAGAGTGCGGTTAAATCGTTTGACCAGGCCATCTGTTTGTGAGTGATAGATGCTTGTGCAGCTAGATTTAACCAGCAATAACTCAAAGTTCACAAAATGTGTGTGATATGAACATAGTGCCCTGATCAGTCAAGATTTCTTTCAGAATCCTGACTAAGGAGATAATTTTAAAGAGTGACTTTGCGACACTACATGTAGAGATGTTACACAGCAACACTGCTTCTGGGTATTGCATTCCATAGTCCACCAGCACTAAAGTAAAGTGATGCCCTCAAGCAGTCTGATCTAATGCCCTGATGAGATCCATCCCAATTCTTTCGAAGGGGGTCTTGATCAGGGAAAGAGGGTGCAATGGTGCTTTTGGACTGGCCACTGGATTTACCAGTTGGCACTCACGACATGCCACACACCATCTGTGGTCATCCCTGCAAATCCCTGGCCAATAGAACCCGGCCATGAGTTGGACTAGTGTTTTGTCTTGCCCCAGGTGTCTGGCCACTGGGTTACAATGAGCCACATGGAACAGGGATTCCCTGAGGCTTTTGGGAATCAATAATCTGTAATCTGCTCCCTGATTTGAAGAAGAAGAAGAAGAAGACTTTGTCACATGCTCACTCAAGCACAGTGAAATTCATCTTCTGCATTTAACCCATCTGAAGCAGTGAACACATGCATACACATAAGTGAGCAATGAGTACACACATACTCAGAGCAGTGGGCAGCTATGCTACAGCACCCAGGGAGCAGTTGGAGTGCCTTGCTTAAGGTTATTTTGGCCCAAGACCACCCCATGTTAACCTAACTGCATGTCTTTGAACTGTAGGGAAACCGGAGCACCTAGAGAAAACCCACGCAGATACAGGAAGAACATGCAAACTCCACACAGAAAGGCCCCCGCTGGCTGCTGGGATCAAACCGAGAACCTTCTTGCTGTGAGGTGACAATGTCCTGGATCACTTGATACAGTCCATCTTTAATTACCACAAAGTACAGGTGGGAGAGTGGGATGCTCGGCTGGAGGTTCTGACCATCGATGACTCCCACTTTGTCAAATGCATGATGTAGGAAGTTGTCTCACGTCCGCTCTAGAAGAAAATCCATTAGGGAATCCCACAGACAGCAGGGAGGGCTAGTGCGCTCCCCGCTCTCCATGACACTATGACACGGAGCTGACATAAATGCTTCCGGATGGCAACCCCCAACAAAGTCACACCGGGATCCCCCATGATGTGCTACTGCAGGACCCACCCACCACCACTCAATCCATTAGGCTCCTAAACCCCTGCCAAGCTGTTCCCAGAATTAGTGGGTGGTTGAGGTGCAGGCAAACCACCACCTCGACATTATAATTTGTTCCCCGAAATTGGATATTGACCAGTACCTTCAGATATTTGTGTATATCCCTGTGCACACACCAAACTTTCACCAGGCATGCTTTGTCCAATGCCTCGCCTTGAACCAAGCTATGGTGAATTGAGCTTTGATTACAACCTGAATCCACCAATGTGTGATATATACCCCCTTGGATACTCACCAGTATCCAGTACATTCCAGCTTGACTGGGGGCGGTTTTTGGCACATCGGGGATCCGGACCACTGCCCCCACCTCCTTCACCTGGCATTGGTCCTGGAAGTGTCCAGGTTCCCCATAGTGCCAGCACACCAGCCCAGGCCTCACCTCTGCACTGCTGGGGTGAGGATCACTCACCTGAGGGGAAGACAGAAACATAAGGGGAAGGGAAACCATGGGTTCAGGGAGCTGGCTGCACGGGGATTGGACCCCACTTCCATGATACTGGGGACAGGAGGGAGGGGAGGAATGAGAGGAGGGGACAGGATGAGAGGGAGAGAGAGAGAAGAAGAAGAGGCAGGATGTCTGCCTGCCTGCCACTTGAACTGCTGCCATATGGCAGCTCAATGGCTTGATCCAGCAATGCTGGGTGGTGGTACTGAACCCATTCTGCTGTCTTCCTCGGCAGCTGAGAGATGAACTGCTTCAGACCCTCTCGATGTTTCGGTCTTCTGCTGTCAACCACTGCTGGCAGATGTCCCACAGCTGCTGGCTGTAGGTGAATCTCTGGCTGACCTCCTCCAGTGTCAGCACACAGAAACACTGATAATGTTGCTTGGGGGAGTGGCTGACTCGATGCAGGATCAGGCACTTCAAGTCTGCATACTCCAGCTTGTGGGCAGTTGCTGAGCCGTAATCTATGCTTCTCTGGTCAGGAGCGGCAGAAGGCAGGCCACTTGCTGCTTGCCAGGCCACACCCACATCTTAGCGGCTCACTCAAAGCTCCAGAAAAGCCTCCAGGTTGTCATGCAGCTCCATCTTTGTGAAGGTGACATGGGGGGACCCAGCTGACTCTGGGGCTGGGGCACCTGCTAGTGTGATGAGGTGCAGGAGAACCTAGCAGTCATCCTGCTGAGCCTGCAGCAGGACCTCAAAGTATCGCTCCTGCTCAGTCTGCATTGCAACCAGCACCTGGTGCTGGTTTTGTTGGGTTGGGGCATGGGCAAGCTCCTTGAATGGGGAGGACTCCATGGAGACGGTTCCCTTTCAGCATCTGGGGTTTCAGCACCAGTCTAAACATTCCCTGACTGGTGAGGATGCTGAACAGATGAGCAGGCAGATATGATTCAGATTTTTTTCTTTTTGAACAAAACAAAAACTTGCTTTCCAGCGGATTATTAATTAACATAGACAAATAAAACTAGCATGCAATGATCAGCCACAACTCTGGCCAGAAGCACCTCTCCCCACTCCTCTTCCCCTTTTATCCACTTCCTGTTACTGCAAACAAACACACAGACACAGCACACTGATTATCAACAGGTGCTTTCACTTTGCCACTCACCTTCTCCAGTTTCACTCTCCATTCACAAACTGGCGCTCAACCACACCCCCACTTATCCTAGATTTATGACTGATTTGAGTACCAACAGATGGATAAATAGTTACCATATAAACATTTTAAACCAAGTTTGATTTAACTGAACTGTGTTGTAAACTACAGAACATTTGGCGTGCTATTTGTTCTGTAAAAAAAAAAATTCTGTTTTCATGTTGACATCTAGAACCTGAACAGCATAATGTCATGGAATTTAACGTGTGTCTATTTAACTTTATGTGTGTTCTGTGTTTTTTTTTTATGATTATACTTTTTATTAATGCTTTCAGAAGAAAACATACAAACAGATACAACCTGAAAGGGCACACAAGAACAAAAAAAAAGAAAAGGGGGCAGATCAGAAAGTCAAAAAAAAAACATTGCAAGGACATCATACTAATGACTAAAGCGTATTATTACGTGATAGTGTACAGAGTGTTATTAATTGATGAGCAAAGTCCCATCCATGCATTTACCGTTGACAAACTAGCATTATTCAGTCGAGCTGTGGTCTCCTCTAATGATGCAATATTAAGTAAAGATCTAATCCAGTAACATTTTAAACTAATATCAGGATTAAACCACAGCTGGAGGATTGCCTTTTTGGCAGCAGTAAAGCCTGCAAATACCAGACGTTTTTTCATGTAAAGAGAGTTCAAGTGAGGAATCATCATTCAACAAACAAAAGCAGGGGTCTAACACAAGATTAATATTAAGGAGCTTGGATAACATGTCAATAACATATTTCCAAAACACAGCTATGGTGGGACATTCCCAAAACATGTGAAGGAAGGTGCCTGTGGAGTTCTGGCAAAGAGTGCAGTGTGGACTTTGAGAGAGATTCATTTTAAAACGTATATATGGTGTAGTGTAAGCTTTATGGATCATCTTGTAATGAATTAATTGGTGTGCTAAACATTTTGATGTTAATGGTAAATTGGACCATATCTCATCCCAGTCAGGCTGGACACCCACCGATCTCAGCTCCCTATCCCATATTGACATAACAGAAAGTGTCTTCATGGAGTTCACTATTAGAAGATTGTACAGTTTTGTGACCAAGCCACGAGAACTGCCACTAGGGCAAACATGAATAGATAGGGGGTGTGAACGCAGTGAGTGCCAAGGTACTCCATAAGCCCTCAACGCGGATCTGAGCTGGAGATATAGGAAATAAGATGAGCCTGGGAGTGTATACTGATGTTGGAGATCTTGGAATGTGCGCAAGGTGCCATCATCATAAATGTCACTAAATACGTGGATGCCTTTAGATGACCATATGGGAGAAGTAAAGGGACGCCCACCTGATGTTAAGCCAGGGTTATTCCATAAAGGGGAGGACAAAGTGAGTTTGAATGGGCCACCCAGTATCTTTTCAGCATTATGCCAAGCTCTTAGAGTAGTGGAGAGAATAGTACCATATCTCAGTGTATTTTTCCATCCTATCTGTATGAAAGGTATATCTGCAAGTTGGTTGGGATATGTCAGCCTAGCTTCTATTGATCGCCATGAGACCTGTGATCCTTGATCCATCCAGATATGTATAGATCGGATCTGGAAGGCAAGAAAATAAAGTTTTAAATCAGGGACGGCTAGTCCACCCTCTTCCTTAGGTCGCTGTAGGGTAGAAAGACGGATCCTAGACCGTTTGTCAGCCCAGATGAACTTAGAAAATTGTGAGTGTGCATTCTCAAAAAAATTTGGAGGTGGTTGCACAGGTAGCATAAAGAATAAGAAATTGAAACGAGGTAGAAGGTTCATTTTAAGAATGGTAACTCTAGCTTGCATAGAAATTTTTAGAGAGCTCCATCTTTGAAGATCTGCAGTTATTTTTTTGTATGAGCTCAGAGTAGTTATCTCGTAGGATGGTTGACAGGGAGCCACTAATTTTAATGCCTAGGTAAACCAAGGAAGTCACAATTGGAATAAATGAAGGTAGTGAGAGCTTGTCTTTTTTTGACCAATTGGCATTAGTGCAGATTTGGACCAGTTGATCTTGTAACCAGACAGGTTGTGAAATTTATCAAATAACTGTAGTACATGGGGAACTGTTTGATTAATATTTGACAGATAAAACAGGATGTCATCCGCATACAATGAAATATGATGAGAGGTGTCTAATAATGTGACTGGGGAGATAGACTGGCTTTGTCTGACAGCCTGTGCAAGAGGTTCTAAGGAGAGAGCAAAAAGTAGGGGGGAAAGGGGACATCCCTGCCTTGTACCTCGCTGCAGTTCAAAAGGGGAAGATTTGCAAAAACCAGTTTGCACTGAGGCAGTGGGAGAGCAGTAGAGAGCTTTAACCATCCCAATAAAAGTTGACCCAAACCCATAGTGCTCCAAAAGTAACCACAGGTATTCCCATTCAAGGCGGTCAAACGCCTTTTCTGCCTCGAGTGAGAACACAGCAGTGGAGTCATGCGAGGCATCAGCTAGATTAATTATATGGAGTAACCTTCTTAAGTTATCTGATGCCATCCGCCCTTTGATAAAACCTGTTTGGTCATAGTGAACAAGTTTGGTAATAAGGGGTTCTATTCTCGCAACCAGTGCCTTTGCAAAGATTTTAACATCAGCACATATCAATGAGATGGATCTAAAGCTGGAGCAATCCAGAGGGTCTTTGTTTTTTTTCAACAGTAACGAAATAATAGCTACTTTCTGGTCCCTGTGGAAAGATCCTTCTTTAATAGCAAGTTTAATAGAATCAAGTATCAATGGGCCAACAATCTCCCAAACGGCAAGCTATAATTCCGGCGGAATTCCATCTACGCCTGGAGACTTCCCCCTCTGAAGTGATTTTGCTGCCTCATGTAACTCAGGTAATGTGATTGGTTCATCTAGACATGCTCTATCTGAATCATTTAATTTAGGTAGGTGAAGATTATTTAAGAAAGTCTTGCACAATATTTTGTCCAACTTGACCTCTGATGAGTATAATTTGGCATAGAATGACTTAAATGTATGGCTGATGGCTTTAGGATCTGTAACTATTTTGCCCTCTGCTGTTTGAATTACATCAATGCACGATTTGGATTCGTTTTCTTTTAGTCTTAGTGCAAGCAGGTGACTGGGCCTATCCCCCTGATAATAATATTTCTCTCTAGTCCTATGTACAATAAAAGATGCTTTGGATATAGACAGTCTGTTATACTTGCCACGTAAGGTGGAGAGAGAAAGGTCTTTATCCTCACTGAATTGTTCAGACTGCTGTTTTTCCAGTGCTTTAATTTTAGATTCCAATTGTGACATCCTTTTAGCACTCTGTGATTTCAGTTTGGAAGAGAATGCAATGCAAAAACCTCTCAGAAAACATTTCGTGGTCTCCCACAGAACTTGTGGACTGGAGCACTCGGTCTTATTTAAGCTAACAAATTATTGTAATTGTGTTTGAGGGGTGTCAATAAATTCTGTATTGTACAGTAAAGAGTCATTAAAGTGCCATCTGTGGAATTTTGGCAGTGACAATGATGGCTTAATATGATATTGGAGTGGAGAGTGGTCAGATATCAATCTGGGCAATATATCTGCTTCACATATCTGATCAAGCAGACTAGAGTTAGTGAATATATAATCAATTCTGGACAGTGACTTATGACTCAATGAATAGAAAGTATAGGCTTTAGTATTATCATTTCTAACTCGCCAAGCATCCACCAGGTTTAACTCAGCGATAAACCTATTAAGGGCGACAGTGGGGGGAGGAAAATAATTAGAAGCTGGCGACCTATCCAACAAAGGGTTAACCATTGCTTTAAAATCCCCACCTATAAACAGATTGCAATCTTGAAAAGAGAGCAACAAATTTGATATACCGCTAAGACAGTCAGCATCAAAGTCGTTCGGAGAGTAGACTGATGCAAAAAGAACCTTCATACTACTGACGCTAACAACTGCGTAAGCAAACCGGCCACTTGTGTCCTTCCCAGTTAAATGCACTGTTATCTGGGCAGATCTTTTAACTAATATTACAACTCCCTTGGACTTATTACTTGCACACGAACAGGCTATAACTTTAAATCGGCAATTCTGAACGCGATGAACATCCTCTTGTTTTAAATGGGATTCTTGAATTAACGCGATGTCTGCATTCTTATGGTGTAAAAATTGAAGACACCTTGTTCGCTTGATTGAACTCTTCAAGCCATGCACATTCCAGCTAATTACTTTAAGATCAACCATCACAAAGTTTTTTATCAAAGTGTTGGATCACGCAATGCCAAATAACCAGGCACCTCGATGCCAGAAAAATCCACATCACTAATAAAGTCCATGATGTCCTGCACATTAAACTAAATAAATGTTTGTGATCTGCCATAAAACAAAAAAATACAGCAAACAAGAAAACTATATACACGAAGTGAGGAAACCGCAAGGGATAGATCCCTTTGGTTTGGTAGAAATAGGGAATAGCAAGAGACGTGACTCTCATATAGCGATGCGCTATCCACCTGTAACTCACAGTTAGGTGAACAGTAAGCAAACAATTTTATATCAAAATAGATTTAGAATAATGGCCTGAAATGAGATATGATGGAGTAAAAGTTAAAAACATAAAACATTGTAAAGTTGACAAAGCAAGAGGCCTATGTGTAATTGTCCCATGGGCAAACTTAGCCCATTTCGCTAATCAGATAACCGTGGCATTAGCATACTTGAGTGTCCATTTCTGTCAAGGCAGGTGCAAAGAAAGTTCATTTAAGAGGAGAGATCTTGCGGCTTTTGGTCGTGGAGATGTAATATCCATGTTGTCCTCCAGTGGAGGGCTATCATCCAGGTGTAGAGGGTTGGGCAGGGCATCTGCAGATTTTGATGCTGGTCGAAGGGATTGTAGGAACCTCTCGACCTCCTCTGGGGACTTGAATTCTAGCTCTCGGTGGCCGTGGGTTACTTTAAGGATGGCTGGGAAGCACAGGAACGACTGTATTCCTTGGGAATTGAGTTTCTTTTTAACGTCGGAGAATGCCTTCCTTTTCTTTGTGGTAGAAGCTGATTCTGTCCTCGCCGTGTCGAAGGGATTCAGCGGTTCTAGCAGCTTTTAGAATTAGCTGCCTGTCCCGGTAATTCAGCAGCTTGAAAATTAGCGTGCGAGGTGTGTTGCTTCTGCCCGTGTGAGAGTAGATACGGTGGGCTCTCTCTATGCTGATGGGCGATTCAGCCAGTGATGGAAGCCACTTTGGAATGTTAGACTCTAGGAATGTAACAGCATCTCCTCCTTCAGCTCCCTCTTTTAGACCAACCAGGCAGAGATTGGATTGGCGACTTCTGTCCTCCATGTCAACAATCTTAGAGGACAGCTCAGCTATTGTTGCTTGTAGACCACGCACCGTTGATTTGTTGGAACGAGCTGAGGCTTGAACATTGTCACATCTAGACTCCAGTCATTTTATGGATTGTTCATGTTGCTCCATCTGGTGGCCAATGGAGGAGATTTTGTCACTAGTTGTCTCAAGTTGAAGTTTCAGTTAATTTATCTGCGGTGTCAATATACCCTCTATAGCTTCTCCAACGGATGTCTTGAATAGCTCTTGAAGCTCTAGCCTTTGCTCGCTAAGAGCTAGCTTAGCTGCCGCCAAGACC
>JAOBAM010000014.1:8123042-8135269 GCA_025212355.1 Notarius kessleri
ATCTAAAATATAAAACATTTTAACACTTTTTTTTTTTTTTTTTTGTTAACCACATAATTCCCTACATGTTCCATATGTTATTTCATAGTTTTGATGTCTTCACTATTGTTCTCCAGTGTAGAAAACAGAAAACCTACAAATGAGTAGGTGTGTCCAAACTTTTGAGTGGTACTGTGTATGACTCTCGTGATAATGCCCTCCACAATTCCTGGCACCCCTTGTAAAGATTAGTAAAAAGTTAAAAATCCAACTTTTGGTCAAGTAGTTTCATCTCTCACTGAAAAAAAGAGAAATATCCAACCTTTAAAATAAATAAATGTACACTGCAATCCTGCTATAACGAACTCCTTGTGGGATGTCCAAATAGTTTGTTATACCAAAAAGTTCTTGTAAAGTTCTCTGGGGTGGGGCAGAACACTGAAACACTGGGACAGGTGAGTTAATTGCAGGGCAATTTTTATTTAAGCTTTTCAGCTCCAACACTTTCTTTTGCACACAGGGAAGCTCTCTCTTTCTCTGTTTCCTCCCTCCATGTAAGCCCTCAGTTGTCACTGCAAAACACACGCACATATGCACGCACCATTGATTACACAGTTGTGATTGTTTTGCCACTTGCCATCCCTGGCCTCACTCTCCATTCACAAACCGGCGCTTGAACACGGTCCCACTGCCACAGTTTGTAATACTGAAATGTATCCACTTGTCACACCAAATATTCACTCTTGCATAAAACAAGACCAACTGTGTTTAATTTATATTTACACTTAATTCTCTTGCATATTTATGAAACAAAGGAAATGTGGCAGCCTTTATTTGCCACTTCAGTGGCAGCGCCTCAGACAATAGTATTATGCTAGTCACCTCAGAGAATCCATAATTTCAACCAGAGCCTTTCAGTGTATGGTATATTTGATTTATATCCCTCAACAAAAAATTCCAAACTAAAAGTATTAAGATTGTGTTTATGCTGAGGTTCACTGGAGGCAGCCAGGTTTGTTGTTTATGTTGGCGCGACCTTCCACTTGCACATGTGCAGTGTGCTATTGCCTGCCACGCTAGGCATGATCATGATGTGTAGATCTACATACACAGAAATGCTCGTGGAGTCACAGCTATGACTTGAGTTGGCTGAAATGATGACATCAGTTTATGATATATCCAGGATATACCATGACTGACTCGCATCATATCCTTTTTTATTTTTAATTTTTTTTGTATCAAGCAATGTCAACCTCTGTATGTGGTTTTTGTAGACTTCTCAAAGGCCTTTGACACCATTGACCAAGAGACACTTTGGAAGATGCTAGAAGTGTATGGATGCCTGGAAAGACTGATAGGGCTCATTAAGCTCTTCCATGAGAACATGTCTGGGAAGGTTTCGATTGGAGGAAACATTAGTGAAGCTTTTCCTGTCAATCATGGTGTCAAACAGGGATGCATTCTTGCCCCGACATTGTTTATACTCTATGTTACAGCAATTCTAGAGACTATGGACACTAACCTAGATAAAGGAGTCTTTATCAGAACTCAATAGGAAGGCAAACTCTTGCCAGACTCAAGTCCTCAACCAAAACTCAGCAAATTTGCATGTGAGAACTGCTCTATGCAGATGACTCTGCATTTGTAGCAACAGATTTGGATGACATGCAGGAAATCGTTGATTGTTTTGCCACAGCTGCAACCCTCTTTGGATTGAAAATCAATACCATGAAAACAGAACTCCTGTACCACCCCTCACCTGAGCCACGGGCAAGGTCAAAGAACATTGTTTTGGTCAACAGAACGCCTCTGGGGAGTTCTGAGAGTTTCATCTACTTAGGCAGTGTAGTTGCCAACACAAACTCCTCAGACTTGGAGGTAGACCACTGGATTCAAGCTGCCACCAAAGGCTTCGGTGTATTACAAAAGCAATTATGGTCTCGCCATGACATTGAGAGAATCACCAAGTTGAAAGTATACAATGCCGCAGTCTTACCATCTCTGTTTTATGCCACCGAATGCATGACACTCTACCGCAAATATTTCAAGAAAATGACCAGGCTACAACTCCGATACCTGCATCAAATCCTCAAAATAAGATGGCAGGACAAGTTCCCCAATGTAGAAGTCCTCAGGTGAGCCAAAACAGTAAGCATGGAAGCCACTTCATTGGGCTGGACACATCTGGCGTATGCCTGGCACGCGACTACCCAAAGCCGTTTTCTACGGAGAACTGAGCCAAGGAAAGAGGAGACAAGGAGGACAGAAACTGAGGTACGAAGACATCTTGAAGAGGAACATGAAGAATGCCGGAGTTATCGATCAGATGTGGGAAAGGGATGCCTCAGATAGAGCAACATGGAAAAGCATAGTTAAAAACTCAGTGTCCGCAATTAAAGACAAGCATCAAAGGGAGTATACGAGGGCTCATGAAACCAGACATTCCATGGCAGCTCAGCCAGGCCATTTGTGCCACCGCTGCAGACAACTCTGTTGCTCTAGTGCGAGCCTCATGGCCCATCTGCATTCCTGTACATCCTAACGAAGCAGTCATCATTGCTAGCGATGGACAACCACTGACGACGACGACGACGTGTGTGTGTGTGTGTGTGAGAGAGAGAGAGAGAGAGTGTGTGTGTGAGAGAGAGAGAGAAAGCACTCAACAAGAATTCAATCTTTTCACACTCTTCCCTTTGACCATCTCATGGTCGCACATTTGTAGCATATTTGTGATTTGTATTAAAGATTAAAAAGTCAGGGTTAGGATGAGGGTTAAGGCTGGAGTTTGCATTCCTACATTTCCCTTATATGGAAATCCAAACATATTGAATACAGATGAACTATTAACTGAAACAGCCTTGAGAATCTTTTTTTTTCCCTTCCCAGCTGTGTGAACATAGTCAGCTCAAGACAATTTCATTTAAAAAGACTTCTCTGTTTAAGTCAATACACAGGATTGCATTTATTATTGGATTATGTGCTGTGGTCTGGGAAAATCTGCTGGATTTTGCTGAGACTGAATTCTGGCAGACTGACAAAAAGAAGAAAAAAAGACATCTGGTGATGGCCAACTTTTTGTTGTCCTATAGATCGCAAATACAACATATTTCATCAAAATGACATGGCATTGTTTTTATTTATGTTTTTACTTCCTGCAAAGATCATGAGTGATAAGGAGACAGTCCAAAGCCTCGGGAGGCACTTTTGGCTTTTTATAGTTTTTAGAACTGCTGGAGGAAGTTCCACCTTTTTTGCGTGTCCTCACTGCAGGAACTGAGGACGATTACTGAGGTTGTTCTGAGAATACTGTTTTGAAGGACTTTTTTTAGTTTCTACTTCAGGGTAGGTACTCACTCAGAGACGCAGCTTTGTGCCCAAAAGGTCACCAGTTTAATTCCCTGGACCAGCAGGAACGGCTGAAGTGCCCTTGAGCAAGGCGCCTAACCCCCAACTGCTCCCAGGCTGCTCTAGGTATGTTGTATGCCACTCTGGATAAGAGCATCTGCTAAATGCCTGTAATGTAATATAAGAAAACCCTTCAATTATAAATTAATAATCCACACTACATATTTTAAGCTAGCTCTTTTCTACCATGAATTCGCTCTTTATAATGTAAAATAAAGACTTTACTATCAGCATGTAACACTTCCTGGTCTCCCCGTTCTACAGAAACATGCCACTGGCCGAGTGGTTAGCATGTCACTTCAGCGTTCCTACTGGTGGTGTGAATGCAAACAGAAAAAAGCCAAAACAAAACTTGAAGGTATGTAGTTCTTGGGCAAACTCCCCAGGGGGTAGTTCCTCTCAATAAGTCCCTGAAACTGTTTGGTCTGAAAGCATCTAATATTTCAAAGTGTCACAAGTATCTAATCATGTATAGTTACTTGTAGATTCAGCTAATAAGCTTCATGATGTCACATCTAACCACGAGTTGGCAGAGTGGTTAGCATGTCCACCTCTTGACTGGGAGAGCATGAGTCCTACTCATGGTTGGGTTATATCAAAGACCATCATAAAAATGGTACCTACTATCATTTGGTAAGGTAGGCCACAATACAGATGTGAGTAGGGAGTCAAACTCTTGTAGTTACCAGAGGACCACCCCCCACTGTAACCCTAGCTATGTAATAGTTGAGAGGCAGAGGGCTACAGAAACGGAGATTGGTGCTGCCCAAAGCGTCTTGTTAATACTGGGACAGGAGACTGCCTGGGAAGACCAGGTTCTGGCATGGGAGGGACTTTGACTTGACGTTGTATATATTTGGCCATGGCTCATAGAATCCACCAGCATGCATGGATACATTTCTGTTTTACCTAAGCACCTGGATAGCACCTTGTACACACAAGGATGCATGGCGAGATCTGCCAACGCTGTATGTCCATTGTATTTGCAGTCAATACCACTACCACATATCCATCTTTCCTCCTTGGATATTTTCACCTTTGAATATTCTACATTCAAGCCCAAGCTGATTAGCAGACCTTATGACTAATGTGTTACAAGGGTTTAGGGGCATGACACCAAAGTTTTGCAACTGTACAGTTGTATATGTCTCTTTTGGCATTATGGCAGCTTTTTAAAAGGCCAATTGAATTCAAAGATGAAATGTCTTACTAGTTATATATTACGACTGTTCATATATGTATTGATCATCAAGTAATGTATTACTAATATGCTTTATATTGATCAGCGTGCTGAATTATAAATGAGACATGTCCAATTCAGATTGGACCTTGCAAAGCTGAATAATATGTTCAAAGTGATGTTTGACAATTTGTAAATCCCAAGCCTGAAAGAAGAATGTGGCACAAAGTAAAGATAAAGATTAAAAAAATAAAAAATACTGGCAGTGCCCTAGCTGAGCACGCCAGGCATCATTGTGTATTCAGAGCCTGACTTTTGAATGCATACAAGCAGGAAGGGAATATATTTTACCTCTTCTGCACTGACTGTTCTGCTCTCTCAAGTGTACAGATCCCTATCAATAGCACAGGCTTCCTCACTCATATATGAGATTGAACCACATCCCCCTTTCTCCTTTGACGACCTGTCATTCAACCCTCCCCTATTCTCTCTCATCTCTCTCCTCATTCCAGACATCTCTTTGATATTTTCCCCCTTTCATCCCTCTGGTCTACTGCCTTGGCTTTTACTCTATCTATGGACACTATTTGATCTTTGACGCCGATTTGTGTTATCGAAAACAAATGATCTTCGACAGGCCTTTCCCCATTTCTGCATGGCAACCAAGAAGTTTCTTCATCATAAGAATTATTCAAACTTCAAGATTTGAGGGCGTTTAATTAGCTGTGATTAAGCTCAACACCGAAGATCATTTCATTCCATCAGTAGGCTGTAGTCAGAACCGAGCTCACTTTTGTTCCTGAGAATCTTCACGCTTTTATGATTTTGTCCTTATTAACTCAATATCACGACAAATTGGGCGACTTCATTACAGTGTCATCCTCGAGCATAATCCCAAAATAAAACCAAATCACAGCGAAAGGCCTGGAAAATACAGCAGTCAGATGGTTTGCTGTCAAATTTTATGCAAGCGAAGGTGGTGAAGGTGCCTTACCTGTACAAAACTCTTGATTAATGACTTTGTCATCTATGTAGGCCAAAAGAACGATCAGCAGCGTCACATGATTTTAGTGGAAATTTAATTTTCTAGTGTTTACGTACATGTAAGGCTACCATTATGGTAATAATGCAAAGTAAAATTTCAAAGGAATCATTCATCTTGTAAATCTGTCATCCCATTTAATCAAGCCTTTTATTTTACTGTAGTGATTGTCTAGACAAAATCAGAAAGTAATCAATATTTGTAATCTTTCTTCTCATTGTGTAATGGGCTTTATGGCATTTGCATTGCATTACATTACATTACAGGCATTCAGCAGATGCTTTTATCCAGAGCAACGTACAACATACCCAGAGCAGCCTAGAGAGCAGTTGGGGTCTTGCTCAAGGGCACTTCAGCCATTCCTGCTGGTCCAGGGAATCAAACCAGCAACTTTTTTGTCCCAAAGCTGCTTCTCTAACCATTAGGCCAAGGCATCCCATGGCTTCATTTATGTCATTCATTCATTTTCTATATAGCTTATTCACTGGGGGTCATAGGTGAGCTGGAGCCAATCCCAGTTGACATTGGGCGAGAGGCAGGGTTCACCCTGGACAGGTCATCAGTCCATCACAGGGCTAACACAGAGAGATATACAGCCATTCACACTCACATTCACAATTTAGAGTAGCCAGTTGACCAGGTTATGGGCGACACAGTGATGTAGCAGTTAGCACTGTCGCCTCACAGCAAGAAGATCCTGGGTTCAAGCCTAGTGGCCGACAAGGGCCTTTCTGTGTGGCATTTGCATGTTCTCCCCATGTCTGTGTGGGTTTCCTCCAGGTGCTCTGGTTTCCCCCACAGTCCAAAAACATGCAGGTTAGGATAATTGGTGGCTCAAATTGACTGTAGGTGTGAATGTGAGTGTGAATGGTTGTTTGTCTCTGTGTCAGCCCCGCAATGATCTGACGACTTGTCCAGGGTGTACCCTGCCTCTCGCCCATCGTCAACTGGGATAGGCACCAGCTTGCCTGCAACCCTGTAGAACAGGATAAGCGGCTACAGATAATGGATGGATGGATACTTGTAAGACTTGATGGCTGAAAGGGCAACAGCCTTGAAATGATTTTTGTTTACTTCATTAGTTATTGGCAAATTGTTCCACATTACTGCTGTCCTTGGAGAAAAGGAGTACTTCTAAACATTATTAGATACACTAATTTGGTGGAAAGGATGACTGTTTGGTCATCTGGTAGCTCTTGTTATTTGATGCACCTCAGGAGGGAAGCTGATGCCAACATGTCCCATCAAAATGTTGTACAGTAGAACATGCTTGTTTGGAAGAAAAGTCAACGATCTTCGAAGGAATCCCAGCCAAGACGTTTAATCAATGGTGAAATCTGACTGAAATGTGAATAATCATTGAAAACAAATCTCACAGCTCAGTGTTGGACCATTTCAGTTTGGTTGATGTTCTGTTTGGTGTTTTGGTGTTTGCTGTACTCCCAGATTACTTGGAAAGAAGCAAAGGATAGATATACGTAGAAATTAGAATTTATTAGCAGTTATGATCCATACAAAATTCTTCAAAACGATTGGAGTGACAGTGCACATTTGTGGCCTAGCATTAGCATTAGCTACATGTTGGAATATACCTTCTTTTTCCCAAAGAGCCCTGACATGGAAGAACAGTTTAAAAAACTACAAAAGTGAGAAAACCTTCTTTGTGTAAAGACTTTTTCCTAACATCAGCTTTTGGGAACAGAATTTTGCAGAAGCCAAAGGATTTACTCTCAAAGGACTCCTATCTGAACTGTGGGCTAGATGGTATTCCTGGCCCTCCATGTCTCAACAACCTTATGGATATCTAGTTACACAGCTATTTACACTCTATTATTTATACAGTGACACTTATTATTGTTAAATCAATATCTGAAGTGTTATTTTTTGTAAAATAACAAAATATCTTGTTCTAGACTTTCAAACAATATTGTAAGATTTTATATTAATTTTCCCTAATAGTGGATGGTACAGTAATTACACACGCTAACAGAATCAGCACATTCCAGTTGTAGCTATAGTCATATAGTAACTACTATAATCACCCTTGTAATAATAATTTCAATAAACAATTAATGTTCAGTTCCCTCGTCAATTATTCTCTATTCAAAAGGCACAACTGAGTCACACAGGTTGATAAGTGTGTAACAGACAATAGCAATTTTATCCAAAGTATAAAGTATTAAGTAGGCCTAAGTATAAAGGGCATTTGTGCAGTAAATGCAGTTTGCAGGGAGTATTATTAGTTTTTTTCTAACTGCAACAGAACTCATTTAAACTTTTGGTTAGTGGTGTTCTGGCAGTGGTTCCGGTAATAAAACAGCATTATTATACAATACATTGTTTGTCAAATGATGATTTTATTTATTGCTCATGTGAATCCCATGCTGCAAATGACAGCATCACAGACCTCTCCTTGTTGTAGCAACCTTTTCAACCATGTTAACAATAAAAAGTGACAGTGTCAGTACCACCATAAAATGCTCCTACAAGTCACCAGATGCCACCAAATGGGCTCCCTTTTTTTCAAAATTTTCAGGGGGAGGCCCCTGTAACCCCCCCAGCAAGAAGGGGAACCCCTCCGTACTCTCCCCCTGTGCACCTACATACTCTCCATCCTACGGGCCACACAGGGTGAACTGTGGCTACCCAAAAGTGAGGGCTTTATTTTAATCCTGGGGAGAACACTGTGAACTGTTTTCACAGATGATGGCTTTCTGAAGTGTTCCTGAGCCCATACAGTGATTTCCACTACAGACGCATGTCTGCTTTTAATGCAGTGTCGCCTGAGGGCCTGAAGATCACAGGCATCCAATTTCAGTTTTCAGCCTTGTCTCTTGCATACAGAGATTTCTCCAGTTTCTCTGAATCTTTGCATGATACTATGTACCATAGATGATGTGAGCCCCAAATTATTTGCAATTTTACACTGAGAAATGTTATTCTTAAATTGTTGCACTGTTTGCCCACACAGTTTTTTGCAGAGCAGTGAACCCCTCCCCATCTTTACTTCTGAGAGTCTCAGCCTCTCTGGGATGCTCTTTTTATACCCAGTCATGTTACTGACCTGTTGCCAATTAACCAAATTAGTTGTTGTTTTTTAACACTACCTAACTTTTTCAGTCTTTTGTTGCCTCGTCCCAAGTTTTCTGAAAAGTGTTGCTAACATCAAATTCAAAATGAGCATATGTTTTTCAAAAAACAATAAAGTTTCTCAGTTTCAACATTTGATATGCTGTCATTGTGCTATTTTCAATGAAATATAGGGTTTCCATGATTTGCAAATTATCTCATTCTGTTTTTATTTACAGTTTACATAGCATCCCAACATTTCTGAATTGGGGTTGAGTGTGTGTGTGTGAGTGTATAGATATATATATTTATTTGCATTGCTTTTTTTTCACAGACAGCTGAATAAAGGCTACTTGCAATGTGTCATATTGGTGAGGTTTAACTGGTTTTGCAAGTGCTATTTTGCTTTCCCTGACACATCCAAACACATCCATATATCTACTCAAATAAAGCCTACAGGCAAGAATTTTCACATTACATCTGTTGATCTCCAAATAAAATCTTTGAAATGTATTATTTCATTTTCTGAAAAGTTGCTTCCATATAGGATTTCAGTGCTAGTAAATTTTCCATCACTGAAAATTCCTACAATTCCTTAGCTTTCACTCTTGAGGTAATGTTTGTTTAAGTGGGTCTATTATTGACTCTTCATAAAACCACAGATATTAATATGCTGTGAAATAAAATCTTGGCTTGCAGTAATTTATTCCTTAATATGGAGATGTGTGCAGTGCCAGAAAGATGTGTCACAAGGTCATCTCTTTCATGCCCCCACCTCTTAATAAGGCAGCTCAGCAAGCCTCAACTGTAATGTATTTTACCAATAAAGCAGCTCCAAAGCCCAGGTGGCCTTTTGACCACCACTGGGTACTAAGAAAGCAGCAGGCAGTCCATGCTAACTAGGCTCTTCCATCCTCTCTAATATTAGCCATCCACTTGGCTTGTCATTGAGAAGTGGCTTAGCGCTTAATATTTTATTTGGGCACTGCCAAGATGTGATACCCTCACTTTAATCTTTGCATTTGATGTTAAGCATTGTGCTGGTGAGAAAGCTCACTGAACTCTGACCTTGGGGCAGTGCTTGTCATATACAGATGATATGGCTAGGGAGTGGCAGCGTCTGGTCTGTCCTTGACCCAACTATTGGTCAGTCGAAACTGCATTCTCTTCCTGACTGCTTCTGGCATACTCTGGTGAACAAAGTAGCTTTTAAGGTTTTGTTCAAAAAGAAAAGAGAGTGAATCTTACCAAAAGAGGATGAGGCAGTGTCAACATTTAATACTAACCTCTGCCATGCACATATCATCCATGGGCTGATGGCCAGTGATGTCTATATTCATATTCCAGTGTGGAAGATTGCAAAAATGAAGGTGAAACCATGTGTTTCAGGGAATCTGTAGTCCTTATAAGATTTGATCTCTCATTTAATGGTGTTCGATTAAAAAAACAAAACAAATTTAAAAAATCCCTCTACAAGGGCATAGGTAATGCATTGTCTCTGAATATACAGAGTAATTGACCTGAAAGTAAATAAAATACCAAGAATTGCATAAAAGAGCTATGCAAAGGTGCACCTTCACGCTCAAATGTAATAATTATTTTGCATAAGAAGTGTCAGTAGTCAGAAGATACAAAGCTAATTCTTCCATTGTAAGAGAAACTCAACCTTAGAAAACAAGCAACAGTTTATCCTACTTTGTAGTCTCTCTCTCTCTCTCTCTCTCTCTCTCTCTCTCTCACACACACACACACACACACACACGCTTATATTGTTATGCATAATTCTGTCACATAAAATAATGCCACATATGCACGCGCGCACGCACACACACACACACACACACACACACACACACACACACACCAAATCCCTGCTGCCCCTTCTTCCTCATTATTTAGCTCAGTCTCCAGCCCGCTTGATTGATGCTGGGAAACCAATTGCTCACCATGGCATCCATGTCAGTCTATTACTGCACTTGGTAGTAATGACAGCCTGTCTCTTTAGCACAGATTATAGTGCTGTGTCTCAAAGCAGCAAAGTGTAGACTCTTCCTGACCCATAGTGGGATGAGCGTAAACACCTTCATTTAGCCACCCAAAACAGAATACATTTCCTTGATTAGGGAGTCATTTTCTGTCAAACTAATCATGAAGTGCTTGTTACAGGTGTGGGATAAAAGAAATGTATTATTGATCTATCTAACTGAAAGCATATAGTCATCAAAAGTCATTGCAGTGGCCCCCTTGGTAACAACCGTTATTAAATATTTGCGTTTGCATAAATATTGGATTGCATGCTGATGCGATGCCAGATGTAAGCATGCAACTCTTATAATATTTGTTTTTTGGGGAAAAAAAGGACACATTCTTACATAAAGCACCATTCTCTGGTGTCATTGCACTGTATGTGGTCCAGTTAGCATATCAGGTGCACAGCAGGTTTTTATGGAGGGGACATGATAACAGTGAGGCATTGGGTCTAACTTGCAATGCACTGAGGGCAAACCTTTTAACCATTCCATCATTATCAGGATGACAGGCCTTTGTGAAAGACACCACTCTTCTTTCTTTCATTTAGGCAGAATGGGTAGTTGATCATAATGGAAACAATTTTTCCCTTTACATTACCATGTTGCCAACTATCAAAAGCCTGGAACAGTGACTCCATTTAAGACTCCAACACACTTGCTCCAGATAGAGCACATTGTCCTGACCCTCATTATCTACAACCAAACAAGAAGCTGTGAGATCTTTGATCAGCTTTTGATCAGATATAGGCTAACTGGCAGCTGCGTGCTCACAAGTACAAAGTATTCATCTGTACTGACTAATTGAATAGAGTTGGCTTGACTCGGCCATGACATAATAAAGTAATTGACGTATTTCAACAAGTTGACATAAATCAGCAAGATGAAGTGAGATGCATAACAAGAAAATATGGATGACAAAAATAATTCTACCCCATTTGAATATTGTTTGAATTGTCAGGATATTATTTTGTTGTTTGTTGGTTAGTACTTTTAGATATTAAAAAAACAACAGTGACAAGAGACTTGTTAAAACAAAATCCTCAAGCTATTAATATGACTTGTTAGTGATGCAAATATATGTAAATATTATTAATTACAGGGACATATCTTTCATCTGTGCCATTTGGCAGCTAAATAATTAAGATGGGAATACCAGCAGTGGCGAAGGCAAACATAATCAAATGAGTAATAAAGGAAAAGAAAAAAGTCCTCTTTTTGAACTCAGTTCTGTCATGGGCAACCAAGGCCTTATTAGAATCAGAGACACCTGGTTGATCATCAATTAACCTGATTTGTATTTATTTGTTGATAAACGTCTGACACCAAGCTAGCTTTTTACCCCTTGTGATTGGGCTCACTGTGTTTTGATATGGCCACAAGGTTAACCATGTTGGTTTTTGTTACTGCTTTACATCACCATTCTACTCCATTCTACTCAGAGCAGTGGGCGCTCTGGGCTGCCCACTGCTCTGAGTGTGTGTGCGTGTGTTCACTGCTTCAGATGGGTTAAATGCAGAGGATG
>JAOBAM010000014.1:8278045-8295746 GCA_025212355.1 Notarius kessleri
CATTTCATGTATGTTGCATAAAATTAAATAAATGGCATCACAAATTTTTCAATCACCAGTTTCTGATGACCAAATAAAGACAGACGTCATGTGTGTGTGTGTGTGTGTGTGTGTGTGTGTGTGTGTGTAAATCAAAGCATTCACTTTCATTGCAGAATTTATTTCCAACTCTAACAATTTGTCTCTTAAATTCCTATTCACATTCCTGGCATGCTGTATAAGTCATTATCTAAAAATTTGAACAACCTTTTCATAAAGCAAATCTGTCCTCTTACCCGACCCTTCTCCAACAGGTTGGTTATCATGATGATAATGCTAACTTTCTGCTCCCACACCATCCTCCAGAAGTCTTCCAGGCTTGTCTTCAGTGGACCCTGGGCTGCTATGTAAGCTTTTGGATGTTTGTAGCCCTAGAAAAATGTATAATTCTAGTTAAGATTAATAAGAAAAAGTACCGTGTCTATCAATCAGGTCTATGAAGGAATGCCTGAAAAGAATGTTCCCAGCAATATTAAGTAGTTGTGATACTCGAGACCAGTCTTGAGACCAGAAATCAATGGTCTTGTTCACTCAGGTGAAATTTTACTTGGTCTTGTTTCGGTCTCATATAGCAGTATATTATGGTCACAATAGACAAAAGATCAGCAGCATGTTATACTGTGAGAAGTGTATTGTGATGATATATTTTTCACATTTTAACAAGAAACAATATACAATAACAATATACTAGTTATCTTGCGCATAAGCCTACTTATTACAATAGTCCTGGGTATGACTTTAAACTGCAACCGGTGGGGAGTCTCTGGTCCCAGAAGGACTTGAGTATTGGGGAAAGTGGAGTTACCCCTTAATCACCATTGCTCCCAGGTCTGCTGTGACCCAGGGTGGTAGCACCACCTGGGTATCAGCTATGGGTTAAATAGTACATCACTAATAAGGCGCTGGCAGCAGGGTGCTTTTTGATGCAATGTGGCAGATGAAACCAACAGGGTCAATGGCACACCACCAGATGGCATGCGGAAGAGCCACTCAAATGGCCAATGGATGGCATCACTCAGCAAGTCAGTTGTCACTACAGTGCAACTTCCATACCCATCAGGTCTGTGGCACTTTTGTGCACCACTTGACATCAAGTCTGGAGGTCCAGAAAGACAACACGATGGAGGCACAACATCGTTTGTCTTACCTTACTGTGCAAGGCACTTCGTTAGGAGAAGAGAATAGTATGCGAGAGTTCACGAAGCCAGACGTTCCGTGGTGGCTCAGCTGGGCTGTTCGTGCTGCCGGTGCAGGTGACTCTGTCACTCTGGTGTCGGCCTCGTGGCCCATCTGTGTTTCTGTGCACCCTAATGAAGTAGTCATCATCGCTTGTGATGGACAGCCACTGACTTATTACAATATCATCCCCCATGCTCAATCATAGCAGAATCTCACCATGTCTCAACCCAAGCATAAAGTAGAACTTAATCAAATTGTATAAATGAGCCACATTCCTCGGTTTATCCATTCTCCATGCAGTGTTTTCTCATTCAAATGTGAGTTTCACCTTATAGTTCAATTAAGAATGTTATACTTTGTTATAACATGAAATGTTTTGTTATAACAATGAATCACATTAGATAAATAGTATAACAAGAAAAGTTTGTGACAAGTTTATATGTCATAATAACATGAGAAATATATTGTTAAAGTATGAAAAGAATATTGTTATAACAATTTTTTTCACATCTCATGATAACTGATCTGTTTCCTTCTGCCATGGCAACAATATGACACCATCCAAGACCATAACATTGTTTCCATGAACAAGTACTTTGTAATGTATTCCAGTTACAATACAAAATGTATATCTCTACTCATGGAGTTATACAGTGACTATAAATTTCAAGTGACTATGTTTCAATATACTTCTTCTTGTGTTCAGAATAATACTGTGCAAGTACAGTACCAGCCAAAAGTTTGGACACCTACTCATTCATTGGTTTTTCTGTATTTTGACTATTTTTTTCTACATTGGAGAACAATAGTGAAGACATCAAAACTATGAAATAACAATATGGAATTGTGTGGTAAACAAGTGTTAAATGTTTTGATATTTTAGATTCTTCAAAGTAGCCAGCATTTACCTTGACCCTTTGCACACCATTGGCATTATCCAGCTTCATGAGGTAGTCGCCTGGAATGCTTTTCAGTTTGCAGGTGTGCCTCATTAAAAGTTAATTAGTGGAAATTTTTTGCCTTCTTAATGCATATGAGATAAAATAATAAAAATACAGTAAATGGATTAGTACAGTTGTAGAATAGGGCCAAGTTATGCCAAGAACTGCTCAACTGAGCAAAGAGAAATGACATCTATCATTACTTTGACAGGAAGTGACTTTTAATTAATAAAAATAAACTATTGAATTAGGTGTACAAAATGTTGGGACTGTACTTGTAATGCATAGCTGCATTTGGTCTCAAAGTTGTATGACCCAAAACAAATTCTAGTTTTTAATGCATTTTATTTACCTGCTACAGTATGTGGTTAAATAGAAGGAAATGTGCTTTGATTTGTAAATCTTTATGTGTGCTGTTGCATTTGTTTAAAAAAAATTATTTATATAATTAGTAAACTTATTTACCTTGTGCATGCTCCCTCAACTCCCACTGCAATGATTATTTATTTATTATGGCCATGTTCCCTGTCTGAGCTGATAATCACATCATCAGTTTTTCTTTGGCTAAGCTGACAGGCGGTAAACCACCACTCTTGCCGGAGCAGTTGGGGGGTTAGGTGCCTTGCTCAAGGGCACTTCAGCCAGTCCTGCTGGTCCAGGGAATCAAACCAGCAACCTTTTGGTCCCAAAGTTGTTTCTCTAACCATTGGGCCATCCCCCCCAAATGAAGCTAATGATATAAAACAGAATTATACTGTACCACTTCCGAGATGAGTGGGCTATGCTTAACATCTGATACCAAAGTAGATAAGATATTTAAAATGGTATAACTCACAAATTTCACTTCAGGTTAGACGATACTACAACCAGCAAATGAACACATCTGCGTTTCGGCCATGTTTGGTATCGGTCTTGTCTTGGTCTCGTCCCCGTCATACTTAAACTCTGCTGGCTATGGTGTTGGTTTTGAACCCAGCACTAGTATTAAGTATATCTAAGGCATCACTTAAAAACAAACAAACTTCAAAGTATCATTGCACAAGGTCAGGATTGTAAGGAGTTTAAAATCAGTCTAATTCACTAGAAGTCAATATAAACCAACCAAAACTGTAACAAACTGTAATAGATTACACTTGTTGAGCCAAGAGCGTATTTTCCAGCCCAATGAGATTATCCTGAAAAATTCAACACTTATTCTAGGAGCACTGACTGTAAGATATAACTAGCACAACATTTGTAGCTTTCTCTAGTGACTAATACTTTACACTGAACACACTCAAATGTGTACATGTGCACTTATTACACTTACATCCACATAACTGGCATTTATATAGTCTCCAGTCTTTCCATCTTTCTCTGCATTATGATTTAGCTTGACTCGACTGTGATCATCTGAAAAAAGGGAAAAATTACTCATTTTGTTTCTTTCTGGGGTGTGTCCATTTACAGTTCAAGAAAGATTGTTACAGGTTTGTTTACAGACTGTGCTCTGTGTGTTTGTGTACTTTCAGGTAATTGGTTCTCTTACAGGCCAGGATGTTGATGTATCTATTCTTGCACTTGTTGTCTGGGTGAGTTGAACTGTCTGTTGTAATACCCATGTCCACAGTGCAGGACTGAATTTCCTGTGAATAACCCACACATTTGTGTCAAAGCCAGTCCCGTTCCCTATATTCTATCAACAAATGCAGGTTTTTTTGCGGTTTAAGTATCCTCACATTTCACACTGGAGTCATGCAAAGTGCATGCAATGATGCTTTTGATAACAATAACCAGGAGAGCTGAGACAAGAACTAACTACATATATGCATTTAAAGGGAGAATGAACACAGGCAGATGTGTCTTACCTCATAAGACTCTTTCAAGCTCTACTCAGGGGATGGGGAGTGGAAATGCAGAAAAAATACAACAATGAGAGTCCAGGACAAATAGAACAACCAGTGCTGATACATAAAGCGCTAACTACATATGTAATTGTGGTTCTATGAACCATGTATAACCTCCCAGGGCACTGTATAACAACTGGAATAACCCCTTGTATGTTCAACTGCATGATGCAGTATTCACATCAAATCCTGGTATCATACAACAATCATTCTAGAGAACCTTCTCATGAACACTGGTAGTTATAGACCTATGGTTATATATGTAATTTGTCTTAACAGATGGAAGGTGCTGGAGATGCTCAAAGGTGCCACGTTCAAAACACTCAGGGGTTGCTGGGTTGTGTTCCTGGTATCAAATCTGGAGAAGGTGCATATAATCCACAAGATTTTAACCGCAGTGTAAATCCTGAGTCAGCTGGAAACCAGTTCAACACTTTCAAATCTGAGATTGGACCTTCTTTTGATGAAGAAAATTGAATGCACTCAACAACCAAATCATTAAGAGCCCCATACTTGGCAACACTGTGCATTTGGAGATACTTTCCTGTTCACAACTACTGTAAACAGTGATTATTTCAGTTTCTGTCAGTTTGAACAAGTCCAAGTCTGTCAATTCTCCTTTGACCTCTCTCATTAACAAGGTGTGTCCACTCACAAAACTACTGCTTACAGGATGTTTGTTTTTTATTTTCTAAGATTTATATCTAAGGGAATGCGGACCATCAAAGTGGGTGACACCAAAATGACTTTTTTTTGTGCAGTGTTTCAGCAGAATTTTTTTAAATGTATTTTTGTTGATTAAAAACATTCTGTAGTTATATCTAAGCATGCAACGATATATTGTGTGAAGATAAATCACGGTAAAAATTGATGATACAATTGGAAGAAACAAATGAACTGCTATTATTATTAGGCTGTGTAATCTTTGTTTTTCCTAGGTGTAATTGCATTGTTTAGACAGCAGAGGGCACAATAGCGCGTGTGTGACGTCACCTTAGGTGGCAGTAACACAGTTCTAATGCTGTGAAAGCACACAAAAACAGATCTGAAAGAGCTGTTGTGCGAATGACTGTACAAATATATTTAACAAGAAATCGGAGCCCTCTTTTTTACAGACTGCTGAAAGCGACAGAAAAGAGAAGCAGATGGAATTTGAACGAATGTTTTTCTGTTTAAGCCTGACTTCACTGTGAGTTACTGCACCAACCACAGCAACACCACTGCAGTAGTTCTGAATCAGGAATAAAATCTGCCAGCTGAGTATGTATCTCAACACTGGCATCCCCACGCAGTCAACACTATATATAGCCTGAGTCAGACATGGCATCCGTGAAAATGATGGTAAACCCTGAAGCACAAACTATGTAGCATTGCCTGCTTACTTGATACAATATAGACTATGGGGTTAATCCACAACCCAGTTATAGAAAATCAGACATTGTGGAGGGAATGCCTACTCCAAAACAAAGAGCTGCAAATTGATGGGAATTGTAGCTAAGAATAGCAGATTTGTCAGTAAACTAACTTAGAAGCACATGATGGCAACAAGCTGCATTAGCCAGGTAATTAGCAGAACCTGACAATGTGGAACACTTGAAGAGAGAAAATAAAGAAGCACTCAAGGCTACCAGATGCTACAGTGCCCAGCAGCATTTTAAAATGACGGTTGAAATATCAAAAGTGAAACTCCCTAACATTGAATGATAATAAGAGGGGGTTATTTATGTCTTCAAAGGGCAGGAAACCTGTAGCTCCTACAAGTTGCAAGCTGCTAAGCAGATACAGTGTTCAAGTAGTCCAACATGCTCACATGTGAGAATCCATAAAAGGGAATGATTGTTGTATGAGAGTAGTATTGTTTAAGAAAAAAAAAATGTTTGAGTACTGTCTCATCCATGACTGTGACATTGTTCTAATATCTCAGCATACAGGCACACAAAGGGGTTATGAAGATATTATAGAGAAGGTTAGGAGAGCTGAGAGAGAACCCAATTGAGCATGAGGCAGTGCATGCTTGATAGCATGCTGTTGAGTAAGTTAGGCAAAGTTCCTGCACATAGCATGCTCAGGTGCCATCACTGCACATGCTCAGTCCCAGGTCCGCAAGTCAATGGAATCATTCCTGTTATATTTCACAGTTTTTAACAGATCCTAATGAATTAAGTGGTGCAACAATTTAACCAAACAAATGACGCGATGAATACCTCAAACTCCTTTGAGAATGTGTTGTTGGAGTGAAGGTCGGAGACATGCTTCACAAATTCATTCACTGGAATGGCTTCATGTTCTTCTGAAAAGGAAGTGTTCACGTGTATATACAGAATATATATGTGTGTGTGTGCGCGCATTTACCGGTATTAAGGAGCAGAGGTGTTGATGGAGCTGTTATGACTCTGGGAGATGCTTTGTCCTCTGCATAAAGATGTGTTGCTTGAAAGCATTTCCTGCGCGCGCACACGCACAAAAAAAACCTCACTTCTTACTCAGATTTTAATGCTAAATACCATTACAGCTGCAACAATTGGTCAGCAATAATCAATTATGTTAATTATGAAAAATTGTCAACTTGGATTTTTATATTTGATGTGCTATTTAATAAACTGGCATGCTGTAATATAAGAGTGCACAGGCAAAAAAGATACAAATTCAATTACCCTTAAAAACATAACCACAAGAAAACACATGGAAAAGTCTCTTCATTCCTTGCAACACCTGCGTACACCTGTACAACTACATGGTACAATACAGCCTGCACAAACAGCTGTAAGCTGCATCAATCAATGATGCATGGACCTAAACGCACCTGAAAACTCATGCTTGGTAATTGAAATAAAATATACTGCTTGACAGTAAATCCTCATGTAACATTTCATCGAAGGGGATTGTTATTTTTTTGATGTAGTAAAATGTTTATCAGTTTCATAGTTGAGTGAGGCTGGTTAAAATTATCCTGTTTCATTTTGGCTTGTTAAGTGTAATGACAACAAACATCTTTTTTTAAATTTTATTTTAGCACTGTTAAAAAAAGTAAAGAAAGGTCCATTAAATCCACAAATTTCATGTTTCTTAGTTCACTTTTCATTTAGCATATTTGTAATTGTGGCAGCAAGGGTGTGGTTGCGTATCGGCTGTGAACAGCAAGGAGTCAGGTTGAACTAGCAGGTAATGTGACGAGTTACACCTATGGCTGTCTATTAATGTGTGTCTTTCAGATAGCCAGTAGAGAGAGAGATGCATCTCCCCACATGTGTGTGGATGAGTGGGTGTTTAAAGCACTGAAAAGTGAAAATAATGCTAAAGCGCACCTTGAATTGCAGTGCCTGTCTCCAGTTCCTCATTTTCCACCTGTCCAAAGTTGTTACTGGTGCCAAAACCCAGGACTTGAGGAACAAATGCCACCATGAAGTTCAAACCAGTCAGGGAGCTCCTCCAGACCCTCACTGCTGACTTCCAATGCCAGTGCCAAGAACTGCTTGCACTGTGTATTGAGCAGGAGCAACAATTGCAGGCCCTGTGCAAGGCCCAGGTAAAGGATCAGCAGGTGATGCAGAGTTTGGTCCAGTCAACGGGTACTCCAGCAGTCACTCCTGCAGCCAGTGTTCTTGTTCAGCTGGTCAAAATAGGGCTGCAGGACGTCACAGAAGCAAGCTCATGGCCAACCCTCCTGTCGGGGGAAGCACAGCTCACGGCTTGGCAGCTCCCAGCATGCTGGAGTACCTGTACCTGAAGTGGGCTATACTGCAGTGGGTCAGCCACGGCCCAGAAAAACATAGGCAGAGGTGCTGGCCTACAGTGAAGTCAGCCACCCATATGCATTCATGCAGCAGCTCCAAGATGCTTGCTGACGGTGGCTGTGAGTGCAACGTGGACTACATCATCAACCACATGAGGCTAGAGCAGTTCATCACCCAACTCGACCTCGAGGTGGATCCAGTGTCACTGTGCGGTGTCACTGGAGGAAGCTGGCTGGCTGGCAGGAAGTCACATGATGGTGTTTCTGGGAGCAGGCACTCCCGCAGCTTCTCTCTCTCTCTATCCTTCTCCTCAGCCTTCCCCTACCCCAGCCCTGCAGAAATAGAGGCCAATTCCCCTGAAACACACTCCCTGCACTCGTGTCTGTCCTCATGTTTCCTTCCTTTCTCCTTCCTTGTCTGTGCTGCTATTAACCCCCCCCCCCTTTCTCTCTCTCTTTCTCTCTCTCCCCACAAGTGGACTTGTCCATGCCCACCAGAACTGAGCGTGAGCCCAGGCATCTCTGTCAGCGCAGTGGGAAAGCTGGGATTTCCTGGAATCAGCACTTCCACGAGGAGGTGAGGACACTGATTCGTATTCCTGATTAAGCAGGTATGTACTGAGTCTCTGTGAGTATCCAAGGGGGTACACATCAGGCTTTGGTAGATTCTGGTTGTAGTCAGACCTCCATGCATCAAAGCCTGATTCAATGCATAGCATTAGGAAATGCACAATTGGTGAGGTGTGTGTGTGAGCACGCGTGTGCGTGCGTGCATGCACAGGGATGTTTGTAGGTATCCGCTAATGCTAATCTGCTATTCAATTCTGGGGAGAAAAGCATAGTGTGGAGGTGGCAGTTAGTTCAAGCTTCACCCATCCACTTATCCTGGGGACAGACTGGCCAGGGTTTGAAATGTTAGTAAAACAGCTAGTAGTGGATTGGTCCTACAGTAGTATGCCCTGGAGTATCCCATTGCAACATTAGCTGGGGATGCAGTCCCAGGGCCGTCCGAGTCAGCTCTACATCATGATGATATGGAGAGACAGAGAAAGTGCCCCTCCCCTCTCTCTGGAAAATTCCTCAGGGGATTTCCCATTGGAACAGATGCATGACAAGTCGCTGAGGCATGCTTTTGTCCAAGTGAAAGTGATGGCCAGAAACTCCAGCCTAACTTTATGCTTTTCTTTCCATATTTTTCTATTATTAATGATAGGCTATACTGAGTGATGCAGGACACTTAAACTAAAGAACCCTCTGTTTGCACTGAGGTCCCACAAGCCTCCACCAGGTTTTCCCGTTTAAATTGTGGTATGGGCACAAGCCCTGTGGCATCTTGGACATCATTAGAGAAAACTAGGAGGAGGGACCTTCTTCTCAAAGCAAAAATGAAATTCAGTACATTCTTGACCTGAGAGCAAAACTCCATGCACTGAGTCACATAACCCAGAAGAATTTGCTACAGGCAGAAGAACGTTAATCCCACCTATGCAACAGATGGACATGGCTAAGGGAATTTGCACCAGGAGATAACTTTCTCATTTAACTACCCACATCAAGCTCAAAATTACTTGCCAAATAACAAGGGCCCTTTGAGGTCACATGGCAAATTGGGGAAGTCGACTATGAGGTCAGGCATCCAGATAGAGGTGACATGTCAAATTTACCACCTCAATGTCCTTAAACCATGGAGAGGTTCCTGTGGCTCTGGCGACAGTAGTTCTGGAGAGGGCAGAGCTGGGACCAGAGGTAAGTCCAAAAAGCATGGCCAAATTCACCCTGGTCCCCTGTGCAGACTACCTCTCACTGTCCCAGAAAGCACAGTTTATCCAGTTGCAAGAGGAATTCTGTGATGTGTTCTTGCCCCTCCCTGGTTGCACTGACCTCATAGAGCATCAGGGGTGCTGGTATGCAGTGGCTGTATTGGCTCCCCTAGCACAAGAAAAACCCTGGTTCAGGTTGAACTCAAGGCTATGCTTGATATGGGAGTAATTGAGGAGTCGCACAGCGACTGGAGCAGCACGGTGGTCTTGATTCCCAAGACCAACAGGTCAGTCCAATTCTGTGTGAACTATAGAAAAGTCAACACAGTGTCTAAATTTGATGCATATCTGATGTCTCGCAATGATGAACTGCTTGATTGGTTAGGTGCTGCTCACTTTTTATTCGACACTGCATTTAACAAAGGGGTATTGGCAGATCCCTGTGATTCCATTATCCTGGGGGAAAATTGCCTTTTCCACTCTGTTTGGTTTGCACCAATTTGTCACCCTTCCTTTTGGGTTGTTTGGGGCCTCAGCCACGTTTCAGTGTCTCATGGACCAAATCCTCTGTCCCCATAATGCATATGCCACTGCCTATTTTGATGACATAATTTATAGTAATGATTGGTAGTGGCATTTACAACATCTAAGGGCTGTCCTGAGGGAGCTGAGAATCATTCATGTACTGAGAGGAGAACATGAGTCAAAGAGACAAAGTATGCATGAGGCATGCGGGGCTCACAGCAAACCCAAAAAAGTGTGCAATTGAACAGGTGGAAGTACAGTATCTGGGCTTCCATGTGGGTCATGGGCAGGTGCATGCCCAAATTGATAAGACTGCAACAATTATGGCCTGCCCAATACCCTAAGACCAAAAAGGGGGTGAGGCAGGTCCTGGGGTTAGCTGGCTATTATAGACTGTTCATGCCTAACTTTTCAGATGTCACCAGCCTGCTGATTGACCTCTCTAAAAAGAGGGCACTAGATCAGGTCCAGTGGACGGAGCCATGTGACTGAGGTTTTGCTCAGATTAAAGTGGTTTTGTGTGTGGGTCTGCTGTTGCATTCACCTGACTTTTCTTTCCCTTTTGTTTTGCAGACCGACACATTAAACAGAGGGCTAGGGGCTGTTTTGTCCCAGGTGGTGGAGGGAGAGGAGCACCCAGAGCTGTACATCAGCTGCAAGCTCTCCATGCGAGAGTCAAAGTACAGCACCATAGAGAAGGCATGTTTAGCTTTCAAGTGAGCAGTCCTCACTCTCCAGTACTCCCTGCTAGGATGCCCTTTCACCTTCTGTTCCTACCATGCCCTGGTTCCAGTGGCTCCACCACATGAAGGATGCCAACACACGGATCACTCACTGGTATCTGGCCCATTAAATCTGAGGTGGTCCACAGGCCAGGGGTGCAGATGGTGGTGGTGGTGGTGGTGGATTACCTCTCTTGCTGGGGGGAGTCAGCTGCAGGCCAGATGGCTAACCAGCCTGAGTCAGGCAGTGGGGCATGTGGTATGTGGGTGGTATGTGGCAGCGAGGGTGTGGTTGAGTGTTGGCTGTGAATGGTGAGTAATCAGATTGAACCAGCAGGTAACATGTCTTGAGTTACAGCTGGGTCGAATTACTGGCTCTCTATTAACATGTGTCTTTGTGTCTCTTTTGGATAGCCAGTAACAAGAGAGAGAGAGAGAGAGAGAGACAGCTGCATCCTACAACCTCTGTGTGTGTGTGTGTGTGTGCAAAAGAGATATAGAGATAGTAGTTACTGGAAAGGGAGCATAAAAAAATAAAAGTGCACTTTGGATTGTAGCACCTGTCTCCAGTTCTTCATGATCTCACCTCAGGGAAGAGTTACAATGATATAAAATAAAATTGTGTCTATAAAAATGCAAAATTTGATGATAGTGACAACATAAAAATATTAAAATGCTTAATTAACTATTGGTCATCAAATTTGCAACAACATACTGTTTTCTCAATCAGTCCCTATGTGCTCACGCTTCTGTGTGCCTCAGGCGGTAAAAACACTATTCTGAGAGATTCAAGCATTCAAGCGCAGGTTTATCAATGTTGAGTGATAGTTGTGACATGAATAAAATTGAATTTTGAATTTTTATATGCACAATTGTATTTTACTTTATGTTTTGTCATATTGATGTCAAAACCATCACTGAACACATGATAAACTGCTATGTGTACTCTTGGACTTAAAAACCACTTTCCTGACAAGTGACAGGCTTGAAACTCTCAGAATAGCATTTTGAGCACCTAAGGCACACAGAAGCGTGAGCACAGGAATTGATTGATAAACCAGTATGTTACTGAAGAATTGATGAATAATAATTTAAATCGCATCAATTTTCTTCTTTCTAACTATGCAGTCACATTATTATCAAATTTTGCATTTTTGCAACATTTCGTATTGTATATTGTGTCAAAACTGTCACTGGACATTCATAAACCTCTGTTTCACCAGTAATCAACAAACCAAGACAGAGCTCACAAGGCCTTAACAAACCATGACCTCTATAATACTCAACAATCTGTGACTGTCTAAGGACCTCTACAGAGAGCTACGGATGCCACCAGATCTATAAGGATATCTAAAGACATCATCAAGTGCACTGGACCTTGGATCTTTTGGTCAAATTCACTTCGCTGTCTATGAATGAGCAGCTTGCTGCACTTTGTCTCTTCTGCTCATGTTCACCTCCCTGTATGTGAATGAGCAGCTCAGTGGACTCTTTCTTTCTTATGCTGATGTTCACTTCCTTGTATGCAGATGAGCAACTTGCTGCAGCTTGTCTCTTATCCTTAAGTTTACCTCAATGTCTATAAATGAGCAGTTCTTTACTCTTTGTCCCTTCCATTCATGAAGACATACAGGGAAGTGAACATGACCATGAGACAGATGAAGTGCAGTGAGCTGATCATTTACATACATGAAGGTGAACATGAGCACCTCCATGTCTATAAAATATCTATATTTTATAATCCATTACTGACTACAAATGAGTTTTCAACCTAACAACCACATTAGAAAAGATGATAAAAAAGCTAACAAACTTATTTCAAGACCTACCTTACTTTTATTTAATAATTGAAAGGTAATCAAATGTCAAAAAAAACATGTTTAGAAAAGCAGATACATGCGAGAAACATGATATCACACATGTATAACACCGTGAAACAACGGGCTAGTCAGGACCACTCGTCGGCGAGCGGCGTATAAATTGTATGAGGTTTGTGGCGAAAACGAGATGAAAAGATTTGTCTCGTGCAGAGACTGTACCGCGGTAATCTGGTAATACGCTGAGAGTGAGACAGTGAGAGGGCCACACCCCCCCCGAAAATCTCAAACGGATTTACACGATTTGGAAAAATTACTTTTTCAGAACCGAAAAAAAAAACGGAGCTTCCGGCACATGCCGGAAAATTTGCACCCATGCTTATAATAGATACTACTGCTGTTGGTAGGACTGTAGGTGTGTCCCTTTAAAATAAGGTAGAAGAAACTCCAGCATATAAATACTGGACCAAGTTGCAGGAATTCGTTGGTGTTATCCGAAAAGACAACCACGATTGTGAAACAGCCCTTATGGGAATTTTCTGTTTCCTCTTCTAGTGTTTCCCTTTTTTTTTTCTCTCTCTCTTGACTCTGATCTATGAATAACACTGGCAGACCTGCCGACCTTCATACATTTTGCATAGGAGCTCTGTATTTTAACATGAGAGTATGCTGGTTTGATTTATCACTCAAATATTTGCTTTTTTAAACACTACAAAAACTCAGACACCCCCTTGAAGCCTTGCCCTCATCTCACATTGACAGCACCATCACTCATATGCAGCACCATCACTTTCAGAGTAAACAGAGAATGTTTTCGAGTTCATTAATTTGAAATAAAATCTATCAGTGTATATTTGACTTATCTACCTTTAATTATTTTATTCACATTCACTGGATATGAGCAATCGCATGCTCTGATTGGGTATTCTACTACTTGGCTATCAGCTCATATACCCTGAATAGAGAAAAACAAAATGGTTGCTGAACCAACCGAGGATGAAATAAAAACTCTACTCGAAAAGTTTGAAGCTTAATTTTTTTGATAAAATGTGTTTTCATTGATCGGCTGTTGATGTAAATCGTGTCAAATTTGAATATTTTACTACGCATGTATGCAATTTGTCACATGTCCACTTAGCAGAAATGATTTTGTCGGACGTTTTGTATAAAGTTTTTATTTATCGAATTTGCAAAAAATAAAAATGCTCAGTTTCTCAAAATCCAGTGAATGTGGATAGAGTAAAACAGTTATACCACTCAATCTCATTGTACATGGCTTATAAACAACTCGGCCCTATGTGCCTTGTCAGCTATCGGCTCATGTACGACTCAATTTTGTGGAATAACTGTTTATATAACACATACAAAAACAACACAAGCAAAAATAAGGCAAATGGAAATAGTGCAACCTGAGTAATCGGAGTCCCATGAAATCAATCTCGTAAAAAAAAAAAAAAAACATCCGATTGAAGTTTGTCTGCTGGTTTCATTTCCTACAAGATTTTTTAAACACATTTATGCTTTTCCTTCCCCAAAAATATCCAGGTATTTGTCTAGATACTTGAGGATAATTATCTGACCAAGTTCTGAAAAAGTTGTGAAGAAATCACAGCTGCCTTTGGGGACATAAAAAAAAAAAGGTGGTTCGATATGAGCAGGCAGAAGGAAGACGAATATTGAACATCTGCAATGATGCACTGTGATGATGCCTTGTGTTGTTAATGGGGGCAAAATGGTACTATAAACACATATGAATCTGAAAACAGCAAAAGCATTAAATCCATGGGCACATGCACAGACTGACTGACTGCTGGGAACATAAAGCTGACTACTAATTATGTCGTGTGTGAGAAATCTGAATATAAGATCCATCTTACCCCCCTGTTTACTTACACCATCGCTGAAGCTACATGGATTATGAAAGATTCACAGTCCACAATAGGATTGATTTTTCCCTGGATAAAGTGTAACATCAAGTAGAAGAAGAAGTAGCCTTTTATTTGTCACATATACAGTATCTTCCAGTAGAGTGAAATTATTTTCTTTGCATCTCCCAGGTTGTTAGGAAGCAGGGATCAGAGCACAGGTTCAACTATAATACAGCACCCCTGAAGCAGAGAGGGTTCAGAGCCTTACTCAAAGGCCCAACAGTGGCAGCCTGGCAGTGCAGAGACACCTTGTCGATATATTGACCAAGAAACAGAGAATATCTACTAATGATGCTATTTGCTTGACAAGTTGTTAAGAAATATATCCAATAAGTCAGGGGTTCTCAACCTTTTCTACTTTAAGGCCCACTTATTCATTACTTGTAACAAGTTGGGGCCCATTAAAAAAGATCCCCAATTATTTTCGCTCATCTATTCTATTAGAATCAAATAATCTATTGTAAAGTGTATTAATGGGATGCAACATCGCTCCCTGTTATAGATGGGAGCCCAGGAATTAAATAAATGGAATACAAACAAACTGTTTTTAATTGTAGGTCTTGTATTTAAAACTGTATAGATGTGCCAGAAGCCAAACCATGTACGAAGGACATTCTCAGTCAAAAGGGATTAATGGTCCAAAAGTGGAGTCTAGTTCACAAGAACTTATTGCCATAATACGCAACACGCCTTATTAATACGCAACACGCCTTATTCTCTTTTAAATGCACTACACATTAGATTGCATACATCTACCAAGAACAACAAATAGACTAGGGCAAGTGAGGCATGCATGCAGATGCCTCTGCAGGTGTTTCACTGCATGCCTCGCTTCTTTTAATGCTAACACAATTTAGATGAGGCTTATATCTATGAGTACGCAGGGTTGTTATGGCGTGCAGGGGAAAATCTGGGCAGAGACTCACCCTGTGAGCACACTTCTTTTAATGCAATACATTAGAAAGCCCACAATATAGCCATTAAAAAAAAAACTTTATTATTCGTCACATGCACACTTTAAGCACAGTGAAATTCATCCTCTGCATTTAATCCATCTGAAGCAGTGAACACATGCGTGCGCACACACACACAGAGCAGTGGGCAGCCCAGAGAGCCCGGGGAGCAGTCAGGGGTTCGGTACCTTGCTCAAGGGCACCTCAGCCCAAGGCTGCCCCACGTCAACCTAATCTTTGGATTGTGGGGGAAACCGGAGCAAACCCAGGGAGACACAGGGAGAACACGCAAACTCCACACAGAAAGGCCCTCGCCGGCCGCTGGGTTTGAACCCGGAACCTTCTTGCTGTGAGGCGACACTGCTAACCACTACACCACCGTGCCACCTTATATAGTGAATAGGGATGTAATTTAAATTGTTCATCATATTAAAGACACAGTCAGTACAAGATACAATCATTTTATGAAGCACCAGGAAAATCTGAGAATGCTACGTAAGAGAAGGTTGCAAGTGTGTGATGCAAAGCCTGAACGTGATTACTGGTAAACATATTGAGCATTATGCTCATAGCATGCTGGGTTTTGAGAGAAGCGAGGCTTGAGTGTCTGTTTTAATCAGCCATTGGGAGTTTTTGGGTTTTGTAGTTTATTGATGATTTTAATGTTGGGTATTTTGACAGGCAGCAGTCATTTTGAGATGACCTTCTGTGAGTGACGACCGTCATGTATGTGTCTTGGAAAAATTCTGGAAAATATTTTCCTAAAATGACTGATAAAACTAAATAAATGGCTTTTTTTTTCCGTGAACGATATTGGCTAGTTGCTATTAGTCTCGAGCATTACTGTTGCAGATGTCGGAGTAAGGCAGTCAAATGGTAACGACTGGCTCCTGTTTTGAATGTGATGTTAAAGCTGTTACAGTGTGGAATAGAGAGCTGTTAATACTGGTTTTCACGCAGGCTTTCGTGAGACCGGGGCTGTCTGCTCAAGCACAGAGGGAGGCTTTATCAGTTAGCCTGGATAATTTAACACTTTTCACACTACATGATTAGATCACGGTGAGAGTGGACACCTTGTTTCTGTTCTCTCGTTCTCCATCTCACACTTTCCTACTTGTCTGTCTGTTTTAGCCCTTTTATTTCTATCTGACCTTGACTGTGATTGGATCGGATTGGATTAGATTGGATTGGATGAGGTCCAGTAACAGCATGGAACTTGTTTTATATATTATACCATAAAACGCTGCAGTGTAGCTTTTGTAAGAAAGCCATATTTTCCTTCATCCACTTATAAATAGGACCGTTACTTTGGCTCGCTGCTGTATGGCAGTGCAGGATCATTAAACCACATTAAATGCATCCCCAAACAACTTAACGTTCCTCCCTGCAGAATTCGGATAAATCTCAGGATAATCCTCAGGATATTTTATGCCCTCGGTGTTGGTTTGTTAATTATGCCTTATGTGTAGAACATGATGATGTGTAGAACACCATAAACCATGAAAGTGTTTCATTTCTGCTCTAGTTGCTGGACTAATTTAAACGGCATACATTTTTCAGTTATATGTCTGTTCACGAATGTTTTTGTAGGACATCTAGAATGATTATGATTGCTTTGCACAGGATTAGAGTTTGCTGTATAAATGACAGAGGTGGAAGTGTCGAAAGTAGGGCTTCCCAATTAATTTTCCCCAAGGGCCACATTACATCAAGCAGGCCAAGCCAAGGGCTAAAACGTCCAGGGTTAAACACTTACACACCCACCAACACTGAAAATTAAACCTCTTGGCACACATACACCTTTTTATATTGCACACAAACCAAAAACATTATTACTGCGCCTCTAATGGCAAAAAACAAGGACAAACAACAGCATTACAGCAAGTGGCACACAGCGGGAAAGGACCGAGTATCCTGAGGCAAAGACAACTGTCAGCTTTTCTACAAAGTCTGACACACAGTACCAGTCAAAAGTTTGGACACATTTACTCGTTCATAGGTGTTTCTGTATTTTGACTATTTCCTACACTATAGTACAATACTGAAGACATCAAAACTATGAAATAACACGTGGAACATGTATAGAAATAAGTCATCTCATCTCATTATCTGTAGCCGCTTTATCCTGTTCTACAGGGTTGCAGGCAAACTGGAGCCTATCCCAGCTGACTACGGGCGAAAGGCGGGGTACACCCTGGACAAGTCGCCAGGTCATCAC
>JAOBAM010000014.1:8453618-8468773 GCA_025212355.1 Notarius kessleri
TGATGTTGCATCCCATTAATACACTTTACAATAGATTATTAGATTCTAATAGAATAGATGAGCCAAAATAATTGGAGTTCTTTTTTTAACGGGCCCCAATTTGTTACAAGTATGAATAAGTGGACCTTAAAGTAGAAAAGGTTGAGAACCCCTGTAGTAGACCAATATCACACCAACAACTCCTTTGGTAGGTGTCTTAAAAATACATTTCCAAATCACAATCACATAAAAAAATCCAAATGATGGTTTTACCATACAGTATATACAACCTCGAATCAGAAAGAGTTGGAATGGTATGGAAATGTGAATAAAAAAAGGAAGAAGTAATTTCTAAAATTACTTTGGCAAGATTACTGTATTTACAAATAAATAAATAATCAATCGGGTTGCTCATGAAACAATTACTCTGCCCCCTAGAAGAATAACAGAGACTAGCTTTTATTTTCTGAATCGTTCAATTCAATGAATTCCTTACATAAGGATGTTTATTGAGAAAAGGCCAGTGTGCTTTCAGGTTTTCATTACAAATAAGAAGAAGCCACACCTGATGGTCTATTGAAATCCAAGATCAACTCATTAAACAGGTGGTATGAGGTGTGACCCCTGCTTGGTTAGAATGAAAACCTGCACTCACACCGGCCCTTTGCTGATAAGATTGGTGTTACAACCCTTGGTCTCGGTCGGGCTGCAACATTCACAGGAATAAAGGTGTGGTGAGGCCAAGATTGTGTTCGCTTTGTATTTTATTCTCTCTCTCTTTTTTTTAATAAAGTGGTTTAAACTTCAGAAGTCAACCAGGCCACAATAATCAACAAAATCCCCTTTCACTAGACACAATGTGAACTACATAACTAACCTAACCAAAAAAAGGAAACTTCTTCCTTTCTTCCCTTAGTATTTTCTTCCCTCAAAACCAAGAGAAAATAGATTAAACACGCTGGGGCCATCTTTCTACTAACCACAACTTACAATGTACTATTTACAAAAAGGTGGTTATTGTTAAGTGTTATTTACAAGATACTGTATATACAAGAAAAACTAAAAGGGCACTTGGTACTGCCAAGCCACATATTTGGTTTTGCATCAAAATCTAATCAATGGTTCCTTGGCTCATAGCCCAGCTTTCCTCAAAATTTCATCAAAATCTATTCATTACTCTTTGAATTACATTGGGAAAAGCAAAGCAAACAAAAAAACAAACAACAAAACTCCTGGATCTGCATGCATATCTGGATTTGCATCAAAATCTAATAATTTGTTCTTTGGCCCCTGGCTCACCTTTCCTGAAAATTTAATTGAAATCTGTTCATTACTTTTGGAGATATGTTGGGAACAGACAATCAATCAATCAATCAATCAATCAATCAATCAAATAAATGGAGGTGAAAACATAACCTCCTCCACTAGAGTTGGTGGAAGGAATAACCAAATCCAAAGGGCCAAAGCACAATTGAGTTCAACATGCAGAGGGCATACAGTATACAGAAGAAACACACCACACATAGCAAAATCCATACAGGACAAAGTAAAGGCAATCATTTGTCGACTGCCAAGTTTGAAATACACATCTGGAAATGTCCATTCAACCATTCCTAAAGCACAAGGTGGGAGGCATGGCATGTAAGAATTATGATCTTCCAATGGCAAAGCAGATGCAGGGACATGACATGTTGCAGTAGGCTTGGCCTGAAAGAGTAGCAGACAAAAGACAGTCATCCCATACTGACAGAGACACACAAATAGCACACAGTACAGATAGGAATAATCTTCACTTAAGAGTGAATATCAGGTTCACAACTTTCACTAAAATGGCACAGAGCTCATGAGTCAGCCACTACATCTTTAGAACCTTTCTTATCCTGAATGTTAATGTTAAACCTTTGCACAATCAAAAACCACCACATGAGTTTGCTGTTTGACATGCAATGTAAAAACTCCAGGGTTGTGGTCTGAACAAACAATAACAAGCTCAGAGCTAGAATCAATATGAACCAAAAGTATTGGAGGGCAAGCAAAAGGGCAAGGACTTCCTACTCAATAGTGCTGTAGTTCACGTTATGACACATTTCCAGTTTAAAATAGTGCTGCTCTCACCTTTTTAGCAGCAAAGTTTGTGTTCATCAATGGAGTGAAACAGCAACTTTTATTTTGCAGGTTTTTATTAGGGTTCTTATGCTACATCACATTGAAGGTCTGTTGTAAGGTATTTAATTTAATGAAAACATATTCTGAGCACTGCAGTATCACTCTGTGCAGTGTCTCCAAAATTTCACTACTTAAGCATTTCATAGCAGATCAGCTAACTGAACACAAAACCACTGAGTGTCAGAGAAGACAAAAAGCATGGTGATCTTTGAATGGAACAGCTACAGTGTCATGCAAAAGTATTCATCCCCAAAAAGTGTTTGTCCTTGTGGCAGCAGGGGCATGGCCAAGCAACAGTCTATGAATGGAGGGCGGGGTCGGGGAAGGTAAGTGGCTAAGTCATTCCACCTGCTGTCAATTAATGTGTGTGTGTTTGTTACAGGGATGGAGCATAAAAGGAGGGAGAGAGCAGAGAAAAGGGGCTCCCTCCCAAACACAACGCATGTGTCTGTGTTGAGTGAGTGAGTGAATGAATGAATGCTGAAATGCTGAAATAAGAAAAATAAAGTGTTTGTGTGTGACTAACAACTCTCACCTGCCGTGCTTCTGTGCTCCACACACATCCGGAATTGCTACAGTGGTGCTGAAACCTGGGAGCACAGAAGGGAACCACCCCATGGAATCCTCCCCATTTGAAGAGCTCATCCTTACCCTTGCTACTGCCCAGCAGAACCAGCATCAAGCACTGATCGCCCTCTGAAAGGAACAAGAGCAACACTTCGAAGCCTTGATGTTGGCCCAGCAGGAAGATTGCCAGGCGTTCCGGCACCTGCTCTTGTCAGCAGGGGCGTCGACCACCGCAGCCGGCACCCCCACGAAGATGGACCTGCAGGATGATCCAGAAGCATGCCTTGCCCTCTTCGAGCAAGCAGCTGAGGCATGGGGGTGGCCGCTGGAGCAGCGCGCGGCGCGCCTCCTCCCGCTCCTGACTAGGGAGGCGCAGCTCGCAGCGCAGCAGCTCCCTGCTGACAGCCGACTGGTGTACGCTGACCTGAGGAAAGCCATCCTGCAGTGGGTCGGCCACTGCTCAGAACAACATCGCCAGCTTCTGGATGCTGGCATTGGAGGAGGTCGGCCGGCCATTTGCATTCGGCCAGCAACTCTGGGACACCTGCCAGCGGTGGCTGAGGGCAGAAGACTGCGACGCCAATGAGATCATTGATCTGGTGGCACTGGAACAGTTTATCTCTCGACTTCCAGAAGGAACGGCGGAATGGGTCCAGTGTCATCACCTGGTGTCACTGGAACTAGCCATCAAGCTGGTGGAGGACCATCTGGAGGCGGCTCTGATGGCAGGCAGATGAGGTATCTCCCCTCACTTCTCTTCCCTCTCTCTCTCTTTCCCCCCCGTCTCTCGTCCCCCTCCCCACCCCGTTCCTCTGCCGCGGAGGCGGTGGCCAGCTCCTCCCCAGCTGGCCCATTACACACGTGGTGTCCTCCCATCTCCCTCTTCTGTGTCTGTGTTGTCTCCCCCTCAGGTGAGTGACTCCCATAATACCAGTGCAGAGGGAAAGCCTGGGCTGGTGTGCTGGCGCGGTGGGGAATCGGAGCATCTTCAAAGTCGGAGCTCCGCAAGGGAGGTGGAAGCTGTAATCCGGATCCCCAACGCGCCAGAAACTGCCCCCGATCGGGCCGGAACGTATCGCATACCAGTAAGTGTTCGAGGGGATACATATCACGCTTTGGTGGATTCCAGTTGTAATCAGACCTCAATTCACCAATGCCTGGTGCAAGGTGAGGCATTGGGGAGAGCACAAACGGTGAAAGTGCTGTGTGTATGGGGATGTTCACAATTATCCCTAAGTGTCTGTCCGTATTCTATTCCAGGGCCAAATGTATAGAATAAAGGTGGCGGTTAATCCTCGTCTCACCCACTCATTGATTTTGGGTACTAATTGGCCATGGTTTAAAAAGCTGATGGAATATTTAACACATACTGGGTCCTGCACTTGTAGGTCATGGGAAGATCCCGGTGTGGCGTTGACTGGAGAAGCTGTCACAGAACCATCTACGTCAGCACCGTGTCAGAGTGAGGAGCAGCCTGCTCCTCCTCCCTCTCTCGGGGATTCCCTTGAGGATTTCTCGTTAGAGCAGTCGCAAGATGACACTCTGCGGCATGCATTTGACCAAGTGAGAGTAATCGATGGTCAAACTCTTCAGCCAAGCGCGACAACGGTCTTCCCTTATTTTGCTATTATTAAAGATAGATTGCACCAAGTGACGCAGGACACTCAAACTGGTGAATGAATAACCCAATTATTAATCCCAAAGAGCTGTAGGGAACTCATATTCCATGCAGCTCACTTTAATCCCATGGTTGGATACTTGGGGCAAGATTAAACACTAGCCCGAATATTGGCCCGGTTCTATTGGCCATGGATTCATGGGGATGTCTGTCGGTGGTGTGCGGCATGAAGTGAATGCCAATTAGTAAATCCCCCAGCCACTCCAAAAGCACCTTTGCGTCCTCTCCCTCTAATCGAGACCCCGTTTAAGGGAATTGGGATGGATCTCATTGGGCCATTAGATCGGTCGGCACAAGAATATCATTTTATTTTAGTTCTGGTGGACTATGCAATGCGATATCCAGAAGCAGTGCCTCTCCGCAATATCTCAGCACGCAGTATTGCGGAAGCGCTCTTCCACTTTATCTCCCGGGTCGGGATTCTGAAAGAAACCCTGACAGACCTCGTTTATGTCATGCACACTGCGCGAGCTGTATGGGTTATTGGGGATTACATCTATCTGCACCAGTGTCTATCACCCACAAACAGATGGCTTAGTGGAGCGATTTAACCAAACACTCAAGAACATAATTTGGAAATTTGTAAGTGAGGACGCACGTAATTGGGATAAGTGGCTCAAGCCCCTGTTATTTGCAGTATGAGAGGTCCCGCAAGCCTCCACGGGGTTTTCTCCATTCAAATTATTATATGGGCATAAGCCACGTGGCATTTTGTATGTACTACGAGAAAATTGGGAGGAGGGACCTTCACCTAGCAAGAATGAAATTCAGTACGTTCTTGACCTGCATGCAACACTCCACACACTCATGCACTTAACCCAGGAGAATTTGTGGCAGGCACAAGAATGTCAAAACCGTCTGTATGACAGGGGCACGTGCCTTAGAGAGTTCACGCCGGGAGACAAAGTACTCGTATTATTGCCCATGTCGAGTTCTAAATTAATTGCCAAGTGGCAAGGACCCTGCGAGGTCACACGGCAAGTCGGGGACATAGACTATGAGCTGAGGCTAGTGGATAGGGGTGGGGCATTGCAAATCTACCACCTCAACCTTTTAAAACGCTGGAATGAGGGGGTCCCCGTGGTGTTGGTAGTTCCAGAGAAAGCGGAGCTGGGGCCGGAGGTAAAAAAGGTAACATCTCAAAACACTCCGGTCCCCTTTGGAGACCACCTCTCACCAACCCAACTCACGGGGGTGGCCAAGTTGCAGGAGGAATTTTCCGACGTGTTCTCGCCCCTACCCGGCCGCACCCATCTCATAGAACACCACATTGAGATGCCTCTGGGGTGGTGGTGTGTAGCTGCCCTTACTGCCTACCCAAACACATGAAAAAAAAGTGGTCCGGGATGAACTCAAGGCCATGCTCGAGATGGGCATAATCGAGGAGTCCCACAGTGACTGGAATAGCCCAGTGGTCCTGGTTCCCAAGACCAATGGGTCGGTTCGGTTCTGTGTGGACTATAGAAAGGTCAAAGCAGTGTCTAAATTTGACGCATACCCAATGCCTCGCATTGATGAGTTGCTCAATCGGTTAGGCGCGGCTCGCCTATTCAACACTGGATCTAACAAAGGGATATTGGCAGATCCCCTTGACTCTTCTATCCCAAAAGAAAATGGCCTTTTCCACACCATTTGGATTGCACCAATTTGTCATGCTTCCTTTTGGGTTATTTGGGGCGTCCGCTACATTTCAGCGGCTCATGGACAGGGTCCTCCACCCTCACGCTGCCTACGTGGCCGCATATCTTGATGATATAATGATCTACAGCCATGATTGGCCGCGGCACCTAGAACATCTGAGGGCCATTCTAAAGTCACTGAGGCATGCAGGCTTCACAGCTAACCTGAAAAAGTGTGCACTTGGGTGGGTGGAAGTACGGTATCTGGGGTTCCACTTGGGTCATGGGCAGGTGTGTCCCCAAATTAACAAGACTGCAGCGATTGCGGCCTGCCCGAGGCCCAACCCCAAAAAGGAGGTGAGACGGTTCCTGGGGCTGGCTGGCTATTATCATAGGTTTCTACCTAATTATCTGGACGTCACCAGCCCGCTAACCGATCTCACTAAAAAGGGGGCTCCAGATCTGGTCCAGTGCCAACAGGCCTTCTCTGAGGTAAAAGCTGCACTGTGTGAGGGGCCACTTTTGCACACCCCTGACTTCTCTCTCCCCTTTATTTTGCAGACTGACGCATTGGACAGAGGGCTGGGGGCTATTTTGTCCCAGGAGGTGGAGGGCGAGGAGCGCCCTGTGCTGTACATCAGCCGTAAACTCTCGCTGCATGAAAGCAAGTACAGCATCATCATGAAAGAGTGTCTTGCCATCAAGTGGGTGGTCCTCGCCCTTTGATACTACCTGCTGGGGTGCCCTTTCATACTCTGTTTGGACCACATGTCCCTTCAGTGGCTCCACCACATGAAGGATGCCAATGCGCGGATCACCCATTTGTATCTCACCCTCCAGCCATTTAAGTTCAAGGTGGTCCACAGGCCGGGGACACAGATGGTTGTGGCGGACTTCCTGTTCCATCAGGGGGGAAGTCAGCTTCAGGCCAGACGGCTCCCCGGCCTGAGTCAGGTAGTGGGGTTATGTGGCAGCGGAGGCGTGGCCAAGCAGCAGTTTGTAAATGGAGGGCGGGGTCGGGGAAGGTAAGTGGCTAAGTCATTCCACCTGCTGTCAATTAATGTGAGTATGTGAGTGTTAGTTACAGGGATGGAGCATAAAAGGAGGGGGAGAGCAGAGAAAAGGAACGCTCCCGACCAGAGTGCATGTGTGCGCGTGTGTGGGTCAGCTGAAAAGCTAGACATATATGAGAAAAATAAAAGTTAAGAACTTCAGTTCCCACCTGCCGTGCTTCTGTACTCCACCCACATCAGGGATTCACTACACACCCATACTGAAAACATGTTTAGAGATTTTTGAAAATTAATTAAAAACTGAAATCTCTTATTCATAAAAGTATTCAGACCCTTTATTCGATACTTTGTCAAAGCCCCTTTGGCAGCAATTAGAGCTGCAAGCCTTCTTGCATACATCTCTATAACCTTTGCACATTTGGATTTGGGCAATTTATCCCATTCTTCATGGCTGATCCGCTCAAGTTGAATGGAGAATGTCTGTCAACTGCCATGTTCAGGTCTCTCCACAGGTGTTTGATGGGGTTTATGCCTGGGCTTTGGCTGGGCCACTCAAAGACATTCAGTCCTGAAGTCACTATAGTGTGGCTTAGGGTAATTTAAAGGTGAACAGTCATCCAGTCTCAGGTTCTATGGGCTCTGGAGGAGGTTTTCTTCAAAAGATATTCATGTATTTGGCTGCATTCCTCCATCGTCCATCAATTGCCTCCCCATCCCTGCTGGCAAGAAGTACCCCATAGCATTATGCTGTCACCATGTTTCACTATAGGAATGGTATTAGCCAGGTGATGTGCAGCACCTGTTTTTTTGTGGGGGGGTTTTGGTCGTTTTAAATCAGATCTAGTGCTTGGTGTTCTGGCCAGAGAAGACAATTTTCATATCATCAGACCAGAGAATCTTTTTTGATATGTTGCCAGTTAAGTCCTTTATGCTGTTATACACCTTTTACTCAACAGTGACTCCCATCTTGCCACTCTGCCATGAAGGCCTGATTTATGCAGTGCTGCAGAAATGGCTGTCCATCCAACAGAGCTCTTTCAGAATGACTGTTGGCTTCTTTCTTATCTCTCTGACCAAGGCCTTTCTTTTCTGGATGCCCAATTTGGCTGTGCCAAGGTTCTTTCATTTCAAATTTGAGGTCACGGTGGTCCTGGGAACACTCAAATATCCTTTTTAGAGTTTCATATCCATTTTATATCCTTGTCATGATCTATGCCTTGCCACAATTTGAATGTGGAGATTCACAGACCTTGGACTTAATGGCTTGTTTTTTCTCCTGACAATGTAGTGTAAATTGGTGGGCTCTTGGTGTGCCTTTCCAAACCATGTCTAAATCAATTCAAATTGTAACAGGTGGGCTCCAAATACATTCTAGACACATCTCAAGAAGTTCAATCAAACAGGATGCACCTGACCATAAACTGGAGTGGGTCTTCATACTTTTGCAAACAAGATATTTTCAGTTTGATTCTTAATTACTTTTCAAAAAGTCTCCAAAAACATGTTTTCACTTCATCATTACAGGTAGATGGGTAAAAATTGCAAATCATACCCATTCAAAAATCCACAACACAATTAAGTGTGCAACAAGCAAATGGGTGTGAATACATTTTGAATCTGCTGTATATACAGTATATCACTTTGGTCAAGGGACATTTATAAAGATGTGCTCTATAAAGCTATAAAAATTTTTATATTTTGACAATAGCAAGCTTGTGGAACTGATAAGTATGTGGTCTGTAAGGAAACCATCAGGGTATTAGGCTAACACAAGAAACCATTAGGCTAACACTAAATATTCTCATGATTTACTGTGGATCAGCAGAACTTGTACTTCGACTGTACAAGTTGTAAAAGACTGAACAACATTATGCAACAAACAACTAAAAATCAAAAGGTTATGATTTCATGGCAAATTATCACTTTATTAAGCTAATAAACACTGAAAGCAACTGTGGCCTTCTGAATCTATGAGCTCTTATTTGTTTTTCTACATCTGATGAACAGCATTCATGTGGGCCAAAACAAGTTTTAACTCAATAATTTGCTCATTTTTACTATTACATAGTGAGAGTGTATGGCAGAGTACAACAGACCTTTGCACTACAACCAATTCACACCAAAAGGCTGTTTATTTCCTGGGAAAGGCTTGGTGTGATTGTGTACACTCTTACACAAACCCTTAAAACTCTGGATTCTGATTCAGGAACATTCTTAACCTCATTCACAAGAGATGACTTACTTGTTGAACTGCTCTGCAAAGATGAGATTGGTGGAGGTGCCAGTGATTGTGATGAGGCCGCCAATGGTAGCTGCATATGTGATGCTCAGAGACAGACACTTGCAGATCATGTGGTCCCTCTTGGTTGGGTACATGGAATCCCTCCGGATTTTGGGTTTCTTTGGCACAGGAACATCAATTGAAACCTGTTGAGTCCAAACAATTAGTGCTGATACAAGGCTGTTTCAGTGAAGATATCCATCAGCTTGTTTTGAAATCAAGTTATAATCTTGAAGTGATTTCAGCACTCAGAGGCTTCATCAATTGTGAGAAATTCTGGTATTTGTGTCACACCTAAACTCAACACTGGGGTCTGTAGGTTTGAATTGTGGAAGGGGAGGTACACTCACACACACACCTCTCCAAAAAGCCCGGAGAGGCCATAATGTTTCCAAACAACACAACCTGCCAGATTTTACCGTTTGAGAAAATCCCACTTTGAAAGTTTACTTTGCAAATGCTTTTATTCTGATGGGAGCTGACGGGATGGCAGATGCGTGATTAAATTCTCATCAGCAAGTGATCGATGCGATGCAATCTGAGTGTGCGGTGTGGGTTGTAGTGCACCTGCTGAGACAAGGGTATCCATAACTAAATCTGTTTTTCTTGATGTCTTTCTCTCAGTGGGAAGAAGTGAGCATCATGGATGAGAAAAACACGCCCATCCGGACATACCAAGTGTGCAACGTGATGGAACCCAACCAGAACAACTGGCTTCGGACAGACTGGATTGCACGTGGAGCGGCTCAGCGAATTTTTGTCGAGATCAAGTTCACTCTGCGTGACTGCAACAGTTTGCCGGGCGTCATGGGCACGTGCAAGGAGACGTTCAACCTTTACTACTATGAATCCAACAATGACAAAGAGCGATACATCCGCGAGAACCAGTTCATCAAGATTGACACAATCGCAGCTGACGAGAGCTTTACGCAGGTGGACATTGGAGACCGCATTATGAAGCTCAACACTGAGGTGCGGGATGTGGGAGTCTTGACACGCAAAGGCTTCTACTTGGCCTTCCAGGATGTTGGGGCGTGCATCGCCCTGGTGTCTGTGCGGATTTTTTACAAGAAGTGCCCACTTACAGTACGCAACCTTGCTCAGTTTCCGGACACGACCACGGGTGCGGATACATCATCGCTGGTGGAGGTCCGTGGCTCATGCGTGGACAACTCAGAGGAGCGCGAAGTACCCAAGATGTATTGCGGCGCTGATGGAGAATGGCTGGTGCCAATCGGAAGTTGTCTATGTAACCCAGGATTTGAGGAGCGAGGAGGAGCATGCCAAGGTAGGGTCTCTGACAGCTCTATTTGTCATTTCTGCCCTTCTTGCCCATCATCATTTGTCTTGTGAATGTTCACCTATTCTTTCTGGCTTTTTTTTGCGGTTCCTGAGCCTCTCTTGGAAGAGTTAAACAGTTTCCTTTTTCAGGAGCTCCATAGCCCAGTCACTGGGGATAGCATTTGGTAGCATTCCAAATAATATTATACAGGACCCACATGGGTTTTCGGTTTCCAGACAAAAATTAAAAAGCAAGATGTCACGCTTCGAACGTGACTGTGTTGTGTTTTCTCAGCTGGACAATGTTAAAATTTTGGTCCACTACAGACAGCTGGACACTTAGCAGAGCTCAGTGGATTAGGAGGTTGCTGCTGGATCTTTCTGTTCCATATCAGAATGTCGTAGCAAGAAGCATTGGCACTAATCATGGATGCCTGAGAAATGCACTTTATCCCATCCATCCATTATCTGTAGCCACTTATCCTGTGCAGGGTCGTAAGCAAGCTGGAGCCTATCCCAGCTAACTATGGGCAAGAGGTGGGGTACACCCTGGACAAGTTGCCAGGTCATTGCAGGGCTGCACTTTATCCCCTTTGGACATAATTTGTGCAATTGTACACATGAAGTTCCATAGCATTTTTTCTTGTGTCTGAAAGGGTTATATTAGACTGTAGGTTTGATTTCTCTGACTTCCACTGTCTTTCTGTCTTCCTCTTGCTGGCTTGTGGGGAGAGAAGGAAAGGATGAGTACTGTATTTGTTTCCCTTTCCTTGTTCTGCTTTCCCACTCTCACTTCTTCTCACTGTCCGTGGCTTGGCTCAAGGGTTCAAAAGGGCTTCCCAGGATCTAGGTGAAGCCGAGGTCAGTGCAAACGAACAGCAGAAGCCGAGATAGACAGACAATTTGAGAACGCCCCTCTGCCCTTTTTTTTACTCGCCTGCAAAAGGCATCTGGTCCAGGAGAGGGTCAGAGCTTGTGCACGGTTGATAAACGGCGTGCTGGCCAGTCCACTGTTGGTTATTTATGAGGGCAATCTCAGCGGGCTAATTACATGACAAATACACAATGTAATTTAGGGCTCCTTTGGGGGGTGTACTGTCTCTGCATGCGGTCTCTCGGTGAATGCGTCCGGGCGCTTGCTTGAACGGGTTTGCTTTTAAGAAAATGGGCAATTTTTCTTGGTGACTCTTTTGTTGGTGGTGCTAGGCGGCATTCCAGTCTCTTGCTCCTTTGGGTTCTTTCTCTCTCTTCCTCTCTCGTGTGCTCTCTCTTCTTTGTTCAGCTGTTACGATTTAAAACGGAAAGCTGCCATAATTCAGTTAAACCCAAAGGCCACATGGAGACTTGGTGGAAAATTCAAAATCATGTTACACTTTGAGTTCAGTCCCTTTTAGTACCATTTTACTTTATCATACTTGGTGGCAAGTCTCACTAAATTCAAAACTTAAAAAAAAAAAAACACACACACATGGAAGATGAGAACGTCTGTAGTCCCATAGACTTGAGTATGGATGATATTTTCATTAGTTCTTTAGCATGGTCCATGGCATCCATAGTGGATTAACCCATCAGATGTCATCCTCCGTAAGCCAACAATTGACTGCATCCTCATTGAGGAAAGTTCAAAAGGTGGCCTGCTCTCCCAGCACGAGGATGAATGTCAGTGTCTCCTTAATAAGCCCATATGGATAAGGAAGGGACTTATGGGTTCACTTTCAATGTGAGGGCTGTTGCAAGGGGGAGAGGATGATCTCAATGGGGCATCTATTGAGAATAAGGCATATAAGGCTCATAGCCCAGTAGGTGTGAGTTGCAGCCTTTGCCTGATTGTTGGGGATGCTTGGGATATTGTGGGGGTGGCTGGGAGCGAGAAGAAAGAAACACTAGATGGGGTCAGGTGGGTCATTCTAGTTTTTCCTTTCATGCCCACGCAGAGACCAGGGTCATTGGCGAGATTGATTAAGACGTCAAAGTTTTGACAGCTACGTCTGAGCTGGGATGATCGACCCACGAAGACCTTAAGTATGAATGGAAGGAAATGGGATATCCTCCCATTGAAATGAAATGAAGAAAGTAGAAATCAGTTGTTGTTGTTTTTTCCCAACCCATTGGTGTGACCCATTGGTTCTCAAACTCTTCCAACAAATATATTCTAACTAGCAATATGATAAGGACCATGAGACAATTTTATCAGTCTGCAGACTTCGGTAGGGGAGAATATTCTTTCAAAATGAAGAATAAAAAAGTCTGAGGCAGTATGCACTTGACATTTTGTCCAAAATGGAATTATACGTTTTGGTATAATGAGAAACCTGCACTATGTGTGCTTGATATTGGAAAGCGGGGGCTGATTTATTTATTTATTTTAGTCCTTATGGAAAATGGACATTTTTTTCCAAAACTAAGTTTTTGAGACAGCAAAATTTAAAATGTTGTATAAGGAAGTGTGAACTGTATCGACCAATTTTGGCAGAATTGTACCTTTAATCAAACTAGTGTACTTCATAAACAAGAAAATGCTGATCTGTGTGTGTGTGCCATGTCCATCTAATTACACAAAGCTAGCGTGTTTATCTCAATCCTGTCATAATTATGAACAGGTGTGTGGGGCTCATCATCGGCCTCAGCTGGGTCTTGTTGTTACTGTTTTTTTGGGGGGTTTTTTGGGCACACAATAGCCTTCATCCACCGAAAATGCTTCCCATTATGAATATTCATTACTTCCGTCCTTTTTTTTCTGCGCTTTTGATGGCAAGTGCATATGTTGATTCCTGTCACGATCCCCTTCAGTTGTGCATCCAGGGCTTCTGCGCTGGACATTGAATGGGCCGTCAGCTGTCTCGGGTAGAAATGAGAGAAAGAGAAAGAGGGAAGGAAAAAGGGGTGCTCTTTGATATCAAACAGATACAGCATTTGCATATTTTTGTAGGTAAAATGCAAAGGCAGCAAACTTGTGTCTGTTCTGCACAATAGCGTTCCCTTTGCTTTCTATGAGAGAGAGGCAGAAGAGGAGGCGTTCAACCGCTTTCTTTTTCGTCAATGCAGCAGGCAGTCTGGAATCATTGTGACATTTAAATTTAAATGAGATAGCTAACTGTCTCGCATTACATGCTCACATCTGAATAGGATTCACCCAGTTTCTGAATGTGACACAAGGAATTTAGTCTCCTTCCTACCAATGCTTCAATTTGAGTGCTCGTCACTGTCAAAGTCCTGTTGTTTGCCGTGAGCGATAGTGTGTGTGTGCGTGTGTGTTTGCTGGCACATGTGTGTGCATTCTCCTTGACCCCATGCTGTTGATCTTGGTTGGTTGCTCATGCTCGGAAATGCCCCTGACAACTCCCAGCCCTTCACTTGTCAAGGGGTTGATGGATGATGGGTTTCCGAGTGTCCGCGTTTACCGAGACAGAAAAAGAAACATTTGCTCGAATTGCTACATGTTTACAGCTAGGTTCCTTTCTTACCCTTGTTACTGTTAGCCTGCTAAAACCTTTGCCACATTCCAGCAAACCAGTAGGTTACCTTGCTTGCCTTCTTGTCCTGTCACTACCATGCTATCACTACCATGCTATCAATTCGAACAGTGTCCAGGCAATGAGAAACTTCCACTTCCATCTCTGTAATATTTGTGTAGGTTTTGAGAAAGCACAGTTCTGTAATCCCGCTAACTCACTCCAACAGAGTGGCCTCATATTTGAGTCTTTGTGTTTCATCGCTTGAGTAACTCTCCCCTCATCCTTGCCTATTAACCCTGGATCTTTTTTGACCAGAACACACTGATGTTCATTTGATGAGGTGTCCATCACCAACATCACCAGACAACACTCCCTATCGGTGAGCCCCAAGCAGTTAGTGCTTTGCCACTTTCTATAAAGCTGGCTTCCGTCCAGGAGGGTCAGAGGTCACTTAAGTTAGCAATGGGCAAGGGTGAGAACAACAGCGGGTGATCTGTAGGAAAACTACAACCATCCTTTTCTTCATTAAGTTGCTGCCCCAGTGATTTAAATGTAGGGCAGATTAAACTTGACAGTCGCCGTTGCCTCCGAGTGCCTTTGTCTTTGGTTTTGATTAGGACGGTGCCAGCATTTCTTCAGACAAACGCACCAGATGGATTGAAGGACTCAGTGAATGTGCTCGTTTCGTTCCACTAATGAAGCATTTGGAAAGGCGTCATAGCTTGATTTATGATGACAAATGACACAAATGAAATCCAAGTACCATTTGGTAAATCTGCTCTGTATAAACACGAGACTTTTTCATGGCAAGAGGGGGAAAAAAATGGCTGGATTTGAAGGCGACTCTGTCAAATTTCAATTTTGTCATGTTCTGCTGCAATATAAACACTTGAGCCACTAAGGAGTCAAAGTGAACTAATTAATATTCGTACAAAGGCGTGTTTCGGAAATGCTAATGCTGCTAAAAATGAAGGACAGCTAGTACAGTGCTGAGGTGCAGAACTAATACTTGCTCATTATTTTTCCATAAAGATATATTGTGGCGGCACGGTGGTGTAGTGGTTAGCGCTGTCGCCTCACAGCAAGAAGGTCCGGGTTCGAGCCCCGTGGCCGGCG
>JAOBAM010000014.1:9038467-9048960 GCA_025212355.1 Notarius kessleri
GTCTTGTAGAAATGTCACTGGAGAAACTGGGTTGTGATCACAGACGGACGACAAAAACGTGTTAACGCAAAAAAAAGAAGGAAATTAAAATGAATGCTTTGGGTTTTTTTTTAGCAATACGCTGCTGTGGCAGAGTAAATATTTCTGATATTGATGTATCACCATGGCAGTGTGTTTTAGTGCTCCATACACATGCTGAGGCACACCTGAGAAAGAGCGCCCCCTTTTGGAGTAAACACAAGTCATGAGATGTTTCACCATTAAAAGAGACAATTCATTAGATTCAGAAGAAAAGTGATGTGCAGGGAATAATTTCCTTTTTTTTTTAAAGTGCAAATGATTAAAGTGACTAAAGTGTCTAATCACGGTCTCTGACAGCAAAGCGGCAATAAATTAAAAACAAATTGGGTTCCTGTCATGATTCAGTCATCTCTAACACCACTTCACAAGTTCGTACTTCTTGGCTCTCGGATCCTCCGTGTGAGCTCGGCTTACATGTCTCATGCGCATGTTGCAAGTTTCCTCGTAGATCTTGTCCCCATCATCATCATCATCCTCTTCGTCAGCCATCAGATGCTTGAAAATTTTGCTCATTTCATCTGCTGGATCGTTGCACGCTCTGCGCTCCCTCGTCCCCGCCCTCGTCCTCATCCTCACAATGAAGTCGTTGTCCAGCTCATGCTCCACTGCGGCCTGGAGATTTTGGTAAAGCTCCACGGCTAACGAGGCTCCAGTGAGAAGAGTCTCAGGTTCGATGCCCCTCATCAGCTCGTGAGTGATGGCGTGCACCAGAGAGCCGTTGTACAACCTGAAAAACACACACACACAGCGGGGGTGTGATGGAGAGTTCACACGCTGCCAAACCTGAATCACGGTGTAGCTACGTATCACATGACACTCATTAACATCGTTATCAGGTTCATCGTTATCTCTCTGTGCGTCAGGCGCTGTGTCTTTACCTTCAGGATGAAGAATTTCTCTTAACCATCAGCAACCTCTAATCAGGGGACACATGCTACACTCACTGATAAATGGATACTCATATTATTAACTTTATTTACACATACACACTCCCCGGCCACTTTAATAGGAACTTGTTGATTTTAACCCAATGTGTTCTTCTGCTGTTTCTGCTCACCACGGTTGTAAAGAGTGATTATATGAGTTACTACATCCTTCCTGGGAAAAAAAGCTCGAACTGCCTTTAATCTGTCCATTTTTCTCTGAGCTCTCATATTAACAAGGTGTTTGTTTCCACCCACAGAACTGTCACTCACTCAACTGTCTTTTTGTTTTTGGCACCATTCTGCATAAACTCTAGAGACTGTTGTGTGTGAAAACCCCAGGAGGAGATCAGCAGTTTCTGAAATACTCAAACCAAAAATATTCATCTGGCTCAAACCAACACCCATACCACAGTGAAAGAAAGAAAGAAAGAAAGAAAGAAAGAAAGAAAGAAAGAAAGAAAGAAAGAAAGAAAGTCACACTTCACTGTGAGATCACCATGTTTCCCGTTCTGATGTTTGAACATTATAAACATTAACTGAAGCTCCTGATTTGTATCTGCGTGATTTGATGCACCGTGCTGCTGTCGAGGGATCGGCTGATTACAGAACTGCAGGTGGATGTAGGGTGTTCCTAATAAAGTGGCCAGTGAGTGTATGTTTTGATGATAACATTCCTGAAAATGATTTTTTATTACAGTACTCTGAACTGTCACACACTTATACATACTGCACTTCCTGGTCGAGATGCCTGTATAATGAAGAGCATTTTGTGACTAAATGCCTGATTTGTATTTAAGAGGCAAGTGCTCAGTGTGTGTGTGTGTGTGTGTGTGTGTGTGTGTGTGAGACAGACGAATGTGTGAATGTATGTTCCAGCTCTAGTGGTCAATGTAAGTGCAAATCCGGTTTCACGCTCAGCAAACATGGCGACTACTGTGAAGGTAAAGTGTCATAAACTCCAGAACTTCATTCTCCACGAAATACAGTTTCCCAGAACAGATTCTGAGGTTTGGACCTTGGTATGGTTTATTTTTCTTTCTGAGAATTCAGAGTCTGAGGAGATGATCCACTCTTGGATGAATTTTTGATTTTAAATCTTATATACTCACATGTTCTAAACACCAATGTTCATGCAATTACAGTGACGTCATGTTGTGCTTGGACCCCGAAGATCACTGCTTGTGTCTATATTACTATTATTATTACACGCAGTGATGTTTGGGGCCCAAGCACAATAATAATAATAATTATTATTATTGTTATTATTATTATTATTATTATTATTATTATTATTATTATTATTATTATTATTATTAATAATAATAATAATAATAATAATACTTCAGTGTACAATAACAGTGTTGTTTCCCATATGTGGGTGAGGAAACAAATGATTTTTGACTTTGAATTCTTGTTAACTATTTTAGGAAAAGAACAGAAACATGTTTTTGGTTTTAATCAACCAAATTAGGAGCAAGTCCAGACTGCGTCAGTCACATTTTCCCAATCTCTCCCTTTATTAATGTGGCTTGAAAGCTGTAACTCCATAAACACACCGTCCAGCATCTCCCAGCTTCTGACTTTATTTTTTAAACTTATTTCCTCTGAACTGTACACATAAATCATTTTGACAGATTTAGAATGCTAAACTTTAAAGGAGTTTTTTTCTGGGTAACATTTTTTCAGTCTTTTAACGAGAAGCTGTTGTGTGCAACTGAGTACAGAATTACACACAGATATCTCAGGTAATTTAAATAGTGCACTTACACAGATAACATGTACTGTTAATGAGAAATGTAATGAGGAATAAAATTGAGAATGTAGACACCTACTCTTTATTTTAGTCTGCTAAACTGTTGTCCTATAGAGAGAGATCATATGTTGAATATCTTGGGAAGAAAAAAAAAACTACATGTGGTCAGAATATGGAGGCATAGACTCATCAAAGACATGAATGTCATGGCAATATCAGACTTTCTCTGATTTCTTTAAACTGTTCTATTTCTGTGATAGAATTATTATACAACACGCGTATTTAAGTCCAAGGAGCTCAGTGCAGATCTGAGAAAGAAGATCATAGATTTACACACTAAGGAATATCTCTTGGAGCCATTTCTAAACAACTGTGGATTCCAGGATCATCAGTGCAAACAAATGAATGTAAGTACAAGTTATTGGGAGGTGGAGTCACTTTGCTGGAAGAAAACTAAACTGAGAGGAAACTGATTCACATGGTCAGGAACCACCAAGGCACAGGCCTGCCATGAACTGGAACCTGATGGAATACCAGTGTCAGTGTTTACAGTAAAGAGAGTTTTACATCACCATGGACTGACAGGCTACCATCTAAGAAAGAAGCCCCTCCTCCAAAAGCAACATCTTCAAGCTTGACTAAATTTGCAGCTGACCACATGGACAAATAAAAAGCCTTCTGGAGGAAGGTTTTATGGTCAGATGAGAGAAAGATTGAGTTGTTTGGCCACAATGACCAGAGGTACAGAGGAACACTGTACCAACTGTTAAGCATGGTGATGGTAGCATCAGGCTCTGGGGCTGTTTGGTTGCCATTGGAACTGGTGCATTGCACAAAGTGGATGGAACAATGAAGAACCTCAGAACCTCAGCCTAACCTCAAACCATCTGAAGCTTGGACAAATTTGTGTGTTCCAACAGGACAATGACCCCAAACACACAACATAGCTGGTTGTGGAGGATAAAGCAAGATAATATTAAGCTTAAAACAAGTCCTGACCTCAACCCTATAGTAAATATAGGGTTATTTACAATAGGGTAAATATATAGTCTACTAGGGTATATAGTCTACTAAAGGGTAGGCTGTGTTTAAAAGTCAGGTCCGTGCCATGAAACACACAAATTTAATTGAACTCCACTGATTCTGCCAAGAAGAGAGGACCAACCAGAATTCTGACAGAAGCTTGTTGATGGCTACCAGAAGCATCTGGTCAAGGGGAAACATTTCACCAAATATCAGGTGTGCTGTATGTAAAATTTTGACCCTGTGTTGATTTCAGGAAACTTGCTAAAATAAAACTTGTGCACCAATTATTTTTTTCTATTAAAGATGTATGTTGTATAATCATTCTGCTACAGAAAAAGAACAGTTCAAAGCCAAATTGAACTGCCAAATATTCCCATGAGATTCATGTCCATGAATGTAAACTTCTGACTACAAGTGTTTTGGGAAGCTTGGGCTTATCAACTGTATAACTTCATTCATTCATTCATTCATTCAAATATATCTAGTATTTCATATTACAGGAGTACAGTAAACCAATTAGGAAATTATTAAGCTGATTTCTAGACATTTCTTGATGTTTTTGGTTTAATCAAGCACATTAGAGGGAATTTGTGTCAATGACAATTTTCTGCACTAATTTTCTTTAATATGTGGCTAAAAATGGTTAACTGTTGACTCTGTAACTTCATAAACACACAGTCCAGTCTAGCATGGATGTTCGTCATTCACCGTGAACCTCTTATCAGAGTTCTTATAGTTTTGAAATGTTCATTAATTGTTTTTTATTTAGTCCATCAGACAGGTGGGCAGCACGGTGGTGTAAGTGGTTAGCAAGGTCGCCTCACAGCAAGAAGGTTCTGAGTTCGAGCCCAGCAACCGGCAGGGGCCTTTCTGTGTGGAGTTTGCATGTTCTCCCCATGTCTGCGTGGGTTTCCTCTGGGTGCTCTGGTTTCCCTCACAGTCCAGACATACAGATTAGGCTAACTCATGCCCATAGTCAGCTGGGATAGGCTCCAGTTTGCCAGTGACCCTGCACAGGATAAGCAGTTACAGATGATGGTTGGATGGATATTCAGACTTCAAAGATAACTACAGACTTGAGCAATATTCGGTGTTATGTGAGATTTATGCACTTGGGGACAGAGTTTGTCTAAAACGAAGATGTGTCTTACTAACACACAAATCTGACCTTGAAATTCAGCCTTTCTGGAGAGATACTGGCTTTAGCGATGAGCAGCATTCAAGTCCAGCAACACACATTGTGACCATGAATTGGCTAGTGTGTCTGCCTTTGGACTGGGAGATCACAAGTTCTCCTCCTGGTCAGGTCATAGCAAAAACCAACATTAAAATGGCACCTACTGCCATATGATGAGACATGCTGCAATACAGTAGGAAGTCAAGCTCTCACAGTAGCAGAGGACTAGCCCCGACTGTAACCCTAGCTATGTAATAGGTGAGAGGCCAAGGGCTACTGAAAAGGAGGTCGACACTGCCCAATGTGCCTTCAGGACCTGGATGGGAGACTGTCTGGGAAGACCAGGTCCTGGCACTGGAGGGACTTGACCACAGACATTATAAGAAATCCATCCATCCATCTTCTACCACTTATCCGGATCCAGGTTGCAGGGGTAGCAGCCTAAGCAGAGTAGCCCAGACTTCCCTCTTCCCAGCCACCTCCACCAGCTCTTCCGGGGGAATACTGAGGCGTTCCCAGGCCAGCTGAGAGATGCAATCTCTCCAGTGTGGCCTGGGTCTGCCCCGGGGTCTCTTCCTGGTGGGCCATGCCCAGAAAACCTCCCTTGGGAGGCATCCAGGGGGCATCCTAACAAGGTGCCCAAACCACCTCAACTGACTCCTTTCGATGTGGAGGAGCAGCGGTTCTACTGAGTCTTTCCCAAATGACCAAGCTTCTCACCCTGTTTCTAAGGGAGAGCCCAGCCACCCTGCGGAGAAAACTCCTTTCGGCCGCTTGGATCCTCACCCTCATTCTTTCGGTCACTACCCACAGCTCGTGATTGTAGGTGAGGGTGGGCACGTAGATGGACCAGTAAATTGAGAGCTTTGCCTTTTTGGCTCCGCTCTCTCTTCACCCCAACAGACCGGTTTAGTGTCTGCATCACTGATGCCCACCCGCAGGAGGTGCCGTAAGGCTTCGGTGCATTGTGGATTGGGTGGCAGCCAAAGGTGGAGGCCCTGGCGTACTGATCCCTGACTGACAAAACTGGCTTTTGGGACATGGAATAGGATATTTTATATCTACATTATATATTTTTTTATACTAATTTCGTGCAAGTGTGTCACACCTGCGTGCATCAGATGGACTTTCGCAAGCTGTAAACGACTCACACCTGCACAGGAAAAGCTGTGAAAAAAAGCTGTGAAAACACACTTACTTTGCAAAGTATTGAGTTGCGTTGCTGACACATTCCTGATTTCCTGTTTCTCGTCTTTGGTTCTGCCGAGTCTACGATCGTCTGTTTTGTGCCTTGCTTGACCTATTGCCTGTTTCACCGTTTTACGATTTTGCCTGCCATTCTGGATTGTTTACCTGTCTTTACTTGTATTAAACACACTCGCATCCGTCTCCCAACCATCTCTGACAGAATACTTCGTACTCCCTGACAAAGAGAATGCACATTCACCTGTTCATATTCAGGAACGAACTAATGTTAATGGCACTAAAACAGCCACCGTCAAATGGTGCAGTTGGAGCCTTGTTCTCAGACTCGACTCGGATCAGTAGCGGATTTTTTTTTTAAATGCGTTGGACTTGACTCAGACTTGAACACTGGGGACTTGAGACTGGATTCGGACTCAAGGTTTTAGTGACTCGACTACAACACTGCAAGCAAATCAATCTCTGGCCATGCAGAGTTGCTATGAATGATTTGTTTCCTTGATTTTGATAACTCAGGAAGTTATAAATTGTCTTTCTTATCCTTAGCCTTCGTGTTCAGATTTACTACACGCTATATCTGGTTGTTGCATCAGTACGTTCCCCCCCCAGCCCATGAAGGAATTGAAACTGCCAGAAAGAAAAGTGTCAGTTTCAAGTTCACTCAAAAAAGGTCAAATAAATTGCACTAGGACAAGATTAGACAGGTTGTTCAGAGAGGAAGAACTGCTTATGTTTTAAACATTTTGTCCTGGATATGAGAGTCTCATCACCGAGGCATATTTTCTGCTCTTTAAAGGACCCCATCATAACATCGTTCACATCATTTGCATTCAAAATCTTCTGGTCATGTCCAGAAAACCTTGTATTTCAATCTTTTTAAAGGCTTGTTCCAGCTGTTTCCTGCCCTTTCTGTAGAAGACAACTCAATTTCATTTTCTGAAACAATCTGAGACTCTATCGTCATACGCCCACTGAAATTCCTCACAAAACTGATGATGTAATTCCCACAACTACAGAAATAAATTGACCAGACTTTCAGTATTAAGCATCAATGAGGATCCTGAATTTTAGGTTCCTACCAGTGACATGGTGAGGTGTTCATCTTCAGTAACTGCTTTATCCTGGTCAGAGTCTTGGGAAATCTGGGAACATTGGGCACGAAGTAGGAACTACACCCTGGATGAGATGCCATTCGCACCTAGAGGAAATTCCCGTGTTTAAAAATAATCTGTGTGAACTAAATGTTTTTTTTTTTTTTAAATTAATTTCAGTATACTCTTGCACAGTGGTAAATTATTTTTATTTATTTATTTATTTATTTATTTATTTTTAACTGAGACTCTATGATGTTATGTTGTCCCTGTTTTGCAGGATTGCGTGCCTCTCTGCTGCTCACAGTCTTCTTCATGATGTTGGGCTCCACTCTGCGCAGTATCCCGCTCTCAAACCTGCAGTTCAGACGCTGGTAAGACTCCTCCACGACTCACCATTTCACTCCGCATCTATGATAGGAAAAACATCTTGTAAAGGTCAACACAATTTTCACACTCCGCCTTGCAGCCATATTCAGTTCACTTCCATGTGCCATTCTCTTATGCCCCCTGGCATCTTGGTTATGATGTGGTTTGATGGGTTGGTCATTGGGTGGGTTATTGCTTTATTATTTAAGAGAGCCTTGCCTCTTCTGGAAGAGCAAGTTTATTTGCTGCAATGGAATGTGTTTGTAAAAGTAAAGGCAAACATTGAAGACCATCAGGATATGAGGTACTGGGCTTCTAAATCTGTGAGTGTTGTACATTTTAAATAAATAAATAAATAACCACCACCAAAAAAAAGAGTTGGCTTGGTGTGTCCACCTCTCAACTGGGAGATTGCGAGTTCTACTCACGGTTAGATCATGCCAAAGACCATCATAAAAATGGTATCTAATGCCATCTGGTGAGGCATGCCACAATACAGATGCGACTAAAGAGTCAATCTCTCATGGTTGCCAGAGGATCTGCCCCCCACTGTAACCCTAGCTATGTAATAGGTGAGCGGCTGAAGGCTATAGAAACGGAGATCAGCGCTGTCTGATGTGTCTTAAGGGCCTGGTTAGTACTTAGATGGGAGACTGCCTGGGAATACCAGGTCCTGGCACAGGAAGGACTTTTTGTATATCAAAAAAACAAATACTAAAAACCAATTTAACACTGTTCTGGGAAAAAACATTGTTTTATTTACTTTTACACCACAGCAGTGTTGAATACTTACATCTGCTCCCCCCACCCCGAATGTGTTGATTGATTAATTTTCTATAATTGCACAGCTCTAACAAAACAAAAGTTATAGGTTCATAAAAATGCACTCTTTCCAGTACATTATCGTTTCTGTAATAATAAGAGCTCCTTAAAAGGGACTTGTATGGTGGATGCTCCATTTAATCTAAAGCACTATTGGGATTGGACTAGTTTTCCTTGGGGAGATGGGGTAATGTAATTAATATCAGAGATCCCATCTAAATGCGCCAGAGCAGTCATTTTTATGGACTGCGTGCTTGTGTTTTAATAAATTAAACAAATTAAAAGGTTTTTTTTTTTTTTTAACTATTTTTCCCATATTTAGATGTGGCCAATTCCCACCCACCAGACAGGTCTCCCCTATCACATTCCAACTAGCAACTAGGGAGTACAAAGGTCATCGCATGCTTCCTCCGAGGCATGTGACAGCAGCTGACTGCATCTTTTCAAACAGATTTTATGCAACATTAATGGTGGTGTAACGCACTCTGTGGAAAGGGTTCGCCCATTACCATGTACATGAGCTCACAGACGCCCATGATTGGCTCTTGCCACTGTAATTGACGCTCTTGAGTTTCTAGCCACGGGTGTTCATATTTAACAAAGAAAAATGTATAATAGTTGATATGGTGAAGTTTGGAGACATTTATTTAATCTGTATGGAAGGAGTCTCCAGTGTCCATACTTTGTAATAGTCTGGGGTGAAGTTGTTTTCTGTAAGTTTTCCATCACAGAAGAAACTTCATTGCACTTTGTGGCTTTGTTGTAATAGGCTGCATTTTTGCCTGAAAAACCTCAAGAAAGTGAGTAAATGATTGTGACAGTGAAATTATAAAATTATGAACTAACTTGTTTCTCAAACATTCTATAACATTTAAATGTAACAATCAGCCTATAATAAAGTATGTCATTCTTTTAATAAAGAAAAACATTTAATGGTCGTCAGATTGGTTTGTCATAAGCTCCATCACACCATTCTGTTGTAGATTATTTGCCTATTACCACATGCCCATTGTGGTTTATTCCCTATCACTTGAAAGAAGCTGACTGTATGAAATCAGAATAGCTTCAGGAGTAACTGAGAAAACATCGATGTATCGAAAACAGACATCATTTTATTAGATTAGATTCAACTTTGTCATTGCACAGGTCACAGGTACAAGGTAATGAAATGCAGATTGCATCTAATCAGAAGTGCATGGCAATAAATAACAAATGTACAGAAATTACAGGGTATAGAATGATAGATATTTACAGGTACAGTGCATCTGGAAAGTATTCACAGCGCTTCACTTTTTCCACATTTTATTGCGTTACAGCCTTATTCCAAATTGTATTAAATTAATCTCTGTTCTCAAAATTCTACACAAAATACCCCATTATGACCATGTGAAAAAAAGTTTTCTTGACAGTTTTGAAAATTTATTAAAATTAAAAAACAAAGAAATCACATTTACGTAAGTATTCACAGCCTTTGCCATGAAGTTTAAAATTGAGCTCAGGTGCATCCTGTTTCCACTGATTGTCCTTGAGATGCTTCTACAGCTTAAATGGAGTCCATCTGTGGTAAATCCAGTTGATTGGACATGATTTGGAAAGGCACACACCTGTCTATATAAGGTCCCACAGTTGACTGCATGTCAGAGCGCAAAAACCAAGCATGAAGTCAAAGGAATTGTCTGTAGACCTCCGAGACAAAATTGTCTCGAGGTACAAATCTGGGGAAGGATACAGAAAAATTTCTGCTGCTTTGAAGGTCCCAATGAGCACAGTGGCCTCCATCATTCGTAAATGGAAGAAGTTTGGAACCACCAGGACTCTTCCTAGAACTGGCCGGCCATCTAAATTGAGCGATCGGGGGAGAAGGGCCTTGGTCAGGGAAGTGACCAAGAACCCGATGGTCACTCTGTCAGAGCTCCAGCGTTCCTCCGTGGAGAGAGGAGAACCTTGCAGAAGGACAACCATCTCTGCAGCAATCCACCAATCAGGCTTGTATGGCAGAGTGGCCAGGCGAAAGCCATTCCTTAGTAAAAGGCACAAGGCAGCCC
>JAOBAM010000014.1:9518013-9532403 GCA_025212355.1 Notarius kessleri
TTCTGAAATACTCAAACCAGTCCATCTGGCTCAAACCAATACCCATGCCACAGTGAAAGTCACACTTTGAGATCACAGTATTTCCTATTCTGATGTTTGAAGTGAAGATTAATCGAAGCTCTTGATTTGGATCTGTATGATTTTATGCATTATGCTGCTGTCAAGGGATTGACTGATTAGATAACTGCATAAAACAGCAGGTGGATGGGTGTTCCTAATAAAGTGGCTGGTGAGTGTAATCTGGGGCCTTTTTGTGTGGAGTTTGCATGTTCTCCTTGTGCCTGTATGGGATTCCTCCGGGGTGCTCCAGTTTCCTCCCACAGCCCACAGGTATGAATATGAATGTGAATGGCTGTTCATCGCTCTGTGTTAGCCCCGTGATTGACTGGCTATCACTGGGCAAAACATCAAAAAGTGTTCAGAGATTTATAGTTTCAATCAAAAGCAGTTCAAGACTTGTCAAGTTGCTGGAGGCATTTCAGGCTAAATCTTCTTGCTCTATAGAGGCTTTGCACCATCACGTGACCCCATAGCAACGGTAACTAACCCACCATGACAGGGGATATACTTGTAGTGTTTCATTCAGATGAGTTAGTTATTATCGATCAGTATGGGAAGGTTTTGCTGCATTTTTGGATGTGCAAATCGTTTTGAACGAAACAAAGCCATCAGATTTTTTAATTTACCAAAAGTAATTTATCATCAGGGGGAAATACTAGAGAGATTTCTAAACGTAGAAGGGAAAATGGCTCGCAAACATACAAAGTGCAGCAAGGTGTTCATTCTCATACAAAGAGGTGAACATGAGCTCAAGTCAAGTCAGTTTATTTATATAGCACATTTCAAAACAACAGCAGTTGACCCAAAGTGCTTCACAGATAAAGGCAGAAAAAAGACATTTAGAAATCAGAGCAGGACACAGGCTACAGCATAAGAAGGGCAAGGAATATAAGACAAGCTAAAAAAAAGATATTAAGAGTCAAGGATAAAGATGATCAATAAATACACAAATTAAAATAAGTAAATAAATAGAAAAAAACAACAAATATGACTTAAATAAATAGAAGCAATAAGATTAAAATAAGAACAGGATAAAAAAGAAAAAGAAAAACGATGTCAGACTGAACTAAAAGCAAGGGTAAAAAGGTAAGTTTTTAAATTAGATTTAAAACTGGCAATGGTTGGGCAGGATTTGATGTGGGGTGGGAGACTATTCCAAAGCTTTGGGGCAAAAACAGAAAAGGCCCGGTCACCTCTGCTTTTGAGGAGTGAGTGGGGGACTGTAAGGAGTTGCTGGGAGGATGACCTGAGTGACCTTGGGCGAGAGTAGGGGGTTAAGAGGTCTGTTATACAGTATAAGATGGAGCAAGACCATTAAGAGCTTTAAAAACAAAAAAAATTAAATTTTAAAGTTGATTCTGTATTTAATTGGTACCCAGTGGAGATGAACAAGACAGGTGAGATATGTTCTCTCTCTTTTTAGTACCAGTTAAAAGCCTAGCTTCTGCATTTGGGACCATTTGTAGCCTATTGATGTTAGACTGGGTTAAAACTGTGTACAAAGAGTTGTAATAGTCCAAACGGGATGAAATGAAAGCATGAATGAGAGTTTCAAGATTAGTAGAAGATAAAAGTGGCTTTAGTTTGGCTATGGTTCAGAGTTGATAAAAGCTTCCCTTCACCACACTGCTGACTTGATTGTTAAAACTCAGTGAACTGTCCATTAAAATGCTAAGATTTCTCACTGTACTGTGAACATTCGCAGATAGGGGGCCAAGTGCAATTGTCAGGCTGAATACAGAACAGGGGGATCCAAAGACCATTACTTCAGTTTTATTGTCGTTTAATTGAAGAAAATTAGTGCCATCCAGATTTTAATATCATCCAGGCAGTTGAACAGATTGGTTAGTGAGGTGTTGTCTCTTGTCACAGGCAGGTACAACTGTGTGTCATCTGCATAGCAATGGTATTGAATGTTGTGTTTTTGGAGAATTGAGCCAAGTGGTAGTATGTACAGTGAGAAGAGAAGAGGGCCTAGAATTGAACCTTGGGGGACACAACATTTGATGGGGGTGGTGGATGATGTGCTGTTTCCCAACTGAACAGAAAAAGTTCGATCCTTCAGGTATGAGGTAAACCAATTTAAAACTGGGCCCTGTAGACCAACACAGTTCTTCAGGCGAGTTAAAAGGATGTCATGATCAATTGTATCAAAAGCGGCACTAAGGTCAAGTAAGACTAAAACAGCACTGGACCCAGAGTCAGTACACAGCAAGATATCATTGAGTACCTTCAGCAAGGCAGACTCGGTGCTGTGTAGAGCTCTAAAACCAGATTGAAATTTGTCAAAGATATCAAACGTGTTCAAATAGGATAAAAGCTGAGAAGCAACCACCTTTTCCAAGATCTTAGACAAAAAAGGTAGCTTGGATATGGGCCGGTAATTCTTTAGGATACAAGGATCTAAGCTTGGCTTTTTTAAAAGTGGTTGTACAGTGGCATGTTTAAAACAAGAAGGGACAACACCATTATTTAGCGAGCTGTTAACTATGGCTAAAACCAGGGGGCAAATGGAAGGGAAAACATCTTTAAAAAGGCACGAAGGAATGATATCTGTGGGACAGACAGTGGGCTTCATCTGTGAGATCACCTCAGACAGTTGGGAGGATGTCACTGGTGTAAAATACTGGAGAACATTAACAGGATGGGGGCTATCTGTGAAATCAAACTGTGACTGTGGGATGTTTGCCCTTATGGTGTCAATTTTTTCAGTAAAGAATTTTAAAAATTCCTCACATGTTTCATTATTGGAAGCAGAGGTAACTGGAGCAGCTGGGTTTAAAAGAGAGTTGATTGTCTTGAACAGCACTCTGGGTCTATTTGCATCTTTGTTTATGAGGTTACTAAAATAGTCCTTTCATGCCATCTGTACAGAGAGTTGGTAGCGTTTTAGGTGGTCTTGCAAGATTTCATACAATACTTGTAGTTTGTCTTTTTTCCCCCATTTACGTTCAGCTCGTCTACAGACACGTCATGCAGCATGGGTGGAATCATTAAGCCAGGGTGTAGTATTGGACCTAACTTTCCGAGACTCGAGAGGGGCCACATTTAAAATGTTGGCGCAAGTAGAGTTAAAAAGATTGACAAGCTCAGAGGTGTTGCTGCAGGTGGCTAGGGCTTCAGTGATTCGGGGTAGGCAGCAGTCAGAAAACGAATTGGAGAAAAGCTGTGGAGTGGCTGAGTTTATAGACCGGGTAAAAGAGCAGGGAATGATGGGGGAGGAGGGATAGGAGGAGGACCAGAGAGATTTAAACTGTATCATGAAGTAATCTGACACAGTGATGTCAGAAATGACGAAGTGTGAGACAGGAAAACCAGATGACAGGACGAGATCGAGTGTGTGGCCTTTCTGACGTGTAGGGCCAGATACTAATTGGGTTAAATTAAAAGAGTCAACCAGGTTTAAAAATTCGCTCACTATGGGCTTATTTGGACAACACACATGAACGTTAAAGTCACCTAAAATTAACAACTTATCAGAACGAGAAGCCATGACAGACAAAAGGTCAGAAAACTCTTGAATAAAAGTGCTGGAGGCTTTGGGAGGCCTGTACACCAGAGCACATAAGACAGGGGCAGGGCCATTAATCGATAAGAGTTGCACCTCAAAAGTGGAATAAGCGCTGGTGGAAAGAAATCCTCATTTAAATGAGTTGTTGAAAACGGTGACTAAACCGCCTCCATGACCAGAAGACCTTGGTGAGCTTAAAAAACGAAAATGAGGGGGACAGAGTTCGCCGAGTGAAAGGTGATCACCAACAGTAAGCCAAGTCTCGGTTACAAATAGAAAATCCAGTTGACGAGATGTTATAATGTCATTTAAAATAAAAGTCTTATTTGTCAGGGATCGGACATTTATTAGGGCGACGCTGATCGGTGATGGCTGAGCCGCTGGTCTCGGGGATAATGTTAAGTTTATATAGGCTGGTAGTGAATGAAGATTCGCTGTATTTACTCCGCCAGTGCGTGTGGTTTTGAGGGGGAGTGAGGAGTCCAGTGCACTGGGATAAGATCCATGCGTAGTGGTGGAGGAACCAGGCACCGAAGATTTCGTGAGTCTATGTCCCCAACCCTGTGATTGTGAGCCGACAATCGCGTGGGGAATGTCAACACCACAGTGGGGATAGCACCGTCAAGTGTATGCTGAATTCGGAATTGGCGGCGACAGCCTCGGTGCAGGTACCGGGGCTGACGAGCAATCCCAACACTGGCACAAAGTTTGTAAACTCCAGGGGACAGACAAAGTGACGATGAGTTCATTTTTAACAAGTCCACCGGAGAATAGCACAGATCCATAGCCAAATGCGGTGTGCTGGAAAGGCTGCAGAAGCTGTAAATAATCCACACAACGGGACGCATTCTAACTCCCCATAGAACACTGTGAGAGCCAGCAGAAACTCACAGCCAGATTGACAACCCCGATAAGCCAACTACCAGATACCAGACACCAGCACTTATCAGAAAAGGCAGGGGAAACTACCAATTTTGGCTAAATGCTACAAAGAGCGTACAACAGTGAGGAAGTGGAGACTTACACACTCACGCCGGGGGTCAACAGCATCCACGGCAGAGAGGGCTCGAGTTAGGCCGGAGAGACACTAGCACACCCATGAGAAAGATGGCAGGTCCCAAGGATACAGGTAATCCAATCATACAGTGAGGATAAACAATCCAAAAATATTGGTAAAGTCCAGGTTTACAGTTTCACACAGTTTGTGAACTTTCGGTTTATCCACATTTCCCGGTGAAGGTAATCAGAAGTGAGAGGAACCGCAGGCTCCTTTGGAAGCGGAAAAGAAAAGTGTTCAGGTACGGTGGAGTGGGTGGAGAAGAGTGTCAAGAGTGATTTTCAACAGAAGGGTACCAGCAAGAGTGAAAGGGAAGGTGTACAAGATGATAGTGAGACCAGCCATGTTATATGGTTTGGAGACTGTGGCACTGATGAAAAAACAGGAGGCAGAGTTGGAAGCAGCAGAGTTAAAATGCTAAGATTTGTGTTGGGAGTGACAAAGATGGACAAGATTAAGAACAAGTATATTAGAGGGACAGTCCATGTTGGATGGTTTGGAGACAAAGCAAGAGAGATGAGATTGAGCTGATTTGGACATATGCAGCGGAGAGATGCTGAGTATATTGGGAGAAGGATGCTGAAGATGGAGCTGCTAGGCAAGCAGAAAAGAGGAAGGCTAAAGAGGAGGTTTATGGATGGGGTGAAAGAGGACATGCAGGTGGTTGGCATGACAAAGTAAGATGCTTTATGACAGTGCCAGCTTCTTTGCATATATGATTCGCTGTGGTGACCCCAAAGAAGTACTAGATCTTATTACTAGGATAGCCTTCTTTCATCTCAGAAATATTGCTAAGATAAGAAACATAATGTCCCTACACGATGCACAAAAAACTAGTTCATGTTTCTGTTACCACTGGGTTGGATTATTGTCACGCCTTACTGTCTGGATGTACTAGTAAGTGCATAAACAAGCTCCAGTTATTCCAGAATGCAGCAGCAAGAGACCTTACTAGAACCACAAGATGTGAACACATCACTCCTGTCTTATCCACACTGCACTGGCTCCCAATCAAATTTTGTATTGATCATAAAGACAAACAAACAAACAAACAAACAAACAAAATATTATAAAATAAATATTGACCTGCAAAGCACTGTATGGTCTCATGCTACAGTACCTGAGTGAATTTCTGGTATTTTGTGACCACAACTACTTAGATTAAAAGATGCGGGCTATTTGTTGGTACCTCAAATAGTGAAGGCTACAACAGGTGGCAGAGCCTTCTCTTACAAAGCCCCACATTTATGGAGCACCCTTCCAAGTAGTGTTCTGGACTCAGACACAGCCTCAGTGTTTAAGTCTAGACTCAAAGTATATTTGTTCAGTTAAGCCTTTTGTTAATAACCTTTTATTAAGTAAAGGAGCAGATCTGAAGGGTTATCAGGCATAGAGTGTTTTGATAAACTGGGATGTATGGATGCTGTTGACCCCCCACTCTCAAATTCACTCAGGTTTCTTGACGGTGTAGTGGCTGGCTGCTTTATATCCCAAGGCACCCTCATGTCTGTGTTACCTTCTGGCTCTCCCTTTTAGTTATGCTGTCATAGCTAGTCTTGCTGGAATCCCTGCTTGCACTCAATGTACATTATTCATGGTTCCTGACCATAACATGACAACGAGCATACCTAACAATCTGCGTGTGCATCTCTCTCTCTCTCTCTCTCTCTCTCTCTCTTTCTCCCCATCTCTCTCTCTCTATGCCAAGCTACAAATGCCACCACTTCTGACATACCAGTAATGCTGACCTCTCCTGCTGTACAGACCTGCTGATCCATCCTGATGCCCTACTTCTAGCTGGAGTTCTCATCACTTTGCTCCTGTGGAGGATGGCCCCATATGGACAGTCTAAAACTACACTTAGAAGATGGCTTTGGACTGTTAATACAAACGGTTTTGCTACAATGGCTTAGGACTACAATTGTCACAATAGCTTTAGGAGTGCAGTTTTCATTAAAGTTTTTGCACTCAAGTCTCCATCAGTGAAGAGTTGATAACTTTATTAAACTAGACTTCATGTCAAAATTATAATGAGTATCCTGCTTACACAATTGCACTTTTTGACCATATAAGACACAGTTATAGAAGCAAGTTATTTATAATCACACTATCTATTATCATCCCAATGAGGATGGGTTCCTTTTTGTGTCTGGTTCCTCTCAAGGTTTCTTCCTCATGTCATCTCAGGGAGTTTTTCCTTGGCACCATCACCTCAGTCTTGCTCATTAGGGACAAATTCATATCTTTAAAATTTATATTTTTCTGTAAAGTTGCTTTGCGACAATCTCTATTGCCAAATTGACTTGAGTTGACTAACCTGCTCTTTGAGCTTGGTTCCTGGAATGGAAATCTCCAGATGTTCCTGAACTGTCTGAGGGTAAGTAGTATATTGGGATTGCTTAACACCCCTTCCCTTCAACAAATGGCAGAAGATTAAATGTTGATTATATTATTGATAATACACCTAACCTTTATGTAGGACTTTATGACAGTGCCAGCCTCTTTGCATAAGTGAGCCGCTGTGGTGATCCCTAATGGGAGCAGCCGAAAGAAGAAGTAGTAGATCTTAAAAAGACTAAAGGAAAAAGATCCTTGATCCAGGCACTTCAGTTGATTGAATTAGTAAAAAAAAAACTTTATTATATGGGCAAATGCATTAAAAATCACCAACGCGTATCGGCCCTGCGGCCTTCATCAGGGTGTATAAGAGAGGCAAACAGCCATCTAATTATATAAGTGTCCTCAGGTGCAGTATCTTGAGCCATGAGTGCCACTAGGTCTACTCCTAGCCACACTCATGGCACTCACCAAGGCATGGTGAGGTTATAAGTGTGGGCGATGTAGTTTAAAAAAAAAAAAAAAAGAAATACACCAGAGCACTAGTGATATCTGAACTCTGTTTAGTCAGAAGATGTTGGTTACTTCTTTAGAAGAGCATCTCTGGCAGGAGTGCAGCATTAATTTAAGCATTCATGCACTCATTCTAATACCTCATCATTTCCACAGTAGCAACGTTCGCATGGACTTTTACTGCCGTCACTCGCCATAATCCATGTCAAATAATAACCTTATATTTTAAAAAGCGTTGCTATTAGTGAACAAAGTACACAATTACAGAAGGAGGCTCCAGTGTCCAGTGCTTTATAGCAATCTGTTAAAGTTTTCTGACATTGAAAGGTCTGGAAGGACAGAGGAGTTTGCTTTGAAAAACAAAGAAAGAAAAAAACCCAAGAGGCTACTCAGAGAACGGCTATTTATAGGTGTTAATACATTAAGCAACAACAGGAACTGGTTTCACAGACGCATAGCATTCACAGATGTTGCGTACTACAACATTAAACTGACAGATAAAAGGGAAAAAAAAAAAAGCATTAAACAATTTTTTAAAAAACATGATTGCTTGCTGCAGTATCAGAGGAATAAAGGACTTCCTTTCAAGCTTACATTTTAGCACTTAGGAGGAATTTATAAGGCCTTGTTATCATTCCTGAAGCATATATTCAGTCTGTTTACTAAAATGTAGACAGAACATGTGACATACTGAGGAAAGATGATTAAGACGCACAGTTGTTTATTGTAATATCATCAACTGTAACCGGAATCCGTCTGAACAAAGTCTGATTACATATGACACGAGACGAAACACGGTGACGTCTATCGCATATTAGTGTGTAAAGTGTGTGCAGAAAGCAGCACTGAGTAACACAATCAGTAAAACTGATGGGAGCTTTTATTTTGTTTAGTCCTCACTGCAGAAAGGTGCTGGAGCTGAGACTGGGCCGGGCGAGAAACATCCAAAAGCTGATGGGAACGATGGCATCCTGACGCCCAGGACCCGGAGAGAGCCTATCGATGAGGTTTAACACAGATAACAAAAATAAAACACAGAACCAAATCTCCAAAACATGAGAAAAAAAGATAACAATCTGAAGAGCACTTAAAAAGGTCACAGACAAACATTTTTGAACATGAAAAAAAAAAGAAAAGAAAAAAGAACAGATGGTAATGTTTACCATTCCTACACTTCAGGAAATCCCAGCATCTAAATGTCATAGTATTGCAGTTAAAAAAAAAAAAAAAAACAGCCTACAGAGAGGTAGAGACATGAAAACATAAAACATACATAATAACTTGGAATATATTTGTGTCAGTTCACCAGATTTTCATACCAGATGCTCAAATGATGGATTTTGAGTTTTACCTGCTGCATTAAACTAACAAGCCTCCGTATGGAGGAAATACAATCCAAAGTGAAATTGGACCGAGGGAACTTACTGTAAATCTGTAACCCAAAATGGTCCATTTTCCAGGCACTGACTACAGATGATACAGAACTTTGTGAATCCATCAAAAGACAATCTCGACTGCGGGCGAATTTCTCAGACTTGCTGAGCAACAGAGCACAAAATGCTGCTTGGAAGGTCAAGAAAACATGTAGTGAGCTATCAGCGCTGCCAAGCGAATGTTGCACGAAAACCGCGCTCGCATGATCGACGCATTTTCACCACAAATCAAAACGTCATTCGCCGATTTTTACAGCAGAAGGAAGATCTATACTTGTCTCAGTCGTGGATGATGTTAAAAGTGGTAAATGTATCCCACTAGTGAGGTGATTATTCGTTGATAGTTACTGGATCAGCCAACGAAAACGGTACGAAATATCGTGCAACATATATTCAACGCCGTTTGTATGCATTCTCTAAATGGAGCATCTGGTACAAAAATCCCGTGGCGTGACACATATTTCTCTAACCAGCACTAAAAACATTTACGCAATATTTTTTCTACGCAATGCCACCTGATTGATTTATTGTGTTTGCCTCATGATGGCTATTTTTCAATCATTCATTATTTAAAAAGAACACGTTCTGATGTATTGCTTGTCCAAAATCTAAAAGGCACAATGCACTAGGCACTGTTCATTTAAAATGAAAACGGAACAGGTTTTCAGTTCAAATGACGTCTCGTTGATATTTGGTCATATGTTTAACAGCGAGCCTCCTGTGCAGGTTGGGCTACAAACATTCAGAAGAAGCTGTTGATTAATCCTCTAGAACAGCAGCTCGGACAGTCGTGCAGCTGCGGATCACAGCGCTCGTTCTGATACGCCACCGCTGTGGATAGTAACAGCTCGTTCATAGGGACTCGTATGGTTCATGCGCCACTCAAATGGGAATGGACCTTGTGCACGTGACGTCACGGTCACGCGATTATCTGTTTACACCGCCATATTGGGATCACGCTTTCGCAAGTTTGATAGTGATACCTGCTGTCGCGATGTCTTCTTCTCAAGTCTGCCTCTTGACTTATGCTGAATCCCTGGATATCACAGCAAAATATCGTTATAGAGATAAGATTGCTGTCTTAGGGGTCGACCCATATATCATTAGGAAGAGTGAAACCAAATCTGCGCTTGATTGTTCAAGTAATGAGCTGCCAGACGTAAGTTACCCCGATGTATATCACTATCTAATCAACACGCCAGGGGGTTACAGTGGTCAGTCACTAAAAGCCTACAAGTCACTAGAAGCTTACAGATATTTCTCCTCAGGATGGGTACGGAACGTGCTAGTTCATATGCGTGAAAAGCGTTTTGTATACTTGTATTGACTAAATTGGAACGGACTCACCGTTTTATCTTCCTGGGACCTTCTGTTGAAGAGTTATAGCTATAACAGCTTCAGGGTTGAGGTGCAGAAAGTCGATGTTGCAGCCTCTCAGCCCGCTCTCGCGCACTCGATGTGTGGATCATATGCGAGCAGGATGGTGTTATTGAGTGGCCACTGCACATGTATGGCAGGTCTGGGAGAAGTCTGCTCACATGTAGCAGCAACACTTCTTCCTCCGCTCTTGATCAGCGGGGAACCGGTAAAACGATCAACCCTTCGTGCTTTTTCTGCTAGAGCACCCTACTGCCACACAACAAGCCATTCTGACTGAAAATTTTAATCAGTCTCCAAAAATTTCCGCGTGTGAAGTGAGCTGCGGCTTGATACCAATATGGCGGATAAACAAACTTGACCTCTGACCTATGATGTTGGTGCACAAGGTCCATTGCAGAGCATTTGGACCTGAATAAGCAGTTAACGGTGCCATATTTAAGTCTTCATTTATTTTAGAGCAGTTTTTAAAATAGAACTGTGCACTTTTTTTTTTTAATCTCTCCCCTTTCTCTTCAGACCTTAAAATGAACATGCGTGGGGGGATCGCACTTCCCCAGTATAATGGTATGGGAAACACTGATATTCCTTTTAATGCATGTTTTAAACCAGTGTGTTTTTGTAAAGTGACACATTTGTCATTAGAGTATCTTCATATGTGATAGTTTATCCCTAACACTAGTATTTGCTAGATGATGACAAGAAAACAAACCTAAAAGAAAATATAAAGTCTTGTAGTAGATTGACTGACTAGAAAATTAAAAATGCCAACTTTTTGTTTAGTTCTAGCTGCTGATCTTGGCTAATGATGTAATAGCTTGCAAGCTTTATTAAGTATTACTTTTATAAATCAGTGTTAAAACACGTGCACTTACAGTACATTATGGGTAATCACACGGTCCTGCAGCCAAAAATACACTATATAAAAGACAAATCTCATGAAAACTGTTTAAGAAAAGTAGGCATCAGTCGTCGTGTTAAGACAGGAGCTCAAGTGTCAATGTTCCTTAACCTCTGCCTCAGATCTCTCAGAGCCTGTGGACGTCTACAGTGATTGGATCGATGCTTGCGAGGCAGCCAATCAGTAGCTCATCTCATAGGATCAGAGGTCCCAGGAGACTACAAAGTTGCATTTTTCTATCATGAAATGTATCCTGTAACATCCAGTTTGTATCCTGATACAAAGAACTCCTTCTCAGTCATGTGTAATCACTGTATGTTCCCCTTTGTTAGTATTACACCATGTGAAGAGACAAAGGAAACTGGGTGAGTTGGAGAGTTAGTCCATTTGATGATGCTGGTTTAGACCCAAGTTTATGTTTTGAGAATTTGTGAACTACTAGTTTAGGTTTTTATATGTATGATTGGTCAAGTACATGTCAATAAAATGTATGCATCTTCCTTGTTAGGAAGTTTGTGATGAAATCAGTCACTGTGTAGTTATTGCTATATGTGCACAGTATTTTAATTTAATCTCTTTGACAGGTCTCTTGCTCTTTCTGTAACCCTGAACACATCATGATATATGTGAACGAAAAAGGTATTAGAGTTGAAATATATAAAGCTACTGGGATTTTCCCCCCCCTCTTATACATCATCTTGGCATTGTGTCTTGTGAAAGGGAAAATATTCCATTTCATAACTGCTTTATCCTGATCAGGATGGTGGTGTATCTGGAGCCTGTGCAGGCACATACTCCTCAATACCTAGGGTCAAGTTATCTTAGCCAGTCCACTTTCTGGCATGTTTGTAGGAGGAAACCCTCAAGGGTGCTGGGAGAACACACACACACACACAGTAACCTGAGCTCAGGATTGAAATGAAGACCCTGGAGCTGTGAGATAGTCACGTGTCCCATTGTCTTTAAAAAAAAAAAAGAGGAAAAGGAAAAAAAAACAAATTCAGTCACTGCTTTGAAAAGTGGTTTAATAACTTGCAGGTGCTGAGCCACTGAAGAAATATCACATGAATAAACAGCATTATTCCTCTTAAGCATTGAGTCGAGAGGTTCAGTAGTTCAACATCATGAATTAATCAGTTAATATCCACTTTTCCTTGCTCTGGAGTCAGTTGTTCATTGTTTCATCGGACAGAACTTGGACACAGAAACGTGGCTGCATTTTATAGAAATTTTATTGCAAAGCCTTGCCATAAACAAACTGTCATTAATAAGTTGCTGTGGTAGTTTATCATCACAAGGGATAATAAATTCCACATAAATGTACAGTAGTTTAGATATGCCAGGATTGTTCTAGTCCTATCATCAAGCTAAGCTTCTTCCTATCAGACTGAAGTATGACCACAAGATGGTGCTGATGAAACACTGGAATGAACACAAACGGCCAAGTCCTGCACAAAAGGAGTACAGGATTCATAATTTCAACTGGAAATGCTTTTCCTCATGGTAATAAGAACAGCACAGTTCATATGATTTCCCTTATACACTATCAGTGTGCATACTAGCTAGCAGAATGAAGTCATGTCAGCTGTCATTACAGATTGAACATTGGGCTTAAATTTCCTTCCTGCCTCAGTAAGAGTTATAAGTCACACAAGTCAGTAATGACCTCTTGAACTTGGACTGGAGTACAGGCCTGTTGTTGGTTGATTGATTGGTCAAAAGAAAGAAACCTTTATTCTGTCACATGCTCAGCGAAATTCTTCCTCTGCGTTTAACCCATCTGAAGTAGTGAACACGCGCAAGCACACACATGAGCAATGAACACACACACATACCCAGAGCAGTGGGCAGCAATGCTACAGCGCTCGGAGAGCAATTGGGGTTAGGTTCTTTGCTCAAGGGCACTTCAGCTATGATACAGAGGGAGGGGAAAGTGCTGTTCATTCACTAAACTAACCTCATATGCTTCTCTAACCTTCAGGCCAGGACTGTCCCCTTTTAGGTGTTGCTAGAAGTAATTTTCTACTTCTATAACAGCCCGGCTGTTACAGTAATGCAGGCTGTAATTCAAATCACAAGTTTATATTAATGTACTAGTTCTAATGCGTTATAATTTCTCTAGAAACAACTCATCCATAGCGACTCATGGCGTAAATAAAGCGTTTATGAGGAGACCGTATCAGCGCTTTGTAACAGCCAGAGCTAAAGCTGTTCTGAGTTTTCACAATGGAAGACTTTTCAGGTTCTCTATGATATCATGAGCTGCTTTTTTTTTTTTGTCTCATTATCTTTAAAAGAGCTTAAAAACAGAGGTTGGGGAGAGAACGACTGTTTATAGCTACTATAATGTAACTGATAACAGGACTTTGTTTCATGGATGTTCCACAACATTAAATGTATCTATAAATGGATAAAAAAAAAAAAAACTATTTGCTGTTCTTTACTAATAAAAATGCTAGCCCTGTCAAACAGTTGTGGTATAAGAAGACTAAAATATTTTGTGAAGTGTTATATTCAGAGTGGTAGCAGATCACTAATCACTGATTAGTTTCCTGTATCAGCATGCTGTTGTGTTTTATTTTTCCTAATTGATAGTGATTGTTAGTAAAGTATCAAAGAAATTGGGTACTGTTTGTTTTGGTACATTAAGCAATGTTTTTATTTATTTATTATTATTTTTAACATTTAAGCGTTTTTAGAATGCGCCATCATTTTAATTCTCAGATGATTCTCTGCAAGTCGATCAGCATCTTTTCTGAAAACATACCAGGTCATAAGTTTCCCATTATAATATCATTACAATTTCAACTGCAATCAGTCTTCTAGTATTTTATGTTCAGTTTTTATGGTCAAAGTATTCCAAAGGTATTCCTGTCTGCAATCCATCTTCCAATAATAACCTCATTGCTCTGAGTGCATATGCTCATACAGTACTGTGCAAAAGTTTTAGGCACATGTAAAGAAATGCTGTAGACCAAAAATGGCTTAAAAATAATGAAATGAAATGTTTCAACATTAAAAAAAAATACTATAAACAGTAATCAGTAAGCCATAATAAAGGAAACAAAGTCAATATTTGGTGTGAGACGACCCTTTGCTTTAAAAAAAAAAAAATAGTAGTCTGAGGTCCAATGAGTGCAGTTTTATGCGGAAATGAGCTGTAGGTTTTACTGAGCATCTTCCAGAACCAGCCACAGTTCT
>JAOBAM010000014.1:9692118-9708462 GCA_025212355.1 Notarius kessleri
GGCTTAAAAAATAATGAAATGAAATGTTTCAACATTAAAAAACTATAAACAGTAATCAGTAAGCCATAATAAATGAAACAAAGTTGATATTTGGTGTGAGACGAGTTGACCCTTTCTATTTATTTATTTATTTTATTTTATTTTGTTGAGCTTCACCTTGATAGCATAATTGAAAATAGCATGTACAAGAAAACAAAATAATAAGTATGATTACACGTAGGCAGGGTCACCACAAGATTACACTTTTCCCACCAATTACTGTGGGAAGATGGATAAATACGCGAATACATTAAAATGTAATGTAATAATAGAAAAAAATCTGAACATTAATCTAAAAACAACAGGTTATGGGGCTGGTAAGGATGCGTGACTTATTACATTTCACACAGACAGTTTTCCATGAACGTGGGTTTTCTACGTTATACACAGAGATAAGTGCGTCATGATCAATTGTTGTTACAAGCTTACTAAACTATGAGAGAAACCTGGGTTAACCTAAAATGTTCAGGAAGAGAATTCCAAATTCTAGTGGTTCTCACGAAAAACTAGTATTGTTGCATCACAGTTCTACACTTACAAGAACGAAAAGAAATTACATTGGGATTTGCAGTAGATCTAGTTGGTATCAAACGACTAGGTAAAACATCAGATGAGATTGTTACACTGCCATTTATGACCTTAAAAAAGAATACCATATCCAAAAACTCATGCCAATAGCAAACTGGCAAAAGGTTAATGGCAACGAGTCCATCCGTATAGCTCTCCGAGCAAAGAAAGGGAAGGTCTAAAATAAACTTGGACGCCCGACGCTGAATGCGCTTGACGCGTTTGATAAGCTCAACTGACTGTGGACACCAGACTTGAGTAGTGTATCCTAGGATTGGGCGAACAACTGCTAGGTACAACATGCGGCGCGTTCTTTGATTGCTAATCTTTATAGCACATCTGCGCAGAAAACCGAGTAGCTTGTTAGCCTTTGTGCACTTTTCCATTACAAATAGTAGTCTCAGGTACAACGAGTGCAGTTTTATAAGGAAATGAGCTGTAGGTTTTACTGAGCATCTTACAGAGCCAGCCACAGTTCTTCTGGACACTTTGACACACTCGCTTTTTAATTTTGCACCAAAACCCAGCAGCCTTCATTATGTTTTCTTTTTTAATCTGAAAAGTGCTCTCTTGTGTAATATGCTGCTCAGATGCAAACTTCTTTTTTTTTCTGTAACACTTAATTTTGTGCTGGAAAACGAACATTTGGAATTCTAAAATGTTTTTGTACTACTCGATAATGTAGAAGTCACAGAATAGAAATCTATAACAAAGTTCGTATGAAAAAATAGGGTGCCTAAGACTTTTGCACAGGACTGTATATTATTGCAGAAAATGAATTAATAATTTGGATTATCTCATTTGTCCTGTGTTACATGTGATAAAAGCATTGACTTGATAAATCAGCTAAGTGCATAAATAGACTTGGCAGAGTGACATGATGCACCATTGAAATTTATATGTAAACGTGCATATTTCCTGGTTTTGCTGATCTATTTGTATTGACTAAGAGTCAGACCCACAAATGAGTGTTTATAGTGATGAGGCAACTAAGTGGTCACTTGCTGTCAACTTCTTCTTTTTTTTATGTTTTTATTTTTTCCAAACTCAAAATGGAAATAAGGGGAAGCCATGGCCTTATGGTTACAGAAGCATCTTAGGGACCAAAAGGTTGCTGGTTCAATTTCCTGGACCAGCAGGAATGGCTGCAGTGCCCTTGAGCAAGGCACCTAACCCCCAACTGCTCCCCAGGCTGCTCTGGATACGTTGTACATCGTTCTGGATGGAAAATGGAAATAAACTGCAACTGTTTATTTTGTTTTTATTTTTCATTGCACACAGTACAAAACACAATCCATCCATCCATCCATCCATTATCCATAACCACTTATCCTGTGCAGGGTCGCGGGCAAGCTGGAACCTATCCCAGCTGACTATGGGCAAGAGGTGGGGCACACCTTGGACAAGTCGCCAGGTCAATGCAGGAAATTCATTCATTTTTCATAAAATTATTTTTACAAAATAATATATTGACAAATAAAAAAAATATTCAAGTTGTTTCAGCACATAAAGCCTAGAAATCAAATCTTCATGAATCCAAGTATATATATAAAAAATTGCCCACTACAGTACATTTTGATATGAACAGAGTCAGCATGGAAGTAAAAGTAAGATATTCTACAGGCTATTCCTTGGTTATCTAAACCAGAGACTCTGCAATTCTGTTTCAACAAAATATATGATCAAATGAGATCAATATATGCAGAAATAAAGTTTGGTTGATAAAAATATTATTAAATCACAGCACTAGGAAAATCCTACTGATTTTTTAACCACCTTGTTGTCCTCCTTTACCATCACCCACATGCTATATAAAGAACATAGTGATCTACTGTATATTAGCAATACATCAGGCATTAACGGCAGATCTCTTCTTGCTACTACCCAGTAATTGGCATATGCAGCAGGCTTATTCTGGATTGTTAAATAATTTTAGGTGTAAATGAATCTGAAATGATAAACAAATAAAGGTGAAATACAAGAGATTTGAATAATGTAACTATATATGATTTGAATTAATTTTTTTTTATTAAAACAAAAAATAAATGAACACAAAATACATGACATGGATGTAAGCAATCTCAACTTACATCAGTTTTATGGCACAGTAACTTTAGAAAAATTAATTATAAAAAAAATAATTAAAAATTTTATTAAACAGATAATTTTTTAGAAGAAACAAATCAGTCCTATTTCAGCCTTAAACATTAAACATGTCTAAATGTACTCACTTTCATTTCGAGATCATGGGAAATATGAAATATAAAGCATACAGTGCTAGATATTACAAAGCTGGTGTGCATATAAATAAGGTGGAAAGTACCCCATGTGAAATGCTCTAATGCCTTTACAGGAAGGATGTGCATGTAGTCATAGGGTCACCAAAAATAATGACTGCAACAAACAGTGACGCACTTGAAAGAAATTCATCAATATAAATTAAATAATGATTATTAACAGATACAATCAAATTAAAATAAAGTCTTCATTATACATGTATTGCTTTACATTTCTGCATGGTTGCAAGTAAAATGTATGTCCCAAAGTTTTTTAATTGATTGCTATAAACACAATGCTGACATTCATTACAGCATCTACATATGATTAAAAATCCATAGGCCTATTCATGTCATGTGTTAACATCAAAATGTTTTAAAACAGTACATATAAACTAAAAATATGGAGTACACATCATATAGTACACATCAGTGATACAGCAATACTGTTGCCATAATTTTTTAACTTTTTTTTTTTGGGGGGGAGGCGATATCACATATCACCTAAAGTGAGAAGAAGTTTTTACACAATTCTTCTTTTTCAACCACTTATCTACACCCAAAACCACTGAGAAGTGTCATCTATGCAACATCTTCAAACTCTACTGAACACAATTCCATCTGTTTGTACAGTCTCAAAAAGACTCAACAATTTGCTATAATAGATAACTTTCACTTAATGCTAGTTGAATATATGTTGTTATAGAATGGTTCTTTAACCCATCACGTCAAGGATTTCGTCACATTCTTCACGTTGTTTAGGAGGGATAACCTGGTAGAGAAAGAGAAACAAATTTTATTTTGTTATTGTGAATTTCAATGTAAACCCAATAGGATACACTCATATACCAAATATAAGGTAACTTATTTTACCTGATCAAAATTATTTTTCTCAAGAAGCATTTGAACATTTTTCGATGGATTTGGAATGGATGGAAAAAGCTTCTCAGTTAATCTGAAATTTCAAAAAAAGATAGATTTTCAGACAAAAAACATCATGGAAACTGTTGGGTTTTGCATGCATTCAAAAAAAAGAAAAAAAAAGAAAAGAAAAAGCAAGTGTGACAGTCAAAGTGTCCAGAAGAACTGTGGCTGGTTCTGTAAGATGCTCAGTAAAGCCTACAGCTCATTTCCTTATAAAACTGCACTCATTGTACCTCAGACTATTATTTTTTTTAAAGCAAAGGATCATCACATCAAATAAATCATCACACCAAATAGTATTTATTTTTAAACATAAAACTTCATTCTTTTTGAAGGCATCTTTGTCCTACAGCATTTCTTTGCAGTACCTAAGACCTTTGCACAGAACTGTATCCATAATGATAGAGAAGAATTAAATGTTATTTGAAAGCATTATGCGTTTAAATAAATGGAGATCATGAACATTTAACACATCATCATCAGCCATGATCAGCCCAATGCAGGGCGAAGTCCTCCCCAAGTTGTTGCCAAAGGTTAAAAAAAAGAAAAAAATCTTGTGCTGATGCAATCCACATGAAGCTCACATAAACACATAAAGCTCCAGTTTACCCAAGTTAGACCAGCACAGTCTCTCATTACACCTTGTTGATGTTAATCTGTACATATCTTTTTCCTATTCTTGTGAATTGTCTATTGCAAACCAGTAGCTATTCAACTACCCATCTCAGCTCCATTTTTTGGTGATAAACTAAAGAAATAAACTACGCAAAGGTTATAGGATTTATTCCATCATCTCTTTCTGGAAATATTTGATTCTTAAGGACATGAAGAGGAATACGGGAGGAAGGAGAAAAAAAACAACAACAACAACCTTGTGCCAGAACAAGTATTTACATCAGACTTTTGGCACATTCCTGTACAAAGAAACTTTTAAACCACCCAAAATGGAAGCTGATTTAGGATTTAGGAGAGTGACCAGTGTCCATGACCTTCTCAGTGTCGGTGTTGGTTCATTCTTGGTTGAGGATTTCCGACAGCTCCTTTATGTACTCGATGGTGTATTTGAGAGTCTGGATCTTGGTCAGTGGTTGTCCTCTGCGGCTGTAGACAGGAGGCAGGTAATCCCGGAGCTGATGCAAAGCTTCAGCTAAACTCCTCATGCGCATCTTCTCTCTCTCGCTCGCCTTCATGCGCCTTTTCGTCGACATTTTGGGTCGAGACGATTTCGTCTGCGCCGCTTTCCTTCCGTAGGAATAATCCGAGAACATTTCCCCTGGAGCCTCTGGAGAGGATGAGGAACAGGTGGAGCAGGGCGAGGCAGAGGGTTCAGGTGAGGAACATCTGCGTCTGATGGAGCCGCTTTGGGTGTCGGATCTCCAGTTCCACTGCGCCAGAAGTTTAGCGGTCAAGTGATCGACCTCTGCGCCGTCCATGTGTGTGTGCGTGTGTTAGGATGAACTCAGGTGAGCTGAGGGTGTGTTTTATACCAGCACAGCCTCACTCACGGCTGGTTTACGAGCTCACAGCTTTTGGCGAAGTTCAAAGAAAGATCAAGTGTCAGCAAGTGCGACTTGTTTGTCTCTCTGGAGATGAACAGCTTCAGTATCGCCCAGGTGTGAATGAGCGGCTAATGCGGCTGAGAAAAGAAAATAATTAGATTTCCCTTTTGTGAGAAGTGACTTTAAACCTCGTCACGCGTCTCGGGGAAACGAGATAGACAAATGAGACACAGGAGGGGCTTCGGGGTCTGGGGCAAAATGTTCAACTCAGATTCACAGTGAAATTCATGATGGGGAGAATTTTACACACAGACTGGAGTGGGGAAGACTGGAGGCTATCTTTAGATAGATAGATAGATAGATTTGATCCAACATCACTCAGAACATCACACTAGCTTTTTTTTTTTTAAAGAATCACAAAACATGTAGTTACTTATTTCATAGTTATTTCTGTATTAATAAATAATATTCAGTCTGCAGCTGTACAGCTGCTGTAGCAGAGCTGGAATGGATAAAATGGGCTGATTAATATCCTTAAACACTTAATTTTTTTTACTTATAACAATACTACTACTAATAATAAATAATAATAGAAGTACAAGATATTTAAATTCTTTGGTTTCTTTAAATATCTGTAATTTTAAAAACTAATATACAACAGCTACTACTACTACTATTTTAATTTCATTTCTTTAAATAAATTATTAATAATAATGGGATAATATATTTGAATTTCATTGTTTAGATAACTAATTTATTAGTAAAACGTCCTGCTTATTAATAGCTTTTTTAAATTTCATTTTTTAAAAGAATTTAAAATACAACTACTACAAGTACTGTGAATTTCATTTCTTGAAATAACTTTTCACAAAACATTCTTATTATTAATAGAAGCATGAACTATACTAGTTTTTCAATTTCTTTGACTATAATTGAAAAACAAAACTATAGTATTACTACTTTACTAATTATTATTATTAGTGGCATTATTAATAATAGTATTATTATTATTAGTAGTAGTAATAACTACAAGTTTGTTTACACTTATTTTTGTATAGAGACAAACTCCCTCCCCAGTAGATTTCCATTAGATTCTCTCTTTTTCTTTTTGCCGAGTGCCACCTCACTTGTATCAATACATAAATTTATGTTTACCTGTGAATGTCTTTTACCACTACTGTAACACTGCAACTTCACTCAGGACCAATAAAGTTTCTATCTATCCACTAATAATAATCAATATATTAATACTATTAAAGTAACAATAGGTTATTTTGAAGTGTGCAGCGAATGCCAGCGTTTAAAATAAGACAAACAGAAGATCTGCTAATTTAAATAGATAGATAGCTAGTCTGACCCTCTACAGGTATTGTGAGTGCTGCAGCTGTCATTGCCCTCTTTCCATACAGACCTCTCCAAGCTTTCATGTCTGAAAAGGTGTGCAACATGTCACTACATGGGTGGAGAAAGACCAACACAGGGTGTGCAATAAAAGTGCGCCATGTTTAAGGGATCTGGGTGAGGAAAAGGAAGTGACACATTTAAGCTTTTATTTTTTTAACGTCCTTATTAGTACATGGCTGTTACTTCATGTCACAAAATCAACACATGGCCTGGTGGCTCAGTAAGAAGATAATTAGATGTTAATCCTAATAAAAGAGGTGATAACTTCAAGTTTGTCCTATGGGTATTAAATGTATTATTATGTCTAGTATACACTGATACAAACCCAACATGCAACCCAAACTTTAGTAAATTGTACATTTTTTGTACAAACATACACTGATAGAGTTGCAATCAATTATTAATAAAAACAAAGTCAGATGGTTTATTAGCAATAATTAAAGGCATTGTTATATGTTAAATTTAAGTTTCAACCTCTCTGCTAGTGGCAAAGGGCTACAAAAGGAAGCATCTGAATCCTCATCACTCTTTTTACTGCATGTCTGTGTTATGGGATTTGTTCTTGAGTTTGTGTTGAATGGTTGTTTTTCAGGAGTCGTCTCTACAGAATTTGGAAACATATTGCGTCTGTCCTGTTTACCAAGTTGCTGTGCTCGGACTGTTTTTTGTACAATCCATGATTTAGGCTTGACATTGGCTTTTAGTTTTTGTTGTTTGGTTCGAGGCTGATTCTCCATGTCACTGTCATCACTGGAAGAACTTTGTCTTCTACAAACACTGTTCTTGCATGCACTTTCTTTACGTGTCTGCTCAGGATCATTGGACATTCTGTTGAAGTGTTTGGGTTTAACAAATTTGTATTTGGGTGGCACCAGGACAGGGAATGAATCTTTGGGCTGCTGTGTTTTTGTGAATGCTTTTTCCTTTACATCAGACTGAGATGGTACTTTAGGGTTGTGACCTAAACCTAAAGTGCATTTCAGTTCAGAACTAACAACTTTGGATTCTTTCTCTTCATTATTCTGAGAACCAGAAAACGTTATCATATTCCTCAAATGGACTCTTTCCATCAGTGAACACCGTGAAAGGCCGTCAGTCCCTGGAGCTGCTGATTCAGCAGTAGATGAACCACAGACTTCCATTTTGGTACCGTCATCTGATTTTTTTACTGGTTGAGGATCAGCTTTACAGTGCTGAGACTGAGGAGATGGGGCAGCAGTAAAGGACAAAGCATCCCAGTCTATACTACTCAAGTGAAGCTCATCAATCACTACAGATACTAAAAGAGAACTCTGGCCCTGAGATACTGTCCCTGTATGGCAGGATGAAGCTAGAACTGCTGGTTGTCTAAATGAGGAAGGAGGGCCATCAGATGTTGACTGGATTTCATGACAATTAGAGTGTTTAGTGAGATGTGATGCAGTAGTTGGTGTGGCAGCGACACAGCAGTCAGCATCAGACTCAGGAATGGTTATCGTCTGTAAGCTTTTCCCTGAGGACACAAGGGCTTCAGGATGTGAAAAACTCTTCAGTGACATCTGAGCAAAAAGATCAGACACTCCATCAGAAGAAACAGCCGGATTCTCTTTTTCTGCCTTCGGTTTCTTTTCTGTTGACAGCAAACAAAAAACAAAGATCAGAACTTTTTTTTTTGTAAATAAAAAGGTTGCATTAAAAAAATAATAATAATTCAGTGTCTAAAATGTACCTTAACACATTTTCAAAAATAGGTTTTTTATTCTTATGTTTTCAATTAATTTGGAATAAACTACATTATTTCCTCAAACAAACTTACAGACCGACAACTGAGACAGTAGTACAAGTACATTCTGGCACCTAAACTGCAATTAAAACACAGTAAAAACTATGTACTTGAGGTTCTTTCTTGTAAACGTCACACCAACCTGAGATTATAACGAATCCACTTTTGTTAAAAGCTAGGTAATTACTCCATGAATACAGCCTTAAACACATAGTAAAAGCTTCTTTAGAAGAATCTCATTAATGCCTATAAATATTTGTCTGAGGTGTCTGATCATAAATACAGGATTTCAGCCACTTGGTTGAAAAATTTTTTTTTAAATTTTAAGTTGTGTGATCTTGGACAGATTTCTCAAAGTGAGGTCCTTTATTTTTATTTTAAACTTGGATACATCTATTTTAATTAAAATCTGCTTTATAGTTAAAACAGAAGCCCTTAGCTGCAGAATGTTTGAGGACCCCGGGTCCAGGATATCTAATCGTAAATCAAAAGCTGTTGGTGGATGCGAAAGATTCAGCCGATTGTGGGAGACCAGAAAAACACAATATTTGTGTGTTTGGTTAAGAGGAACAGGTGATTCCACGTTAAATCAACCAGTGACAGAGGACTTTTACACCACCCAGTCTCAGAGTTTGCTGAGTTTTTCCTCACTTCTGTAGGAGAAATGGGCGCCATTTAAAAAAATTTGCCCCAGCTGTGTTTTGTTGCATACCATGCCCCTTTAAAAAAAAAAAAGGTAGGAAAAAAAAACCTTTTACCTTCATAACTTTCAAAATATACATTCTATAAAGACAAAACATGAAGTTTTTATCTAATTTTGGATGTAATAAAAATGTTTGATCTGCAAACTGTAATGATTTCAATGGTAAATGGCAAACACTACTTTTCTGTGGGACCCATGATTGACGTCCCCCAGAACCCTACTTCTGTCAACCTGTATCAATCTACACATTTTATGAGACCTTTAGATTTACTTCATGTTACGAAATAAGCGAAGACTGGCTTTGTTTTATGCCCCATTACAAAGAAATATCAAAAAGTATCAACAATCCATCAGTGTTGGAGTTTTGCCATAGGAATGTTCATAGAACTGTAAATAATGCATTGAAATGGCCATTTAACCATATCAGGCTAAAGGAGAACCAAAAAACAGAATGGTCCTTTCAAACTGAATGCAGTTTGAGAGAGAAGGGGTGTGTGCGTGCGCATATGTGTGAGAGACTGGCCAGTGGAAGAGGGTTAACTGGACGGGGCCTCCTGCGCCACACATCGTGTTAATCAAAGCATTTGAGTGCAGAACGACTGCTGGGATCTGGCTGTGGAAGTGTGAGGGGTTAGCAAGCCAAACACCAGCAGGTGTCACAATCACAGCTTCAGGCTTTGATCTCTGCCACTTCACAGAAGGAAAAGCCCATTTATTTAACCACCCAAGAAATTCTCAGGGTCACTGGTTACCAGGGACACAACAGCCTGCATCACTAACAATATCACTGATGTATTAATTAATTTAAGTATCAGCAAGCCAAAGAAACAATTTCATACACTTCTTAAATGCTTTAAATATGGTGTCCTCCAAATCGATTGCTCCCCCGCAATAAAAAAAAAAAAACACAACACAAACTGGTTGTGTAAAAACATTACATACAACAATTTAAAAAAATTCCACTCATACAAGACATTATTTATCTCTAACAAAAATTTCATGAGAACTATTAGAACACCGCTAAGGACTATTTTGAATAAATGCAACCAATTTGCCATTCTTAAATTACTTAGATTATTTTTTTATTTGTTTCCAGTATTCAAGAACACCTTACAAAAAAAGGCTGTTTTGTGGCTCATGGTTCAGGGACTCTTACAAAGGTTGATGGCAGGTACCAGGATATTTCAGCCCAAGATCTGTCTGCCAGGAGGTTCAGACTTTACCACTGATACTTGATCATTGAACCAGTGAAATGATTAAAGCAACAAAAATTCAATGTTTTGCGATGAGCAATGACCAGCTCAGAACTTGAACCCGTCTGAAACCCTGTGGTGTGAATTTAAGAAGTTAGGATGGCCACATGCACAAGCCTTATAATATAATATAAAATGTTCTGCATGAAGACCCCTTTTTAAGTGTCTCCAACATCATTAGCATTACAGGAAGACACTTGGGGCTGCTGCTCTCTTCTGGGAAGGGTTGACAAAATATTAAATGTCAGGGTGCCAATAATTTTCAAACCAGCATAAAGAACTGCTCTACTTTTAAAACTGTGGTTCAATAAACTCCTTGTATGCTTGGGCTCAAAATAATCATGTACTGCATGATTACATAGTTATAGATCACTTTCATGAAGGGAATCAAAAATTTTAACACCCATCATAAGAAGCAGCACAAAGTCTTGAATATTGTGTGTGCAGTGATATGCATTATTTAACGTGTGCTGTTTGGGCTTGTTCACTCAAAAGCAGTTGAGACTGATGTGTTGACTGTGTGTTAGAAGGACAAACAGGGACATACTTTTCTTTAGTTTGTTGTCCTTGGTCTCTGTGGTTTCCTTGTGGAAGAGCTGGACAAGGTCTGGGAAAGCCACGGTGAATAGGGTTTCCTCTTCCACAGTCCTCACTACATCCGTCTCCTCTTGAGGGCAATCCTCAGGAAATACATAATGATCTGCACCGATAACAATACACATATAAGATCAGGTGAGTTAACATCTCAAAATCATTTGATCTGAGAACAAAAAATAAGAAACTAGATACTTTTCACATTCGAATTTAAATGAATCAGGTACACACAGTGATGAGTCTTTTTTATTATTTACTCATTATCCATTCAGGTCCTGTGTAGAGAACGAGATCATTTGTATTGATGTCCTTCATTTTAAAATGCATTCTTTAAACTTGGTGCATGGACTGTGTGTGTACAGGATGTAAGGAGTCGAAGTTCACAGTTTCCACAGGAAGCAACTTTAGCACGTCAGGATGCTACATTTGTTCCATCACCTGCGACCCGCAAATCACACCACCAATCTCCTTCACGTCTGCTTTCACAACAAGACACTAACAAGAGCAACAGTGACACTTGTCACACGTCCAGAGCTAGAGACTCACGGCTCTGTCTGAAAAGAAATATTTAAAATCTGCAAAGCCGGCCAATTACTAATGTCCTGGACGCTAAATATATTCCCTTGGATGGCAACGAGTATCAGTATTTGACCTTGAAATATTTATATTTAAGGTTTACAAGATGGAGGATCTCACCTGGTTTATACCACAGGATTTCAAAGCAGGAGATACCATTCCTTATGCGCCGCTTGTGTATTCTGTATAAACAAAATCAATCTAAATTATTGATCAAGTATCCAGAAAGATAATTCTCTATGAAAGGGTGCATTTTGCTAACATGCTAGCCAGCTAACATTCATGGTCCTGATTAACTTTATGATGTATTTGCTCCCTCAAAACAATGATCTGTATGGCTCAATTAATAGCTTTAACCATCAAATGTGTCTGTATTGATTCATCTACTATAAACCCATTTAATGTTGTGATATTTTATTTACTGTTGGCGGTAAAAGCAGCTATGGCAACGTCATGATGGTTAGGGAAAGTTTCTTGACTTTCCAAGAAGGAATTCCAAGTTGAGCAGGCATTTGGCTTGTTTTTTTTATTTCCAATATCAGAAGTAGGAAATTCCGAATTACAAGCGTTAACGCCTCTTTTTAGCTCGATAGTATTCTTACATCCTAACATGTAAGTACTAGCATGAGGATTTGTTTTTGATTGGACTACAAAGCACTTCTCCAAGTTACTTCTGTAAGGAAAAGGGCCAAATTCGGCTAAAATCTGTCAAAATAATTTGAAGCAAATGCAAGAAAAATGACTAAATTTCACATGCAGCACAAACCGAATAGGTTGAATCTGTGTTGATGATTGCGCCCCTTGACTTCTGTTCATAAGTTCAGTGTAGGTCATCAGAGAAAGAACTTTCTCACTGGTGTAATGTTTGGGCCACTCCATCTTGTCCAGAGCAAAATTCTGACAGGAACATCAGTGAATAAAATAAATAAATAAACACACACACACACACACACACACACATATACATACATACACGCAAGTCCTGAAGTACAAGTGATGCTTCAGTATGTAAAGCATGATGTTTATAGTAAAACTCATAGACTGCAAGCTAAACTCTCAAGGTTATAACATTATGCAGAACAGATCTAAAATCACCAGAGACCTGCATGAGGAGTAGGTTGGGTTTCCGTCTTTTAAAACTAGTAACAGCTTTGTCCTTTGGAACCAGATATTCATTGATGATCTGAAAGACGAGAAATTACACAAATGATACTAATTTCTCAAAAAAACCAAAAAAAAAAACAATGCATATTATAGACGATGTTAATGGTACTCACCTCTGTGAAAGGGAACATGTCACAGGCCAGGGTTTTCCTGTCAACAAAACAAAACCATTATTAGGCAGCCTTCCATTAATATGCTTGTGGCAGTGGGGGTGTGGCCTAGCATCAGTTTGTGAATGGAGGGTGGGGCCAGGGAAGGTGAGTGGCAAAGTCAATGCACCTGTTATCAATTAATGTTGCACGTTTGTTTGTGTTGCAGTGATGGTGGAGGTTAGAAAAGGAGCTCTCCCGACCAGAACACATGTGTGCGTCTGTGTGAGAGAAGCGACTGAGTGAGCGAATGATGCTGAAAAGCAATGAAAAGAGTAAAAATGAAGTGTGTGAGAACATCAGCTCCAGCCTGCTCTGCTTCTGTACTCCACCCACATCAGGGACATATTACAGTGGTGCTGAAACCCAGGAGTATGGAAGGGAACCACCACATGGAGTCCTCCCCATTTAAGGATCTCATCCATGCACTTGCTACTGGCCAGTAGAACCAGCATCAAGCGCTGACTGCCCTCCAGAAAGAGCAAGAGCAATGCTTTGAAGCCTTGATACTAGCCCAGCAGGAAGATCGCCAGGCGTTCCGGCATCTGGTCACGTCAGCGGGGGCCTCGACCACCATCGCAGTGGACCCTCCCCACTTTACCCTCACGAAAATGGGCCTGCACAACGATCCAGAGGCCTTCATCGCTCTCTTTGAGCAAGTGGGCAAAGTGTGGGGGTGGCCGGTCAAGCAGCTCCCTGCCAACAGCCAGCTCGTATATGCAGACCTGAAGCAAGCCATCCTACAGCATGTCGGCCGCTCCCCAGAACAACATCGTCAGAGTGCTTCCAGATGCTGACACTGGAGGAGGTTGGCCAGCCGTTTGCTTTTGGCCAACGGCGGCTGAGGGTGGACGACTGCAACGCAGAGGGGATCAGTGACCTGGTGACACTGGAGCAGTTCACTGCGTGACTTCCAGAAGGAACAGGGAGTAGGTCCAATGTCATCGCCCAGCATTGCTAGGTCAAGTCATCGAGTTGGTGGTGGTTCCAGCGACAGGCAGACGTGTCGCCTCTTCTCTTTTTCTCCCCTTCCTCCTCTTCCCATCCCTACTCCATTCCCCCACCATGAAGAAGGGGGCCGGCTCCCCCCCAGGGGGCTGGCTCCCCCCACCCCACCCATGGTGTGCTTCCATCTTCTCCTTCCGTGTCTGTGTCTTCTCTCCCCCCCAGGTGAGCGATGCCCAGAACACTGGTGCAGAGGGAAAGCCTGGGCTGGTATGCTGGTGCTGCGGGGAGCTGGGACAGCTCCAGAGTCAGTGCTCCACAATGGAAGTGGGAGCTGTGGTCCAGATCCCCGACACGCCAGAGACCGCCCCCGATTGGAGCGTATCATATACTGGTAAGTGTCCAAGGGGATACATATCACACGTTGGTGGATTCCGGCTGTAATCAGACCTCAATCCACCAAAGCCTTGCACAAGCGGTGAAGATTGTGTTCATGGGTATGTTCACAATTATCCTCTAGTGCCAGTCTATATTCTATTTCAGGGACAAAAGCATAAAATAAAGATAGCGGTTAATCCTCATCTCACCCACCCACTGATTTTGGGGACTGACTGGCCAGGATTCAGAAACTTAATGGATCACATAGTAAGGGGTGGGTCCTGCAATGATACGTCACAGAGGGATCCCGGTGTGGCATTGACTGGGGAAGCTGTCACAGAGCCATCTACGTCAGCACCACGTCAGGGCGATGCGAAGGAGTGAGGAGCAGCCCGCCCCTCCTCCCTCTCTCGGGGATTCCCTCAAGAATTTCCCATTAGAGCAGTCACGACAAGACTCCGCATCATGCATTTGACCAAGTCATAGTCAAACTCTCCAGCCAAATGCAACACCCTCCTTCTTGTATTTCACTATTATTAAGGATAGGCTATATCGAGTGACGCAGGATACTCAAACCAGTGAACAGATAACGGTTGTTAGTTCCTAAGAGCCGTAGGGAACTTGTGTTCCATGCGGATCACTTTAATCCCATGGCCGGACACCTAGGACCAGGATAAAACAATAGCCCGAATAATGGCCCAGTTCTACTGGCCAAGGATTTGTGGGGACATTCGTCGGTGATGTGCGGCGTGCCACGAATGCCAATTAGTAAATACTGCGGCCACTCCAAAAGTGCCTTTCCGCCCACTCCCTCTAATCGAGACTCCCTTTGAGAGAATTAGCATGGATCTCCTCAGTCAGCACAAGAATATCGCTTTATTATTTTAGTTCTGGTGGACTATGCAACGCAATATTCGAAAGCAGTACCTCTCCGCAATATCTCCACACGCAGTGTTGTGGAAACGTTTTCCCGTGTTATCTCCTGGGTTGGGATTCTGAAAGAAATCTTGATGGACCAAAGCACTACGTTTGTCATGCACACTTCACAAGCTGTATGAGTTATTGGGAATTAAATCTGTCCAAACCAGCATCCATCACCCACAAACAGACGGTTTAGTAGAGTGATTTAAATCAGACACTCAAATTTAATTCGGAAATTTGTAAGTGAGGCTGCACGTAATTGGGATAAATGGCTCAAGCCCCTGTTATTCACAGTACAAGAGGTCCCGCAAGCCTCCATGGGGTTTTCCTCGGTTGAATTATTATATGGGTAAAAGCCGCATGGCATCTTGGACATGCTGCAGGAGGTTCCTTCAACTAGCAAGAACCAAATTCAATACGTTCTCAACCTGCACGCAAAGCTCCACACCCTCACGCACTTAACCCAGGAGAATTGATGGCAGGCACAAGAACATCAAGCCTGGCTGCATGACAGGGGCACGCGCCTTAGGGAGTTCACTCTGGGAGACAAAGTACTCATGTTATTGCCCACGTCGAGCTCCAAATTAGTTGCCAAGTGGCAAGGGCCCTTTGAGGTCCCATGGCGAATCAGGGATGTCAACTATAAGGTGAAGCTAACGGATAGGGGCGGGGCACTATAAATATTCCACCTCAACCTCTTAAAAATGTTAGAACGAGGAGATTCTTGTGGCGTTGGCAGTTCCAGAGAAGGCAGAGGTGGGGCTGGAGGTAAAAACAACCAAATCAACAACCCAAACTGCTCCGGTCCCTTGTGGAGACCACCTCTCACCAGCCCAACTCAGAGGTTGCCAAGTTGCAGGAGGAATTTTCCGACGTGTTCTTGCCTCTTCCCGGCCGCACCCACCTCATAGAACACCACACTGAGATTCCCCCAGGGGTGGTGGTGGTGGGTAGCCGCCCTTACCGCTTACCTGAAAACAAAAAAAGATGGTTCAGGATGAACTCAAGGCCATGCTCAACATAGGCATAATTGAGGAGTCACACAGTGACTGGAGCAGCCCGGTGGTCCTGGCACCCAAGACTGATGGGTAGGTCTGGTTCTGTGTAGACTATGGAAAGGTCAATGATGTGTCTAAATTTGACACATACCCAATGCCTCACATTGAGTTGCTCAAATCAGTTAGGTGCTG
>JAOBAM010000014.1:9942581-9953128 GCA_025212355.1 Notarius kessleri
CCGGATTTCCGGGTCATTAGCAGAAAAAATCCAGCGGAAATCTAAAAACCCGGAATTCCGGGAAATCCCGGAAAACTTTCATCTCTAAGTATTTAATTGTTTTACCTCATTACTAGCCCTAAATTGCCCCGTCTCAACTTTTTTTGGAATGTGTTGCAGGCCTGAAATGCAGGAATGGATGCATATTCACAAACGAAATGAAGTTGACCAGAAAAACATGAAACATCTTGGGTTCATTCTGTCTGCAATGAAATACAAGTCAAAGTCAATTTAGAAATCACTGCTTTCGTTTTTTAATTGGATTTTCCATACCGTCCCAACTTTTTCTGATTTTGGGTTGTAGTTTTCAGCCTTAATTTTGGCTTTAGAAATACTCAGAGCAAAAGCTGTTAGGATGGACCATCAAAGTCCTCATTTCAGAGCCTAAGTCTGGGTATGCTGTCTCTATATACTTACAGAGAGTGTGTGAGCTCTCACCTTTAAGCACAGATACTTGGTGGCGTCTTGCTCTGCCATTGTAACTCCTGATGTCATTGGCCTCTGAGTCTTGCAGGTCAACTTTATCATATCCGTACCAGCCCAGCAATTCGTTCATTGTGCTTTCTGCAAAGCTCTGTCTCACACACACAAACACACAATTGGTAATTGGTAATCTCTGACCATAGTATGGAGATTTAGTGAAATGTATATGCCATCCCATGCTCCATTTGTGGCTCACAAAATTTGACTGAAAAATTATGCAGCCGCAAGAAAAAAAGAGTTCTGAATCAGTCTTTGTTATTTTATTCTAAATGGTCTGACATAAAATCTGGCTAAACACTCAAGAGACCTCTCACTCCCTCACTCATTCTCTCTGTTTGAGATTACAGAGGTGGGTAATTTGATTCAAAGTTAGTTGAAATCTGAGGAGGACACAGAACACCACAGCTGGGTTTGTGGGCTTCCCAGAAATCCCCCACCTTCTTCACCTCATGTCCCCCACTCCTCCAGTTCCCCTGTTCTCCTTCTCATCTTCTCCATTTTCCCTCAAGGATCCAATTCCATCCCTTTTCCCCCTCTTCCTTCCTTTCCACTCCTCTGGTTGCTTTTAAAGCTCTCACTTCACTCATCTCTCCCTCAGCACTCACAACCAAAACAAACAGTCGCGGGAGAACACTGGTTCACTCTCTGCTTGCTCGCTCTCTTTCTTCTCCCTCGCTCTCTGTGTTACCTGACTCTTCAGCCCTTCTCGTGTTTCACTCCTTCTCTCAAAAACAGCCAATATGCTTGAGAACAGGGGGATTCTCGCAGAATAGCATATCCGTTACGTCCACTACTCTGTCACTCAATCTGCAAACAGGCCTGCCCATAAAACTGCAACTGTGTGTGTGTGTGTGTGTGTCTATAGCTGGGCAGGGATCTTATTTTTTACTGGTTTCCTGAGCTTAAACAGATAAATCATGTGCCTTGGGTATGCAGTCTGACCATTTTGGAGCCTCATTACATCAAAAACCACATCACTTTCTATTTCCCCTGAGATCACACCAAATCCATGCATACTGTTTTACTGTTTTCTCATTAGTAGGAGGTGGGTCTCCTTATTCCTTCTTTTTCCCAGTTCCTCCAGTGTTGCTCTTATTTCTTCTGTACAGCTCAGACAAACATCTGCTTAGTGAGAATGAGAGCACGCGAGAGAGCCCCATCCCAAAATCTAAAGCAGTTGTGGCCAAAGGCAACAAAACCTACCGTGACCCCCGCATGAGCCCCGGCTGCGCTTACATCAGGATCGTATATAGTTTCACATGTTTGGATTAAAATTAGTTAAGTCGCAACCCTACACCCGCCGCCTCCATGGATATCATGTGCAGTGATCCAAAATCACTCACACAAAGAGACTTGTGCCCGGTTTCCTCCCACATGGACATGAAAACCGCTCATATCTCTCACGTAGATATTTTGCTGTAGAATTTGCAAACATGGGAAGTCACATAATAGTCACTTAGAAAACTTAAACGACACACATGCATCAAAATCCTCAAGATGTACTGTATTGTATCTGTAGGCCTACAAGATTTAGAAAATGCCAAGTAAAATAAAGTGGAGAAAGAGGAAAGTAATGCAAAATTGTATTCCATGCCCAATAATTCACCACTTCAATAGGCTAACTAATTTCCAGTTTGAAAATACATAAAGTATAAAGTGTTATAACTGACTGCAAAGACATGCACTTCGACAGCGTCAAATCACCTCTTATTTACTTGTATCCAGATTATAGTGCAGGTGTGGACTTTGATGTGTACCTAATACATTAATGACATTTAGCAGATGCTCTTATCCAGAGCGATGTACAACATACCCAGAGCAGCCTGGGGAGCAGTTGCCTTGCTCAAGGGCACTTCAGCCATTCCTGCTGGTCTAGGGAATCAAACCAGCAACCTTTGGGTCCCAAAGCAGCTTCATTAACCATAAGGCCATGCCTTCCCCCTTTATCTATAATACACTTTATTTAGAACAAGAGTATAGAATAACCATGGGCTTTCGCAACACACAAACACTGCTGTATATACTTTACAAAGGTACACAGTAAAATCCCAGAAAGTATGGAATTAGACACCTATATAACTTTTCATACGTGGTAAGCCAGCCGAACAGGCATGTACACTGTACAGTGTGTGTGTGTTGATTCTCTACTCTAGGCGAATACCAACCGCTGGCGCACATCTGGCAAACTGCTGCGCATCACTCCACTTGTATACAGACAGACACATTCCTGCAGTGTGATTAACACTGTACTGAATCAACTGAACGACATGCCTGACCACAAAGTTTAGCTAACTCGACATTAGGGAGAAGAAAATGCTTCCCCCCATATAAAGCGTTGTGTACTGTTGCAGGCTGCCCCAGGCACCAATCTGGAACCCGCGCATCATGAAGGCGACTTGAGGCATCCGAAATCCCTCTCCACCTAAAGGAGACGCGATCACACTCGTACCTTCATCTCTTGGCTGACCTCCCTCTTGACGGGATGAGCGGGCTTCCTGCTGCGCTTGCTTTCCGGCGGTCTTCCTTTTTCCATCTTTGGCATCGTTTTATGAAGGAGAAAAGAAGGAGATAAAGACGCGGCTGCTTGCAAGCGTTAACAGTGTGTGCCAGAGTTATGCGCGCTCACGCGGCACAGGACGCGCAACACGGAAAAATGCGCGCAAGCGACAGGGGCGGGGAGGCGGGGCTTATGTTATGTAACCCAACACCTGGAACCCATTCAATTCCTGCACCCTTCCTCTCTCCAGCTCCCTGAGATGAATTTCAAACCGACTCCAAGGGCCAAGTGATCTAGTATTCGTGCTCAAGTGCCTGAATGACTATCTTAAAAATAATCTTTATTTTTTTGTTGTGACCACCTGCTCTCATTTACTCACGTGAAGCATATGCCTATATAAGCCTATATGGCCAAAAGTTTGTGGACACCTGACCTTCACATCCATATGTTGTCCTTCACCAAACTGTTGCCACAAAGTCTAAAGCACATAATTGTATATAATGTCTTTGCTGTCGGATTACAATTTCTCTTCACTGGAACTCAAGAGGCCCAAACTTGTTCCAGCATGACAATGCCGCTGTGCACAGTCCGAGCTCCATGAAGACATAGTGTGTTAAGGTTGGTGTAAAAGAACTCAAGTGTTCTGCACTGACCCCTGACCTCAACCCCACTGAATGCCTGGAACACTGATTGAACCCCAGACCTCCTCACTAATGCTCTTGAATCAGAATGATCACAAATCCCCACAGCCACACCCCAAAATCATCCCAAAGGAAAGCCTTCCCAGAAAAGTGGAGCTTATTATAACAACAAAAGAGGGGGCTAATTCTGAAAAGGTATGTTCAACAAGCATGGTGTGATGGTCAGGTGTCCACATACTTTTGGCCATATAGAGTATCATAATGCAGTGCATGTACATGATATAGGTTCGTAATGTAAAGATACAGAAGTTACAGACCAGGAAGCTAAATTGCACTCTTTCTCTCTGAGTGCAAAACTTGTTTTAAACAATCCACAGACTGAGCAGCATGTCCTATTTCAAAGGTGCAATAGCTCAAATTTTGGACCCCTCCATAGCTCTGAGGGTGATATCTGATTGCAGATGGGTTGGAATCAATGCAGCTATGATGGTAGAGAGTGAATAAAAGTAGGCTGGTAATTATCCATCCATCCATCCATCCATCCATCCATTATCTGTAGCTGGTTATCCTGTTCTACAGGGTCACAGGCAAGCTGGATCCTATCCCAGCTGACTATAGGCGAGAGGTGGACAAGTAGGCTGGACAAGTAGGCTGGTAATTAGGATTTGCAAATATACAGTATCTATACAATTCTGTGAAATTGAATACACCATTTTTGTCATTTGTTGAATTTTCAGGGTTACACAATGTAAATCCATTAAAGATGGCTCTTTAGCAGATTTTGCAGGTTGTGTATAAAAGGGTCACTGGAGTGCACATTAATGCCACATGCTGCTTGGATATAACAAAGTGAAAGATATATAATTATGACTTTATAAGTAGATATGCAGATAATTTCTAAACTATGGGTATCAACCAACTTGTAAAAACATTACTACAGAAAAAAAGTTGAACATTCAGGCAGGGGAACATGAATGAACAGTTTGGGTGCTGCCCCCCCAACATTAAAGGGAAACTCTGATATTTTTTAATCTGTAAAAAAATACTGGAGTTTCCCTTTAAAACATGGTGTCATTAGATGTTCAGTAACATCTCCATGCTATGCTGTTATATGGCCTTTTGTGTAACTTCACAAGGAAAATGACCACAGGTCAGATTAAATCTTAAAACAATAGTAAAACAATATTTATCTTATGATCTGAGGAAAAAAGGTTTTGTTCATTAATTGTTCATTTGATTTGAATTAAGCATTCTCTTTTTCCAAAAATGGATTGTTTTTTTTTTCCAAAAATGGAAAGGGCTTGACAGAAACTTTAAAGGTTCCCTCAGAAGCATGACTGAGGGACCTTTAAGAGTTCAACATTTTCTGAAAATATACAGAAAATGAGCAATCCTAGCTTCTCTTGGCATTTTAATAACTGATAAATCTAAACATCACAATTCAGCATGGTGGCCCGGCAGGTAGTGTGGTAGTGACTCAGTGGCTCAGGTCACTGTCTGTGCAGAGTTCCTGCATGTGTATGTTCTCCATGTGTCCTTATGGGTTTCCTCCAGGTTCTCCGGTTTCCTTCCACCTTCCAAAAAGATGCTAATATGTAGATCGGCTAAGATAAATTGCTCCTAGTTGTGAATGAGTATCTGAACGTGTGTGCATCCAGGGTGTATTCCCACCCCGGGTTCTCACTCACTCACAGTAAACACTTAATCCTGTTCAGTGAGTGTGTGAAAATTCAGCATTATCTGTGAGGATTGAACTATCACGACCCAGGCAGCTTCTTTTTTTTTTTCTTCCCAGGTGTTGGGGGAATGTTTGGTTTGTTGACAGTACATTTAGTTTCCCCAAAAGTCTGGTTTACTTGTTGTAGTGTGTTGTTAACCTAAAAATGGCTTGCCTATAATATTCAGAAACAGAAATGACCTTATACGTTTATGATTCTGTCTTTAAATCTTTGTAAAATCAGAAATAAGTCAGACTTAAATTGATGGACGTGCAGGTGAAAGAAAAGTTGCTACAAGCTGCCATCTTGTGGCTGCATCCTGAATAGACATGGACTCGTTTAAAGCATGTATTAGCCTATTTATATGAATTTCCACGACATGGCATAGTAGGCTATTTTTCATGCTTACATTACAGAGACACTTTATTACAATTTAATCCTGTCTTTAAACTTTAATCTTTAATCATGTCCCAGAGTTTTTGGTCAGCATAACAAATTGTGCTAAGAAAGAAATATTTCACAATTTCATCAGCTGCCAAATTGAAGAAACTGAACAAATACAATCACATTTCCATAATCTGTTTTTTCCATAAAATTACAAACACTGTGGAGTTTAATGAGAGCAGACCAAGCAGGTTGGATTCCAAATGGCACCATAAACAATCCAATAGGGCACTACATAGGGGATGTTATTTCATACCTAATCTAGTGCACCTATGTAGGGAGTGAGGCACTGTTTGGGATTGAGCCCATCATACGTCACAGCGACAGTGAGGTTATAAACCTCGCTTATTTTGTTCAGTCACTTTCGAAGTCCATTAGAAGCAAGTGAACTTCATCACATGATGGCTCACGTTACGGCCTTGCATCTTGGGTTAATCTTTATCCTAACCTGTTTAACAGCACAGGTATGAATTATTATTATTATTATTATTATTATTATTATTATTATTATTATTATCAGTTAAGTTACACTGGAGATTATGACAACAGGCATTTTATGTATATCTATGGGATAAGTGATGAGAATAAGCGAAAATGAGAATAGTTAGAACTCAGATGAATCAATATTATTTATTAAATTTACTACAAAATTATTAGAGATGATAAGGGGAAGTGTTACAGCTAAATATTCTAAAACAAGCCAGCTTGTTTAAAACAAAAGACTAACAAACTCTATCATTTATTAACTTAAAAAAATGCCCACAATACTGAGAACCCATCTTAGACCTCCATTCCTGCCCATCAAGACAACATGCAGTTGTTTTAGTATTTTAGGGAAAATTCACTGTTCGATGTCACTACATTTTGTCTAATGTGCTCGTCCTTTACACATTATTAAATAAATAATTCACTTCCCCATATCAGTGTCCCAGATGGAGATCAGGTGTCCCCAAAGCCAGCATAGAAACTTGATGCTCCTCTTATCCATTATCTTTTTGCACAAACGTAGACTGCTTGTTGCATTGCTGCGCCATTTTGGGTACTCGATGATACCCAGACATTCACACTAATTTTGCAGCATGCCACTAAGAAGACTTTTTATTATGTTACCATTTAGAAGTGCATAAGACTTGACACATAAATTCAAATTCTCCTTCATCCAGATGGTGTAGAACAGAGAGTGTAGTATAGTTGCTTTTAATGTACCAACTGCTTTTAACACTATTGCAGCAATGCTACTATTCTAAAGATTTGCTCTAGTATTTAGTTCATGATAATACCTGTTGGAGGATATAATGTACTGTATATGTAATCATATTGTGGCTCATAGGTGCACAATATAGAATGATATTAACAAATGAAACGTTTCTGGAAAAGCTGCAATTGAAAAACAAAAAAACAAACAACACACACACACACACACACATTGAAAAATGGCAGTGTAAGTGACACAACATAAGCCTTCAACACAACAGGAACCAAAGTGATTTTCAGAAGCACTGCAATTTAAGTCAGTGGCATCAATTATTCGCCGAAACTCAAGGTGTGGCAAGAAATCTGACCCTGTATTTCTCGTTCATGACTGTGCAGCAGCCATCAAGAACATAAACAAGAAATTAGTCTATCACAATAACAACACAAACTTGATCATTTGTTTACAATATACAGTGAATTACTACTACTACTACTACTACAATATAATTATTGCTACATATGAGCATTTTGGGATGCAGGTAAACACTGACAAGACCAAAGCCCTCATCCAACCACCGCCAGGTCAAATGCTTCCAAATACTAATATCATTATTAATGGCCAGCCCCTGGAAGAAGTGGATCACTTCTCATATCTAGGGAGCATTCTCTCGAAGATCCCCACGTGTGAAAAAGACGTGGAAAATCGGATCAAGGCAGCCCATTCCGCCTTCGGTCACCTTAGCTGCCGCGTATTTAACAACCATGCGCTGACTACCCGAACCAAGATCATGGTCTTCCGGGCCGTAGTCCTTTCTACCCTTCTATATGCTTGCGAGACTTGGACACTGTACCGCCGTGACATCAAACGCCTTGAGCAATTCCAGCAGTACAAGCTGAGGCAGATTCTCAAAATTCGGTGGGAAGACCTCATTACCAACACTGAGGTCCTGAACCGAGCCTCGCTGATCAGTGTCGAAGCCACCGTCATCCACCATCATCTCCGCTGGGCAGGCCATATCCTACGAATGAACCCCTCCCAACTCCCAAGGATCATGCTCTATGGGGAACTCACCACTGGAACATGACCCCGAGGAGGACCAAAGCGCCGCTACAAAGATCAGCTTAAGTGCACACTGGCCCAAACCAACATTGAACCTTCCTCATGGGAGCAAATTGCCAGGGACAGAAGTGCCTGGAGGTTAGTTGTCCGTGACGGCATCTCAGCTTTCAAGGAGAACAGAAGACAGCATGAGGAGGATAAACGAAGAAGAAGAAGGGAGCGACTGGAACAACCTTGTCTTCCTCCTGCCCTCCCATGCGACTTCTGCCCGTGGCTCTTCCACCACCAGTTGGGTCTCCTAAGTCATATCCGGCACAAACACCAGCCAAGGAGGCCAGATAATTAAATAATATATTATGCGATAAAGGAAAGCCAGAAGGAGATGATGAAATCGATGCTCAGACACGAGCTGGAGCCGCCGCCGCCAAATTATTGCTACAATATATTACAATATACTACTGCTACAGTTTTTATTTAAATGATAAACTTGTAGCCTTAATCATTTATTATCATTTAAATGATTCCAGTCACAATGACTATGGACCACTTGGGAGACTAGGAACTATAGTTATACTGTAGCTAGGAAGTAGTTAGGCTAATAGCACTTTTGCTAGCTTTATTTGGCTCATTTATAAGCCAACTAGTTTCCCTCATTAGCATGGTTTGCTTACTCAGGGTTAACACATTTATCACTTTTCAAGCAACAGGGAACGGATTATAATTGCACCTGTATGGCCCAAGTGTACCCAAACTTACCCAAAACACTTAACTGTATAGTATGTATTGCTGTAGCATTACAATTTCCCTTCACTGGAACTCAAACCTGAAGATATGTTTTGGCAAGATTGGTGTAGAAGAACCCAGGTGTCCTGCAAAGAGCCCTGAACACAACCCCACTGAAAATCTAGAAGAGTGGAGGTTATTATAACAGTAAAGTGGGACTACATCTGGAAAGGGATGTTCAACAAGTATGATTGTGATAGTTAGGTGTCCACAAACCCTTGGCCATATAGTGCATCTAAAATGGTCTTAAAAGAAATAAGTATCTGTGCTAGATGATCATAGCAAAACAAATGTCACAGATTTTAATTTATAATTTCTCTTGAGAGCAGAAACCTTGTTGAAGTGGGAGGTAGCATAGTGGTCTTCCAGGATTCACCCTCTTCACATCACCCTTGATTGGGCATAGAGAAATTACTTGTTTCTTATCCTGATGCTAACTCGAATAACCTGCTGGCGAAAAAAGGAGGAAAAAAAGCTCAGTGGAAATGTTCAACCTCATTTTCATTTGCAGTAAGCTTAGCATGGTCTCAGTGCAGGCAACTGTGGAAAAAAGATGGATTTTAAATTTGATCTTGATTGTAGCCTATGGCAGAGATTATTGTGGTTATTAATGTTCATCAAGTAAGGTAAACATGTAAGTAAACATGATATCATCAAATAAACATGATAAGAGATGTTATAGGAAAATAATCAACAATGAGGTGGTGGTGCAGCCTGGTGCAAAATTGAACCAGCACATTGTGAAGTAATATGTCATACCATGGCATTTAGCCAGTGCTAACAAATTCTGTTTATTAGTTCAATTAATACAAGTTGTGTACATTATTACTAATAAAATATATATAATATAATAATAACATATTTATTAACATAATATTGCATTACCATAAACCTGCAGCCTGAACTGCTTTCAGAGCTGAAATGAGTCAATACTTTTTGACCAGATTTGAGAATTCAACAGTATGATGTAAAAAAACAAAAACAAAGTTTTATTAGGTAAGGAATAAAACACGACTGACTGTGCTGTCAAAGGAAAGTAAACCATGACGGCCAGGAGTACAGGACAGAAGGTCCCAAAGCCAGCAGAGATCTGTCAGCTTGACATTGCCATTGACAATGCACAAAGACACAGCAGCAACAGTGAACATATTACAGTACCTGCCCTCCAAGCAGCAATCACAGCTGGTAGGACTGGTTGAGAAAAGGAGTATTGTCAGCTGTTATATGGACATTTATCCAGTGAATCTATTGTGGGACACAGGTGCTCATTCCTGCATCATTAATGAGCCCTGATGTCAACAGCACTTGCCCCACACAGTTATAAGGCCCATTGCAGAGCTGTTAAGGGACGACACCCTGACAGTTCTGGCTGCTATTGACATGCCAATGCCCTATGTTGGCTGGACTGAAGTCAGCTTCCAGCTGGATGATGATAGAGATGAACCTCAAGTCCCAATACGGGTATCCAGCGACCCAGTAATTGCCAGTGACCCCATCATAGGCTATAACATTGTTGAAGCGGTGATAAATGGAAAGGAGACAAAGACAAATGAAGAAAGAAAGCAGATGGCACACAAAGTAAGTAAAGCATTCTCCATTACTGTAAAAACTGCAAAAAATGTGGTCAAGATAATGCAAAGTGGGTCAAGATCCAGACACCGGTGCAGCCCGCACTGGTGGGAAAAGAG
>JAOBAM010000014.1:10459503-10471296 GCA_025212355.1 Notarius kessleri
TGATGGAGAATGTTGGTGTTTTATCTAGAACATTGGTGGTCATGGAGAATGTTGGTGTTTTATTGAGAACATTGGTGGTGAAGGAGAATGTTGGAGTTTTATTGAGAACATTGGTGGTGAAGGAGAATGTTGGTCTTTTATCAAGAAAATTGGTGGTGATGGAGAATGTTGGTGTATTTTTGAGAACATTGGTGGTGATGGAGAATGTTACTGTTTTATCGAGAAAATTGGTGGTGATGGAGAATGTTGGTGTATTATCAAGAAAATTGGTGGTGATGGAGAATGTTGCTGTTTTTTCGAGAACATTGGTGGTGATGGAGAATGTTGGTGTTTTTTCGAGAACATTGGTGGTGATGGAGAATGTTGGTGTTTTTTTGAGAACAATGGTGGTGATGGAGACTGTTGTATTATTGAGAAAATTGGTGGTGATGGAAAATGTTGGTGTATTTTTGAGAACATTGGTGGTGAAGGAGAATGTTGGTGTATTATCAAGAAAATTGGTGGTGATGGAGAATGTTGGTGTATTATTGAGAACATTGGTGGTGATGGAGGATGTCAGTGTATTATCGAAAACATTGGTGTTGATGGAGAAAGTGAGTATTTGATGGAGAACATTGGTGTTAATCGAGAATTCTGATGTATTATCCATTGGTGTTGATAGAGAATGTTGGTGTTTTATGGGGAACACCAGTGTTGATTGAGTCAGTCTGAAAATCTGAGTGCACTGTCAGGAACAGCAAACAGAAGAATTGTTTTATCCAGATAAGAGATGGTCATAAATGACTTAGTTACTAAATTAATGAATACACAACTTTATAAGTGACCATGGCATCCATCACTTAACTTGACGAGGAGCAGTCTTATTCTGTCTAGCCCTGTTTTTGGAACATGGAACAAATTTCATAATTTCCAATTTTGAGGTAATTGACTGGAACTTTTCAACAGCTTCGTAATTAAACAAGTGATTTGAACCAGATTAAACTAACTTTATTTACAGTGAATTGAGACACTTTTTGAAACTCTCTGTAATATTTATGAGTTCATGAAGGACAGAGCGTTTTTTGAAACTGAGGAGAACTGACATTTTGGGGGCGAGAGTGAGTGAATGATGATGGTGCAACAGCTGGTGATGTAAGTTTGGGGATCTGCTCCAGTTTCTGAACTCTGTTCTATTTTCTTTACTGATGACTCCTGAGAATGCCAAAGAGCAAAACTGGAATGGGTGGACAGAAGAGGGCAGAGAAAGATGGTGGATGGTGTTTATGAGAGGTGTGATGCAAGAAAAGTCACTGATGGCGTTTGATGGACAAGGTGGGTGTTTTATGGAGAACATGGGTATTGATGGAGATTTTTGGTATTTCGTGGAGAACATTGATCGTGATGAAGCATGTTGAAGCTTGATGGAGAATGACAGGTTCACGTTGATTATTGTTTCTGGGGAACACTTACAGTGTACAGCTCTGGAAACCAGTCTGTACCTTTGTTGTCCCCAGTGTCTGCTGCTTGACCTTGTTCTTATGAACTGCCATCTTTGAAATTGTGAAGATGGAAGCAACCCGATGCTCACTGTATCCCTCTGCCATAAAGCCAGAATTGAAAATCTTCTTTTTGTCACTCAAAACGTTTCTTTTTAACCCTTTTGGCATGATGAATAGACATGTTTGTATTCCAATTAAATTTAAGGTACTCTTTTTGCCATCCAAGCTGGTTGTATTGCAAGAAGATAATGATGACCACAGCAATGGTTTTAATTATTTTCCTTGTTAAATAAGATTTGGTTCAGGTGATCACCTAAGCATTAACTCATTAAGTAAAATGAGGTGTGCTTGTGTTGGAATTCCAGCACAGACACTGGAATGAAATGGAAAAATTAAGATACACTTCATTTTTTTTTCTTCTTCTTAAATCAGCATTTCTATGAACAGCAGCCTTTGAATGTCACTCAACAACCATAGGATGACATCAAGTGACCTATAAAAAGAATGGCAAATGGCAGCTGGGGTTAAATGCACAGCAAAGATGGTTCAAAACAGGCTCCTCTGGGTGGGGTTGAAGTCATTCAAAGCTAGAAAGAAACCCTTCGTCAGTGAGAAGTAAAGAAGAGCCAGGCTGAGGTTTGCTAAAGACCATAAGGATTGGACCATAGAGGACTGAAGTTAAGTTATCTTCTGTGAGTCTAATTCTCAGCTTTTCCCATCACCTGGTCATCTAATGGTTAGACAGAGACTTGGAGAGGCCTGCATAGGTGATGATCTGGGGTGCTTCAGCAAGACTGGAATGGGGCAGATTTTTGTTTGTGAAGAACACATGAATCAAGGTCATCCTGGAAGAAAACTTGCTTCCTTCTGCTCTGACAATGTTCTCTAGCTCTGAGGATTGGGTTTCCCAGCAGAACAATGCTCCATGCCACACAGCCAGGTCAATCAAGATGTGGATGGAGGACCACAAGATCAAGACCCTGTCATGTCCAGCCCAGTCTCCAGATCTGAACCCTACTAAAAACCTCAAGAGGAAAATGGATGGTCAGAAGCCCTCAAACAAAGCTGAGCTGATTGAATTTTTGCACTAGGAGTGGCATAAAGTTACCCAAGAACAACGTGAAAGACTGGTGGAGAGCATGCCAAGACACATGAAAGCTGTGATTAGATGTTAGGGTTTTTCCACCAAATATTGATTTCTGAACTCATCCAAAGTTCAGACTTTAGTATTGTGTTGTTTAAAATTGAATCCCACAAGTTCTCTTGTGGGAGCCTGAGGCAAAGCGGAAAGTCGGTCAACCACGTACCACCCTGAAAATGGTCCTCAAGCGAGAGATGGGGTTGAAGGAAGAACAACACAGAGCACCTATGCTCGACTGGCTGGTCTGGGATAGGATATCTTACCAAGTCACCGGCCTGCCGGATGACAGATGAAATGAAAGTTGAATATGATTTCTATGCATTATTCAAGGTCTGAGAACACTTAATATTTTTTGTTATTTTGACCAGTCATCATTTTCTGCAATTAAATGCTCTAAGTGACAATATTTTTATGTGGAATTTGGAGGAAATGTTGTCAGTAGTTTATGGAATAAAACAAACTTTTTCAGGTTCCTCAAACACATACCTATAAATAGTAAAACCAGATAAACTGATCATTTTGCAGTGGTCTCTTATTTTTTTCCAGAGCTGCATTAGGCAGCATGTTAACAGTCAGCTCCAAGTCAGTTCTTGGAGGCAAGAATAATAGGCCAACATAAAGACTGAAGCAACTGTGGCAAGGGCCAAAATTTGATGGCAAGACCACTGGCTCAGAGCATCTCCAAAAAGGCAGGTTTTGTGGGATGTTCCCAGTATTCACTCATTAGTGCTTACCCTATTTGTGTTCCAAGGAACAACCAGTAAACTGGCAACAATGTCATAGGCATCCAAGGCTCACTGATGCGCATGGGGAGAAAAGGCTAACCCATCTGGTCTGATCCTAAAGAAGAGCTATTTTAGCACAAATTGCTGACAAAGTTAATGCTAGTTATGATAGAAAGGTGTCAGAACACACTGTCCATTGCATCATGCTGTGTATGGGCCTGCGCAGCTGTAGACTGGTCAGAGTGCCCATGCTGACCCCTGTACCCCAATGAAACTGCTTACAATGGGTACATGACCATGAAAACTGGACCATGGAACAATGGAAGAAGGTGGCCTGATCTGATTAATCATGATTTCTTTTACATTATGTAGATGGCTGATGCTTACAAGGGGAAGAGATAGAAAGCTGGTGGAGGCAGTGTGATGCTGGGAATCCTTGGTTCTTAGCATTCATGTGGATGTTACTTTGACAGGTACCACCTACTTAAACATTGTTGCAGACCAAGTACACCCTTTCATGGCAAAGGTATTCTCTAATGGCAGTGGCCTCTTTCAGTAGAATAATACACCATGCCACACTGCAAACATTGTTCAGGAACATGACATGAGTTAAAGGTGTTAACCTGGCCTCCAAATTCCCCATATCCCAATCTGATCAAACATTTGTGGGATGTGCTGGACAAATAAGTCTGATCCATGGAGGCCCCACCTCACAACTTATGGGACTTAAAGGATATGCTGCTAACATCTTGGTGCCAGATGCCACAGTACACCTTCAGAGGTCTTGTGGAGTCTATGCCTTGACAGGTCAGAGCTGTTTTGGTGGCACAGGAGGACCTACACAATATTAGGCAGGTGGCTTTAATATTACGGCTGATCTTTATTTTATATAAAAACAAATTTAGGGTCCCTAAGGCTTTTGAATAATATAACTTTATACAACCTGTTACAGTCTTAACAACTCTGTTCATTCAAGGTTCTGTTATATCAAGAATGTCAGTAAGAATATCTGATGGGCCTAAATACACTGTCACTTTGATGGAACTGATTAGAAAAGAGAAGAGATGCTAAAGCTTATAATAGTCTATTCTTGGCAAGGGATATAGTTATTATATACATTTCAATGTTTTGACAAAACACATGAATATGTGCGGAGCAGACATCTGTGGTATACAGGTATGATTAAAAAACTAGTACACAAAATGCTACCTTTTTTTTAGGTCTTTACCCATTAACTACTCTAATAATTTTCACTAACTAACTAACTAACTAACTAACTAACTAACTAACTAACTAACTAACTAACTAACTAACTAACTAACATCTGTCTTCAATATAAAATGCACGGCCATCACAATTTTATGAGGGATGCTCCAGTCTAATAGAAGAAAGAAAGAATGCATTCCTTCTCTCTTTCATCATTTTAAAAACATAATGTTTCACATATTCATAACCAAGGAAACAAACAACACAGTGATGTCTCAGACCAAAGTGTTCATTCAGAAATCAGGGGTGAAACCAGAGCAAAAATGATCTCAGTTCTGATCAAATCTCAACAAAAGAATAATGTAAGACCCACTTAAAAAGACATGAGAAATAACACTGAAGACATAACACCTAGGACAGACTCAGCAGTCACATTTTAAAGGAGAGAAATTAGAAGGTCATTAGAAAACAATGGCCAAGATATCAACAAAGGTCTTAAAAGATTAGTACCATTTGTAAGCCATGCAGCTGGAGAAAGCAGAAGGGCCCTCTATTACTGTGAACATCTTGTCCTCTTTTTTTTTTTTTTAAATCACAGAGCTGGATTTACTGAGGACTTTACTGACTTTCTGTACCAACTGAATTAAATTTTGGTCAATAATGAATTAAACTGATGCATAAATAGGCTAGTGAGGTAATTTGACTATAAATTTGATACTTTTAAAATAGTTCTTCTCTACTTCTTTAAATTAATCATAGCCCTACCCCAATACTGAACAAAGTTGCTTACATATTGATCAGTGAGTACTAAATCATATAATTTTGTAGCAGGTTCAGTGGTATTGTCAAATATTGAATCGTTGCCTTAAGAATCAAAATTGTATTCCATCATGTAAAAGCCTGAGGTTTACACCCCTAAATAATACTGCTTTCATCAATTAGCAAATCAGGCCCTTAATGTGAAGAAAGTTAGGCTGGGGATTGCAGTTGTGTTGCAGTTTGGATTTGGTTCTTTGAACAAAAATGAAGGTAAGTTCGCAGTACTTGCCATGGATTAATGATAATTAATTGTGATTTTGGTTAATTAAAGGAGACAACATATCTCCTCCCAAATTAATTTGATGACCAAGAGCATAACACTCAGGTGCAGGTGGGTGGAGGAGAAGGCTGAGGTAACATACAAATCCCGCATTTTCTCGCGGTTTTTCTTTCGCTTTCCCTTTTGACTTTTCCCCTTGCCTTTCCGGGGTTTTCTGGAAAAGGAACAAAAAACAAAAATACAGCGAAGTCGAACAACTGAATTGGGGCAAATGATGCAATAAGTAAGCCAAACAGCCAATGCAGAGGAAAAAGTAGGGGTATGGGGGTAAAAGAAAAAAAAAATAATAGAGGCATCAGCTAGCTCACAGCATGTTATATAGACTAATTCCTATAGTTTTTAGTATTATGTAACAGAGGACAAATAAATGGAGATACAATACAACACGACACTAGTAATGAGATTTTTTAAATGTGCATTATAGATGACATGGTAGATGAAAGTATAAACACAAATAAGTCAAAACAACAAATAATGCAAAACATACACAGCAAGGAATAGCTCAAAATGTTGACCATAAATGGCAACCTATTATTTGATGATAAGCAGGGTTATTTTAATCAATGAAAGTTACTTGTGTTTTGTTTAATGAATGAACTGCCAGAGATTTCTTAAATTTTTGGAGCTCCTTCCTGTGGCAAGTCATGTAGAACAACATCACTCAAATTTCATGTTGCCAGACCCATCCTTAATCTTAATTGTGCAGTTAAATATCATAGTATATTTTATGACCATAGATTGGCACATGCCTAGTGCAAAGTTGTTTCCCAGAAAATGTGGCAAAGCATCCTCCAGTATAACCTTTGGCTTTAAAGATATAGCACACAGAAACACCTCTACACGACTTAGATATTCCTGACCCAGAAATACCCCATGAACTCCACAAAGGACAAAGTTACCAACAACCACAAAAGGTACCATTTAGAGACACAAAAGCAACCTAGGTTAATTTTCCTATGCCCAATGGTGAGATAAGGCAAGTCAGTGCCTTAGAAAAAAAATCATAAAGTGTCAAAAGCCAGTCTCAATAGCTCACTCTTATCTGAGCCCACTAAAGATGTCAGAGGCTATGAACTCCCCATCAACAGTTTACTTCAGATCATTTAAAAAGTCACTTATTGTGCAGGTTGCTCTCATCTATACCAAGTTAACATTAACACACATAAATGGAGGAATAATTGCACTAAATATAAGAGTAAATCCACTGACCTCAGTATCAGAAGTCCAAAAACTCACCTACCTGTGAGATAGCTGAATTCATAACGTTGAATGATGTTTGGTAAATCTACCTTTACTACTGAATCATAAACTACACTGTCTCACTAAACATCAAATTATGCATGATGATAATAATGCATGATGATAATAATGAAGATGAACATTACCATATACTACATGGCAATGAATGTTACATAAAAGGAAACAAAGACATGAGAGTTCTAGTTGTAATTTATATTATATTCAGAAAGGAATAAGAATAGAAAAGAACACACAGACAATCATGATGTGAAAATGTGTGTACTTACTTTTCTATCTTATCCTGTATGTCTTTCTTTACTCTAAAAAAGAGAGAGAGAGAGAAAATTAACTTTATGCTTACTGTTTTGGACTACAACAGTGTGGAAAGTTCAAAATCACTTTAGCTAAGCAGTCCTGTGGTACCTCTTAACTATATGCTAGGTTAGGTTAGGAAGCCCCTCACAGAGCAGACCCTTACATTTTAATACCCACAATAAACAGTAAAGAGAAAGGGAAAAGATAGAGCAGTTTCTTCAACAAAAATTCTACTTGCTGTGATTGTGTTGCAGTAAAATTTTGTACCTGCATTCGCATTCAGTGTGTTCTGCAAAACTCATTGGATAGTTGTGTTTGATGCGTAGGGGTTTTAATTTTTGCACCTATAAACAAAACAAAACAAAACAAAAAACACACCATGACACAGCCAAAATGGTACATACAACAGGCTTGACATTTCATGTCCATGAGAACTTTGTCCTAATAACAGCAATGAAAAGTGATAGCTCAAGTATCATATAATTTATTGTAATAGTCTGTGTATGTTTAAAAATAGTAGGAGAGAAATCTGTTTGAATGGTATATAAACTAGAGCTTTATAATAAATTCATAAGGATTTTATATAGCATATTATAAGCAATACTGGAGGATTTATGCAAAGCTAATGTCAAAACTGGTGGGATGACAAAAGTCTTATGAAGTGCATTGCTGTGTTTTACATGAAAGAAAGAACAGAGAGGAATCCTCGATTATCATTTAGGTCAAAGGACTTTCTTAGGATTTTTTCTTTTCATTATGTTGTTCAAGAAGAGATGTTCTATAAGTGTAGTCATGTACTACATATAGGAGCATTAAATTAAATGGTCTTTAATTAAAGTGTTGGTGGTGCAGAGGTGCCAAAATTGCTAAGAAAACATTATTTGGGAATTTTTAACCACCAAATAACCTACTGTATGTTGGTGAATGAGATGGCTCCATGCGAACAGCATAAATTATAAACAGCACTGTACTTTTTCCAACCAGAGACCACAGCCATGCCCTCTTGATTTCTACTGGCTCACACATAAAACTGAGGTCAAAGTTTACCGACATAAAATTGGGGCAAAGTGAAAGTAACTTTCCCCTTCATGTGAACTGAAAAACTTTACTTGCTTTGATTTGCTGACTGATGCATTTGCTGAAAAAGCAGACGTGGTGTCTTGTATCACAGTAGCCAGACATTAAAAACTATAACTGCTAGGGTCAAAATGTAGATGTTGGCAACTCTGTTTTATGAAATATTTTGAACCTTTGTACTATGAAACATGAAATAAACTTCACATATTATGTCAAGGGCTTGTCAACAAGCCAAAGTATTTTAAATGCCTTCAAATTGAAGTGGTAATCAAATTTGAATTTATGACACTGTCATGATGCATGATATTTACATTTTATAAATTGCAAAATGTTGAAAGTGAAAATATACAAAATGCAAAATACAAATTTATTTTACAGTAATCAGCAATCAGTCAACCCATGATTATAATTAAGGGCTGTTCTCGCTTCATGCTTTCCTACAAAGTCACTCAAAGCCTCAGTCGAGGCGCAAACAGAACATAGAAGGCTAAGCGAGAACAGTAACGAGAAACAGTCCAAAGAATCAAGAAACCAGGAAAACAAGAACACGGGTAGAAAGGCTAGGTAATGCATACTTAACAAAGCATAATACTTCACCCTGCACTAACATCAGCACAGTCCTTAAATAGATAAACACATAGTTCTCTAATTGAGTTCAGGTGCGCCTTGTTCACGGTGCGCGTGCTGGAGTCTACTCAGCGCATGTGCAGCCAAGGTGCACACGCCACAGCACGCAGGACTGACAGAACCCTCTCCCAAAGAGCTCCCTCTGGGAGCAAAAATCCATCCTACTTGGCCCCGGTGGGGGTTCAGGCTCAGGCTCAGGCCATGACTTGGGTTCTTGGCTAGGAGTGGGCTTGAGCTGGGGACTTGACTTGGAATCTGGGCCAGGATCATTCTCAGACTCTGGACCTGACTTGAATCTTGGACTGGGCTCGGATCCAGGACTGAAGGTGGCCTCAAACTCCGGGCTGGATTCGAGCCCTGGAAAGGAGTTGAGCTTTGGGCTGGACTCTAGCTCCAGCTCAGGAGATGACTCAGGCTTGCGCTCTGGATCTGGCTTGGGCTCAGGACTGGACTCAAGCTCTGGAGATGATTTGAGCTTAGGCAACAACTCTGGCTCCAGCTTAGGACATGACTCAGGGTGGAGTTCTGGAACTGGCTTGGATGTATGGCTAGACTCGAGCTCTGGAGATGACTCGAGCTGGAGTTCCAGAACTGTTTTGGACACAGGGCTGGAAGTGTGCTCGAGCTCCGAAGATGACTTGTGCTCTGGCTCCAGCTCAGGAGATGACTCAAGCTGGAGTTCTGGAACTGGCTTGAATGTAGGGCTGGGCTTGAGCTCAGGAGATGACTCGAGTTCTGAACTTGGCTTGGACTGTGGACTTGGCTCTCTTTTGGACTGTGGACTTGGCTCAGGTACAGGCTCGAGCTCTGTCAGCGCACTGATTTGGTCTGGGTTAGGACCTGGCGACGGGACGACGCAGACGTCTTCCTGGCTGGGTGAGGCAGAGGTCATTCCACCATCCTCAGACACAGGTTCAGGAACAGACTCCGGTTCTGGCCTTAACTCTGGCACCGGCACTGAAGCTGGTGCAGATGCCAACTCTGGCACTGACTCTGATGCAGGTTCTGATGCTGGCTCTGGAGTAGACTCTGATACAGGCTCTGATGCTGGCTCTGGTACTGGAGTAGGCCCTGACGCAGGCTCTGGTACTGGAGTAGACCCTGACGCAGGCTCTGGCTCTGGCATAGGCACTGATGCAGGCTCTGGCTACAACTCTGGCACAGGAACAGACACTGGCGCTGACTCTGGCTCCACCCCTGGCACAGGGGCAGACACTGGCACTGACTCTGGCTTTGCCTCTGGCACAGGGGCAGACACTGGCACTGACTCTGGCTTTGCCTCTGGCACTGGAGTAGACACTGGTGCTGACACAGGAACAAACATTGACACTAGCATGGATGCTGGCACTAGCTCAGGCATGGATTCTGATACAGACACAGGTTCAGGCATTAATTCAGGTGCTGGTTCTAGCTGAGAAACCAGCTCAAAGGAGACAGCCTCCAAGAGGGGCTCAGGAACAGCCTCCTCTGCCGTCTCTACATCATCCACTAGGGAGAGATCTGAAGTGATGGCCTCCTCGGCTGAGTCAGCCACTGGAGGGAGCGCTGGAGCAACGGCCTCCTCAACTGAGTTGGCCACTGGAGGGAGCTCTGGAGTGACGGCCTCCTCAGCTGGGTTGGCCACTGGCATAATTGCCCTCCCCAAAAATTTTCATGGGGTTCCTCCTTTTCTAAGGATTCAAAAATGAACTTGAGCATGGTCTCAAAGTCTGTGAACTTCGAAGACATGGGTGCTCGACACGAATCAGGTAATCCACCCATCTGCGTGCTTGTCCAGCAATAAATGTTAATATGAAGCTTACCCAGATGGGTTTGGGTGGTTTGGGCTCTTGGAGGTCCTCAGAAGAAGTCACACTGTAGCTTGAATCCCATAGGGTGATATATTCCATAGTAGATTGCCAGGGGGCTCCAGTCAGTCTTCAGCCGAAAATACGAAGCAAGGGGCTGAGACAGGGAAACCCGGAAGCGGTGTGGGATCACATACTGAAATGCTTCTGCGACATCCATTGTATGGCGAAGTATTCTATCAGGTACGTGAGGGAGGTGGATGTATGTACAGAAGTGTTCAGTTTAATAATAACGTGCAATATGTGTATACACACACACACACACACATACACACAAAGTGCATAAAACGCACACAAAGGCAAACAGTCCAAGTTGGCAGGCTAGATTAGAGATGTGAAAACAGGCAAAGGGTTGGTCGAGGCACAAACAGAACACAGAAGGCTAAGTGAGAGCAATAACAAGAAACAGGCCAAAGAATCAAGAAACCAGGAAAACAAGAACACGGATAGAAAGGCTTGGTAATGCATACTTAACGTACCGTAATACTTCGCAATGCACTTACATCAGTTCAGTCCTTAAATAGGTAAGCACAGTTCTCTAATTGAGTTCAGGTGTGCCTTGTTCATGGCACGCATGCTGGAGTCCACTTAGTGCGCCTTCAGGTGCACGCACCACAGCACGCAGGACTGATAGTCACACGTAAGAGCAAAAATGCCACGCCAACAAAATGGTTATGCTGCAACAACACATCATACGCCACACATACACCTCAACATGCCATAATTTTACGTCCCTTGAACCCCATACAAACTCCAGATACACCACAGTTACACCACACATATGCTGTGTACGTCACAATACTTTAATTTTGAACAAAATACGTCTCATTTCTTGGCATTTGACTCACACGCTGCTTACATGGCAAGATACGAGACAGTGTGACACAAGCATAAACCTTGTCAGCAGATGGAAGCATGAAGTGCTCTATAAAAGCTCCTGGTAGATGACAGCATTGACTTTGGACTTGATAAAACACAATGGACAACAGTGTCTCTGGTGCATCTGAAATGCATACTAGTGCATCTTAAAATATAGATC
>JAOBAM010000014.1:10845149-10862645 GCA_025212355.1 Notarius kessleri
TTAATCTTTCTACATAAACCTTCTTGTGGACCTGCATTTTTGGCAAGACTTGCCTGTCACGGCTACACATCTTTACACACCACTAATCTTTGAGTACAACATTAATTTGAAAGAATAGTGAGAAATGAAATAAATATGGCTACAATGAACAATTCTATCAACAGTAAACCCATGATAAACTAAGCATCATATTTGAGAGCAAATAAGTGATTGACCAATAAAATGTCAACAAAAAAGGCTTCTTTATAATGCCTTTAAAAATGCATATTACAAGAACCTAAACAACTAAACCCTTTCGGCAACCCAAAACCTACTGGTGTTTACTGTGTGTCGTATAATTAATGAGCCAAGCCAGTTCTTAATTTCCCTGAGGGAACCCACCCAAAGGGATCAATAAAAAGTCTTATCTAATCTAATCTAAACATAAATCACAAACCACAGAACATTATGACAGCAGGCGTCTATAAAAAGGAATTTTAACTTTAACATCTTTCGCAAGACAGACTAAATATTTTTCTTCCTCTGCAAGACAGGCTAAATACATTTTTTCTTATGCAAGGTAGGCAAAAAAACAAAACAAACAAACAAACACCTTTACCCATAATCCCTCAGTTTGTTTACACAGGTGAGAACACACTGTTCTCCAAGACACTGTTCTCTGGTACCCAGAAGCTGCAGGGGGATTCCCCAACTCCATAAAGGTTTCATTATGAGAAAGTTCACAGAACACAGTCAAGACGACTGCATTCTTCAATTCCCTTAGTCAGCCTAAGGATTCACTGGAGATATTGAGTTCTTTGCAGTCAATCCTATTTCTCCATAAGCTACTGCTCATTGTCTTCACAAAATCTCCTAAGAGCCCTTCTTCTGTTTTAGCAATGCTTTGTTTGTGATGCTTCTTGGCTTTTTTTTTTCTCCTGCCCATCTTCCTGCTTTGGAATCTAAATGCACAAATTCAGGAAGGCAAGACTTCCTCTCTTGCATTTTGATTAGGAAAGCAATATTTATGCAGGCGCTCATAACCTTTTTTCCCCCTTTGATCTCATTGCATAGGACTAGCCCATCTATGGAAATCAACAAAAGGTATCTGATAAGGCAGATTTTTGCCTGATTATCCTTTGGGTTGGATTTAAATACCTGTTTCCTGAATATTGGAAAATTTCAGAGTAAGGAACTCCTTTTGAGTCTGGGAATTTATTTTAAATTCAACCCATTCTACAGGATCAAATGTAGCTGGGTGTAGATCTGCCACTTTGATCTGTTGTCTGGATTTGTTCTTGCAAACCCAGAGATGTACAGTAGTACTTGTCTCCCCATAAAGACCCAATCATAACTTTTCCCATCTGACATGGAGCTCACCAGGTCTAGTAACAGCCCATATTTCAAGATATCTGAGAACTGGACAGCCATCTCTATCAGAATCAGATTCAATTAGTCTGTAGGAGAAAACAGATACCACATATCTTTATCTGTGAACAGTTCCCATTTTATCCACAAAAATTGAGTGAGGAAGTGATCGTTTTCACTATTTATTTCTTCCCAGTTTAAACTGTGTTTGTATCTTTACTCTCTGGCATTGATGGGAGGAAGCACTCTCATTTTAACCAATATTTTGTTTCCTGATGCACCATACTGCCTTATACCACAAAACTCTTTCCTTTGGAATTTCTTTTCCATTTGGAAGGAGTACACTTTCATGCAATTCTTACATAACTACTTTGTTCTTTAAAATACAAGATGCTCTTAGATAGCTCCTTTCACAATTTACACATTCATAGTTGTTCCTGTCTGGCTTCCTATATTCAAGATTATACAGCAAAATATTTCATATGAGAATACTCAATATTTCATTGCTTTCTTTACACATCTCTTCAACAAAAACGATTGGTGTCGAAAGTTGAAACTCCCATTTCAATCTGAAAAAGAGGAGTCAGATGTTTGAGTCTGATTTTAATTGGAACTTTTTCTGGTTTCAGAAATAAGGCTATTATGTCTGGGGGAAGCCATGACCTAATGGTTAGAGAAGCAACTTTGGGACCAAAAGATCACTGGTTTGATTCCCTGGACCAGGAAGAATGGCTAAATTGACCTTGAGCAAAGCACCTAGCTACCAACTGCTACCACAGCTGCTCTGGGTATGTTGTAGGTCATTCTGGATAAGAGTGTCTGCTGAATGTAATGTCGAACTTAACATCTATTTCACAATAAGATTCACCGAGAAAATTCAAAACGGTCGGCTGGCCGTTTGCATTCGGTCAATAGCTCCGGGACGCCTGCTGGTGATGGCTGAGGGCAGACGACTGCGATGCCGAGAGGATCATCAACCTGGTGATACTGGAGCAGTTCATTGCATGACTTCCAGAAGGAACAGCAGAGTGGGTCCAGTGTCATCACCCGGTGTCACTGGATCAAGCCATCGAGTTGGCAGAGGACCATCTGGCAGCAGTTCTGGCAACAGATGGACATGTTGGCCTTTCTGTTTTTCTCTCTCTCCTTCCCATCCCCCCCACCACAGAGACAGGGGCCGGCTCCCCCCCAGCTGGCCCACCACACCCATGGTGTCCTCCCATCTTCCCCTTCCATGTCTGTTTTCTCCTCCCCAGGTGAGTGATGCCCATAAAGCCAGTGCAGAGGTGAAGCCTGGGCTGGTATGCTGGTGCTGTGAGGAGCCTGGGCATCTTCAGGGTCAGTGTTTCATGATAGAGGTGGGACCTGTGGTCTGAATCCCTGACATGCCAGAGACTGCCCTTGATCGGGCCAGAGCTTATCGTAAACATTACTGCCACCTTCAGGAACTTGCCTGTTACTGTCTCAAGGGGGGAAATGAAAGAAAAACAAAGCTGATTTTACCTGAAATTCTAAATAAAAATCTAAATAGGTTTTATATTGCATGGTTCATAATAATAATAATAAGTTTATAGCAAGGTCCCAAGGTCACTTTTCAGAAGGGATGGGGAAAAAGACTAAAGCAGTAAGAGAGGAAGAGAAATGTTCATGGTAAGTCTTCAATTGGGATTTGAAAGTAGGGAAAGAAGAGCAGTCACAGAGAAACTGAGGAAGTGAATTCCAGAGTTTGGGGGCAATGACACTAAAAGACTTGCCCCTATGGTAGAAAGTCAGGTGTGTGTTACAGCAAGTAAATTGTTTCTAGATGACCATAGTGAGCAAATAGGGGTATAGGGGGTCAGTAAGATTATGCAGGACTTTGAAAATGACAAGCAAGATTTTAAATTTAATATGGGACAGAACTGGTAGCCAATGTAGCTGAGAGAGGATGGAGTTGATGAGCAGGATACAGGTCATTTCATTCAACGACCCATTTTGTCCAATAGTTAAGACATTTTGTCCAAAGCCTTTTTCATACGGACTATCAGTTCTTTTTATATTTCAGGTATTTGTTTGTTTGAAAAAAGGAGAAATTCTCAATGGAATTTGACCAAAGCAAAGCATTTTTGCAAAATGAAAACAAAACCAGAAATAGGAATCAGCTAGTGTCATCCTTGGGCGCATTCGGCTGGGGCCGCTTATAGGGAGAGATCGTTTTTATTCAACCAAATTACATAAATCTATACTTGCACTTACCAGATATCCTTGGCAAATGCGAGATATGATGTATCCAGATATGAGAAAACATGCATTCTCAGTCTTTATATAGGCATGCTGATGCCTCTTGATCATGTGCAGGTGAGCCTCATTAACAGCGCGCGTGCGAGAGTCTGCTCGGCGCACGTGCAGTCCAGCGTGTGCCCAAGAGTCCTTCAGATGCGCACACTAAAGTGCGCAGGACTGACATCCACATAATAGTTGGGGCCCCAAAAAAGAATATTAGGCAAGTGCGAGTCATGCGAGTATAGATTTTCTATGTAATTTGGTCTAATAAATACAATCTCTCCCCACAAGCGGCCCCAGCCGAATGCGCTTGAAGTTGACACTTGCTGATTCCCATCATTTCTGGTTTCATTTTCATTTTGCAATGGCAGTCCCCAACATGCGTGAAGAAGGAGTTTTTGTCTAATATTTATTGGATTTTACATGAATACTTGGTAGGAACCCATCGTTTTGACCACACTTGCTGAGAAGGGGAGTCTGGGGCGATCTTAACTCGGCATTAGATTTCACAACTCACATTTGGCGAGTGGCAGGTGGTTAAACTGCACGCTGCAGAAATGTGTTTTGCTTTGGTCAAATTCCATTGAGAATTCCTCCTTTTTTCGAACAAACAAATACCTGAAATATAAAATAACTGATGGTGCATATGAAAAAGGCTTTGGACGAAATGGTCCTGGGACAAAATGATCTGTATTCGTACTCGATGGTTGGTAAAAGCGTCTTATCTTCAGAAAAGCCTGACCTTTTTTTTTAAAATAAGACGGGTCAAAACCATGCATTATCTATCTTCAGTCGATCGTTGAAATCATAGTAATACTGAGAATTCAGCATTGTTTACAGACGCGCTTTCAGCAGCTGCCATCCTAGTTGCTTTTGTATATCCACTATCATAGTAGACGCTCATGACATGGCACATTTTGATCACGTGGTTGCAAGTCATCTATGCTCAAAATCCTAAGAAGGGGGTGATTTTCTGTAGCCTTGTCTTAATATCTTTGATGTAGTGTATCATGTTTGTGCCCTTAACAAAATGAGCAGCAAGTCTTTGACTAACATTCAGCAGTTTGCTGGTGGGGTATATACCTTTTTTGTTCCACTGCACTGTTTTTATCCCCTGCTGGCCAAAAGGCCCGAAGGGGCATTATGTCGTAGCATTGTCCATCTGTCTGTCCCGGGAAGGGTGCTCACCTTCTGAAATGAACTCCTCTCTGAATTTTTGGAGGAATTTCACAAAACTTGGCAGGATTCTTTGTTGTATGTTGGTAATACACAAATATTGTAATTTCGTCACATTTTACCAGAGTAACAGCCCTTGATTTAACAAAACGATACTTTGACAATTTCACGTGTGTGTGTGTTCCTTCTGAAATCAACTCACAATTTTTGGAGGAATTTTATGAAACTTGACAGGATTCTTTGTTATATGTTGGTAATCCGCATATTGCAATTTCATTCAATTGTCGCATTTTACCAGTGTTATGGCATAGTTGCCAGCAGCAGATATTGTGCTTTCAGAGCACTCTTGTTCCTCTCAGCTTTTGTGCAGTGGTTTTGCCTCTTTGTATGGTCCTAATTGCTAATTAATCTCATTAGTAATGATGGCTTCCAACTATGATCAGTCTGGGACTTAATTGGATGCTTCATGTTGCCTGCTATCAATTAACCCAAAGTTCATTACATCATAAAATGAGTAATCTGGAGGTGTTCATACACGTATATGAAATATTTTAGTTTGAAAATATTTTTTGAGATAGAAGGGAGCTGTTGAAGGGTAGAAAAAAAAAATTGTAGCAATTGCATTAAATAGTTTTCTGAATTTACTGCTCTAACTGTTCAAGGATACTTTTAATCATTCCTAATAAGACTTGAATAATGTGTGATGATATCCATAAATTACAATTCGATCTGCTTTTGTGTTTTTGTTCCTCAGGTTTTATCAAATGCCGATGGGATATAACCCCTATGGATATGGGTATGGTATGCAGTATATGCCCTGTCAGGCTCCGGGGCAGGCTGGTTACCCTGGAGGTGTTCCTGTACAGCAGCCTTACCCGTATCCTCAACAACCACCTCAGCAACAGCCCTACTATCCCCAGCAGTAGGCAGCATTTATCCTGAGCCCACACCGCCAGCTACAGCCATGCTGCCCTTGATAACTAGCACTCCTTACTCTTACACTTAATCTCTCTTAACACTTCCCATTCCTCCTCCCTGTCTTTTAACACCTGATTTCCTGTGGGCAGAGATTAGAACACTAGACGGACCAATGGAATTTGTCCTGAAAACCCACACTCGCTCTCCTTTAAGGTCCAGAGAGATGCTGTGCTCTGTTTGTGAGCTTTCTGATTCTCCCACTCATACCCAAAGTCAAGCTGCTGGCTGCCTGCCTGCTGCTGTGTATACCTTATTTTTGTAACAAATAATAAGAATAGAAATACTCTAAAACGCGTTATGTAGATGTTTTCATACCCAGACAATGAAGATAATCATTAGGGGGAGAAATAATATTCCTGTAACCGTACCTCTCTCTGTCCATCCTACAATCAGCACTTTGGGAATGGAACAGTTTAATTAAGCAGTGAATAACACCTGACCTGTACCTGTTATTCGAAGAAACTTTTTGTTTCTCTCTTATGTAATTAAAGCCTGTCTGATGCTAAAATATGGTTTACTTTCTCAACCTGTACAAGTTTAATTCTGGTAAAGCAGTGTTTGTCCCTGTTCTTTTGCTGCACTCTAATATTAAAGTTATGTGTATTGGATTACAGTGATGCTGGAATAAGGCTGATTTTCAGGGAGTGGGTTTAAATTGCATGTACATATATCTTCTAGTGCATTAAATTACAGAAGTATGAACAGATGATGGTTGCTATAACCAAGCTTTTTGTCATATTCATGTTGAGTACGAGTAAAGCAGACTATTGAATATGGCACATTTTATACAGCCTTCGAAAATCTTTCTGGAAGCTTGTAGCTGAAATTTAGTTCAGAATTAAATATGGAAAGGCTCAGCCACTGAAAACATGTCAATAAAATATCTGCTCAAGGGAAAAATTCCAGTCTAACCCTATCCTAAATGACCTTGTAAGAGCTCTGATGCTCCTTATAGTTCACACTTTGGTGATGTAGCGGAGAGGCAGGAGGTGAGAGAGTCCTCAAGGGCACGAGTATGTCAAAGTGAACATTTTGGGAGAAATGTCAAGACTTCACTACATTCTACAATGTGCCTGTTATCACTCATTTTCTTGTGTGAATATGTTTTGATGATCAGTGATGCATCTTTTAGTGTAAAATGACTACGATGTTATTCCCTTCACCCAAGTAGAACTCTCGTATCCTCACAACATGCTAAAATTCCTACACAAGATGTGTAAGTAGGTTATAGAGGAAGTTTGGTGATTGATTTTACTCAGGTCAGTTATTTTCCTGTTTGTGTTCACATATATTGTAACCATTAATTCTGCTTAATGGAGCATTGCTTTGGAAATTCCTCCTTTTCCAGATTAGATTAGATAAAACTTTATTGATCCCTTTGGGAGGGTTCCCTCGGGGAAATTAAGATTCCAGTAAGAAATCTAGTTACAGTTTGTTTGTTTTTCCTCCCCCTTCCTTCAGGAGATCATTTAAATGTAAAATTACAAATGTTAAGGAGAATGTAAGTTGATTTCTATAATAAAGAGCCTAACAGGTGCGCTGAAGAGAACGGTCCTCCTCACTCACTAACTACCAGTAACCACTTTATCCTGATCTGGGTCTTGGAGGATCTGAAGCTTATCCTGGGAATGTTGCATGGAGCCGGAATACACTCTGGATGGCACACCAGTCTAATGCCAAGGCGCTGTTCGCACACACTAAGAAGCAATTTCCTTTAGCCAATACACCTAATGGTATTTAGGGGAGAAAACCAGAGAACCCAGAAGAAATCCAGGCAAACATGGAGTGAATGTTCGTGGAGCCTCCACACTGTCTTAACGCAAGCTTGAACCCAGGACCCTGGAGCTGTGAGGTAGCAGTACTCCCCAATGAGCCACTACCATCATGGTCCAAATCACTGTTTTTGTAATGATTTGTCATTATCTGTCTTCTGCATTATTTGGAGGATACAGACTGTTCTAAATTTGTTGAGCGTTCCAATGACACTATACAGCTCAAGATGAAACCTAAAATAAAATTCAATAGTAGTGTTCACGGTGTCAGTAAATTCTCTGCATATCTGTTTTGTTGCCATCAGGACACTAGTTATTTCTTGATGACAAGGCTACTGCCAGAACTCACTCTCAGTTTCCAAAAGTGGAATAAAAGCGCAGGTGTTTAAATGAACTGTCTGTCTCCACCTTGCCCTGTGCTTACTGTAACTATTAGAGCAGGAATTTTTAATGAATCTGCTGAGAGATTTACTGAGCGATGCAGTGCATATGCATGTGTCTATGTTTAAGTGTGGGAGGTTGGGAGAGAAGCAGGTGCTGCATTGTTGTGGAAGTGCCAGTTCTGTATGTATCTTTATCCAATGTGACCACCTAACCTTTTAGAAACCATGATATCTCTTAGATGACTTGCCAATACACAATACAGGAAAGTGTCATCAGAGAAGCCCCAATTCTCCAGCTGTGTGTGTCTGTGTGTGTGTGTGTGTGCACGCATGTGTGGTTAAATAAAAATCCTTTCTTGTCTCAAGGTCTTAAATGAAGCATGTAGTCTAAAACTGACAGACAAGTGTGTGTGTGTGTGTGCATGCATGTACATTGGGCAAGTGCTAGTCTGGATATTTCATTCCCAGCAGGATACAAGCTCAGGGGTCATTTACAGTAAATGCAGCCAACAGTCTTTTAATATTTTGGCCATGTGTCAGCAATCCTGCATTTTAAACAGTATGATTTTATATAAGTAACTAAAGGTAAAAGCATTTCTCATTCGTATAACAGTAAATGTAGACACAGTGCTGACACTGAATGAATGGATCTCAATAGTTCTTTTTTTTGTTTATATATTTTCTGACCTTGAGCCATATAAAAGCTCTCACAGCTCTGCAGTTTTATTTGATTTATTATCTAATGAATATTTGCTTTAGCCCTAGGGTAAGAGGGCCTGTCCGTTCTTCATGCAAGTTTTATTTACTTTTATTGTAATTATTTCCTAAATTATAAGGAAACTTAAAAGGTTATTATTAGGATTTTCCAGGTTTTTTTTTTTTTGTCCACCCACCCTTCTTATTACCTCGAAGGACATGCTTGCTGTGCTGTGTTTGATTTCTAAGAGCAGTTCTAGTTATGAGAAGAGATTGTGAACTCATGTCACACCTGTGCTTGTCCGTTCTCTAGGAAGACATCTTCCTTTTCCGCAGTGGCTTATGTTTATTTTCATTTGGGAAATGTACTGCATGCAGGGGCGAGGCTGGACGTACTGAGCTCCTGAGAAGCTTACTAGGCCCTTCCTCACGGCCCACTCTTTCAGTCTTTTTCGGCTCATGCTGCTGGGCCCTTGATCAAGTCCTATCCCCTTTATGGTATGCTGTCATGTTTGAATAGAAACATTATGACCTTGCCTGTATCATTTGATGCATGTTAGAAGCTCTGTTTCTCTCACTTGCACATAATGGAGAGCAGTAAAGAAGTGGCGTCATCACTAGCTCTTTTGAAGCTTCTGAGACTCTGATTGGATAATGATAATATCTTCCAGTCAATGATTTCATATTTCTGTCCTCCTTTGCACAATTTCAAGGCATGCTGCAAGTGCACTCATGGGTTTCCGTGATGTGTAAGAAAAGTGGGGGTTGAGAGACATACAGCTCTTGCAACTCCTCATCTAACAGGTGTTTGGGGTTTGGTGGCTACCACCTTGTGTGCTTGATGTTTGCAATGTGTTTCTAGGTGCATTGCAACTTTTTCATGCACATTTTCTTTTTACAATTCTTACAACAGTATCACACAAACTTCTGAAAATGAACTGATGCAGTATTACATTAGACTGGGTGTGTTGAGAGCAAACACTGAACAGTGTGAATGCAGTTCAACCTTGTGTTCCACCAGCACTCTCGTTTGTTCATTTCTTTCACTCTTCCGTTTCCTTGACAGGTGCATTCAAGTGTGCATGGTTTCGTTCTATGGTGTGTGTGTTTATTGGGGAGTGTTGAAAGCTCAGGCGCTTAAAAACGCTGTCACAAACAGAACAAACTCTGGCAGCTCACTTCCTCAAGCTGTCATTCCCTGTAAGCCCCTCAGCCCTGCAGTGCTCCTGACTCCTGACTTCTCTCTTTCTTCACAAATCCCACAAGGTAAGCAAAGTCTGGGTGTTTTCTGAATATTTTGTCTTTTAGTTGATTTGATTGACTGTTCAGATTACATCAAGGAAACATGACATTTTATCTTATGACATTTAATCCTCATTCACTGAACGGATTCATTAAAACAATGCCAAAGTATGCTACTAATCCCAGATCAGTACCTGATCTCTCTCATATTCAACGTTAGATGACAGAAACAAGCATAACTAATTGGCCAAGATCTTGTGTTTTAGTAGATTTCAAGTAGTCTAGCAGACCTGCTGTTATATTATTATATCAGATCAGGAATAAAATAGTATCTCTATCTGTGGAGTAAGGCTATGGAACAGTTTGAATATGGAGCTCATGAAATGTACAACTATAAACCAGTTCAAAAAAAGGTATAAGGAACAGATCTTTATGAGGTATAGGGAGGAGGAATTACAATAACATGCTATTGATAATATAAGTGTATATATGTGAGTATGGGAATATATGACATCTAAAAAGTGAGTATTATGTTCAAAATGCCATGTGGCTTTCAGCCATATAATAATTCGAATGGTGAAAATCCCATGGAGGCTTGTGGGACCTCTCATACTGCAAATAACATGGGCTCAAGCCATTTATCCCAGTTATGTGCATCTTCGCTTACAAACTTTCAAATTAAATTTATAAGTGTTTGATTAAATTGTTCCATGAAGCCATCAGTTTGTGGGTGGTAAACACTGAGCGGATGGATTTAATCCTTCACAACTCATACAGCTCATGAAGTGTTCATGACATAAAGGTAGTGCCCTGGTCAGTCAGGATTTCTTTTGGAATCCCTACTCAGGAGATAACATGGAAGAGTGCCTCCGTAATACTGAGTGCTGAAATATTGTGGAGAGGAATCACTTCCAGATATCACATTGCATAGTCCACCAGAGCTAAAATAAAGTGATATCATCATGCTGACTGCTCTAATGGCCCAATGAGATCCATACCAATTCTTTCAAAGGGGATCTCGATTAGAGGGAGAGGGCACAAAGGCATTTTTGGGGTGGCTGCAGGATTTACTAGATGGAATTCATGGCATGCCGCACACCACCGACAGACATCCCCACAAATCTCTGGCCAATAGAACCAGGCCATTATTCAGGCTATTTATTTATCCTGTCCTAAATGTCCATCCATTGGATTGAAGTGAGCTGCATGGAATACAAGTTCCCTACAGCTCTTTGAGATTAACAACTGGGTTAACTGTTCATCAGTTTGAATGTCCTGCATCACTCAGTACAGCCTATCCTGAATAATTGCGAAGTATGGGAAGGAGGGTATCACATTTGGCTGGAGAGATTGACCATCAATTACTCTCACTTGGTCAAACACAAGACAGAGTCTCATCTTACAAATGCTCTAATGGGAAGTCCTCGAGGGAATCCCCAAGAGAAAGAGGGGTGAGCTGCTTCTTACTCCTTGTATCACCTTGATGCGGTGCTGATGTAGATGGCTCTTTGACAGTTTCCCCAGTCAATGCGTTTAATATGTCCCTGATGTGGGTGGAGTACAGAAGCATGGCAGGAAGGCGCTGATGTTTACACACACTTTATTTTACTTATTTTCTTGCTTTTCAGCTTTACTCACTCGCTGCTCACACACAGTCACACACACAAAACACACACACGTGTTCTGGACAGGAGAGCTTCCCTCTCTCTGCTCTCTCCCTCCTTTTCTATCCTCTGTCACTGCACCAGCACAGACACACAACATTAATTAACCGCAGGTGCATTGACTTTGCCACTCACCTTCCCAGGCCCCACACACCATTCACAAACTGACGCTAGGCCATACCCCCGCTGCCACATACTCCCATCACCCGACTCAGGCCAGGGAGAACCAATGGGTGATCCGTGCATTGGCATCCTTCATGTGGTTGAGCCACTGGAGGGGTGTGTGATACAAACAAAGGGTGAAAGGGCACCCCAGCAGGTAGTACCGGAGGGTGAGGACTGCACACTTGATGGCCAAGCACTCGTTCTTGATGGTGCTGGACTTACTTTCATGCATCAAGAGCTTGTGGCTGATGTACAGCACTGGGCGTTCCTCACCCTCCAACTTCTGGGACAAAATCGTCCCCAGCCCTCTGTCCAATGCATCTGTCTGTAAAATAAAGGGGAGAGAGAAGTCAAGGGAGTGTAAGAGCGGTCCCACACAATTCAGCTTTTACCCTGGTGAAAGCCTGTTGGCACTGCTCTGCCCACTGGACCAGATCTGGTGCTCCCTTTTTAGTGAGATCAGTCAGCGGGCTGGTGATGACCGAATAATGCGGTATGAACCTACGATAGTAGCCAGCCAGCCCAAGGAACTGTCTCAGCCCCTTTTTGGTCTTAAGCCTTAGGTAGATCGCAATTGCTGCTGTTTTGTTAATTTGGGGATGCAGCTGCCCATGACCCAAGTGGAAACCCAGATACCATACTTCCACCCACCCAATTGCACACTTTTTAGGGTTAGCTGTGAGACCCACATGCCTCAGTGACTCTAGGATGGTCCTAAGGTGTTCAAGGTGCCATGGCTAGTCACTGCTTTATATGATGATGTCATCAAGGTAGGCTGCCATATAGGTGGTGTGGGGGTGGAGGATCTTGTCCATGAGCCACTGGAGCATAGCAGGAGCCCCAAACAACCAAAAAGGAAGTGTGACAAACTGGTGTAATCCAAATGGTATGGAAAAAGCCATTTTGTTTCAGGATAGAGGAGTCAAGAGGATCTGTCAATATCCCTTCATCAAATCCAGTGTCGAATAAAATTGAGCCGCATGTTACCGATTGGGCAACTCATCAATGCGAGGCATTGGGTATGCGCCAAATTTAGACACCACGTTGACTTTTCTATAGTCCACACAGAACCGGACCAACCTGTCGGCCTTGGGTACCAGGTTCACCGGGTTGCTCCAGTCACTGTGTGACTCCTCGATTATGCCCATGCTGAGCATGGCCTTGAGTTCATCCTGAACCACCTTTTTTTTGTTTTGGGATAAGCTGTAAGGGCGGCTACCCCCACCCCTAGGGGCATTTCAATGTGGTATTCTTTGAGGTAGGTGTGGCCAGGAAGGGGCAAGAACATGTCAGAAAATTCCTCCTGCAACTTGGCTACCTCTGTGATTTGGGCCAGTGAGAGTTGGTCTCCACAAGGGACCAGAGCGGTTTTGGTTGTGGTTTTGGTTGTATTTACCTTTGGCCCAAGCTCTGCCTTCTCCAGAACTTCCAACACCAATGCCACAGGGACCCCCTCATTCCAATATTTTAATAGGTTGAGGTGGTATATTTGTCGAGCCCCGCCCCTATTTGTTCACCTTACCTCATAGTCAATGTCCCCAACTTGCCGTGTGACCTCAAAGGGCCCTTGCCACTTGGAGACTAATATGGAACTCGATGTGCGCAATAAACACAAGTACTTTGTCTCCTGGAGTGAACTCTCTAAGCCACATGCCCCTGTCATACAGCTGGGCTTGATGTTCTTTTGCTTGCCACAAATTTTCCTAGGTTAAGTACGTGAGGGTGTGGAGCTTTGCTTGCAGGCTGAGAATGTATTGAATTTCATTCTTACTAGGTGAAGGTCCCTCCTCCCAATTTTCCTGCAGCATGTCCAAGATGCTGCGCTGCTTTCACCCATATAATAATTCAAATGGGGAAAATCCTGTGGAGGCTTGCAGGACCTCTCATACTGAAAATAATAGGGGCTTGGCCATCTGTCCCAATTACGTGCATCTTCGCTTACAAACTTTCAAATTAAATTTTTAATTGTTTGATTAAATCTCTCTACCAAACCATCCATTTGTGGGTGATAAATGCTGGTGCAGATAGATTTAATTCCCAACAACTCATACAGTTTGCGCAGTGTGCGTGACATAAACAAAGTGCCTTGGTCTGTCAGGATTTCTTTCAGAATACTGCATGCTGAGATATTGCGGAGAGGCACTGTTTCCAGATATCGTGTTGCATAGTCCACCAGAACTAAAATAAAGTGATACCCTCGTGCTGACCGATCTAATGGCCCGACAAATTCCATACCAATTCTTTCGAAGGGGGTCTCAATTAGAGGGAGAGGGCACAAAGTCACTTTTGGAGTGGCTGTGGGATTTACATATTAGCATGCCGCACACCACCAACAAACGTCCCCATGAATTCCTGGCCAGTAGAACCGGACCATTATTTGGGCAAGTGTTTTATCCTGCCCTAAGTGTCCAGCCATGGGATTAAAGTAAGCCACATGGAACACAAGTTCTCTATGGCTCTTGGGGATTAACAACTGGGTTATTTGTTCACCGGTTTGAGTGTCCTGCATCACTCAATGCAGTCTATGTTTAATAATCGTGAAGCATGGGAAGAAGGGTGCCACATTTTGCTGGAGAGTTTGACCATTAATTACTCTCACTTGGTCAAACACGTCGCAGAGTCTTGTCTCATGACTGCTCTAAAGAGAAATCCTTGAGGGAATCCCCAAGAGCAGGAGGGGCAAGCTGCTCCTCACTCCTCGTATTGCCATGATGCAGTGATGACATAGATGGCTCTGTGACAGCTTCTCCGGTCAATGCCACACTGGGATCCCCCCATGATGTTTTACTGCAGGACCCACTCCCTACTACATATTCCATTAAGTTTCGAAACACCGGCCACTTGCTCAAAGAGAGCAAGAAAAGTTTCTGGATCATCATGCAGGCCTATCTTCATGAGGGTGACATGAGGGGCTGCTGTGGTGGTGGTCAAAGCCCCTGCCGACACAAGCAGATACCATAACACCTGGCGATCTTCCTGCTGGGCCAGCATCAAGGCTTCAAAGCGTTGCTCTTGCTCCTTCTGGAGGGCAGTCAGCACTTGATGCTGGTTCTGCTGGGCAGTAGCGAGGGCATGGATGAGCTCCTTGAATGGGGAGGACTCCATGTGGGTGTTCCCTTCAGTAATCCTGGGTTTCAGCAACACTGTAATATGTCCCTGATGTGGGTGGAGTACAGAAGCATGGCAGGTGGTAGCTGATGTTCACACACACACTTTATTTTACTTATTTTCTTGCTTTTCAGCTTGACTCACTCACTGGTCATGCACAGCCACACACACACAACACACACACGTTCTGGTCGGGAGAGCTTCCCTCTCTCTGCTCTCTCCCTCCTTTTCTATCCTCTGTCACAACACAGACACACAACATTAATTAACCACAGTTGAGTGACTTTGCCACTCGCCTTCCCTGGCCCTGCCCTTCATTCACAAACTGACGCTAGGCCATGCCCCTGCTGCCACAATGCTGCACTGGGATCCCCCTGTGACATATTATCGCAGGGCCCACCCCCTACTATATGCTCCATTAAGTCTCTAAACCCCATCCAATCAGTCCCCAAAATCAGTGGGTGGGTGAGACATGGGTTAATTGCCACCTTTACACTATACTTTTCTCCCTGAAATAGAATGTGGACGGTCACTAATGGATGATCTTGAACATTCCCATGCACACACAGAACCTTCACCACTTGTGCTGTCCCCAGTGCCTTGCCTTGCACCAGGCTTTGGTGGCTTGAGGTCTGATTACAGCCGGAATCCACCAATGCATGATACATATCCCCTTGAACACTCACCAGTATACAAAATGCTCCAGCCCAATTGAGGGCAGTCTCTGGCATGTCGGGGATCTGGGCCACAGCTCCCACCTCCATCATGGACCACTGACCCTGGAGATGCCTAGGTTCCCTGCAGCACCAGCATACTGGCCCAGGCTTCACCTCTGCACTGGCATTATGGGCGTCACTCACTTTGGGGGGAGAAGACACAGACACAGAAGGAACAGATGGGAGGACACCACAGGTGTGGCAGGACACCTGGGGGAGAGCTGGCCCCCACCACTGCAGTGGGGAATGGGGCGGGGACAGGAAGAGGAAAGGGGAGGGGAAGGAGAAGGAGAGAGAAAGAGAGAAGAGGTGGCATATCCACCTGCCACCAGAACTGCTGCCAGATGGTCCTCCGCCAGCTCAATGACTTGATCCAGAAACACCGGGCAGTGACACTGGACCCACTCTGCCGTTCCTTCTGGAAGCCATGCAATGAACTGCTCCAGTGTCACCAGGTCAATGATCCCCTCGGTGTCATGGTCATCAGCCCTCAGCCACCACCAGCAGGTGTCCCAGAGCTGTTGACTGAATGCAAACAGGTGGCCAACTGCCTCCAATGTCAACGTCTGGAAGTGCTGGCGATGTTGTTCAGGGGAGTGGCCAACACGCTGCAGGATGGCTCGCTTCAGGTCGGCGTAGATGACCCGGCTGTCAGCGGGGAGCTGTTGCGCAGTGAGCTATGCCTCTCCAGTCAATAACAGTAGTAGGTGCCCCGCACGCTGCTCACCCGGCCACCCCCACACTTTGGCCACTTGCTCGAAGAGCATGATAGATCAGGTCCTTAAATGGGGAGGACTCCATGCATATCCCGGGTTTCAGCACCACTGCAGTATGTCCCTGATGTGGGTGGAATACTGAAGCGCAGTAGGCAGGAGATGGTGTTTACACACAACTTTATTTTTCTGCTTTTCACTTTCACTACATGTGTCTACACACGTGCACACACACACACACACACACGTTCTGGTTGGGAGAGCTCCTCTCTTGTGGCTCTCTCTGTCCTTTTCTACCTTCCATCTTCACTGCAAAACACACAGACACAACGTTAATTGACAACAGGTGTACTGACTTTGCCTCTCACCTTCCCTGAAGCCGCTCTCTGTTCACAAACAAATGCTTGGCCACACCCCCACTGCCACACCTCAGTTAAGTCCTTACAATGTATGCTTTTGAACCACAGCGCACAGCATTCTCTGGGAACACCACTCAGGCAGAGAGGAAGGCTCTCTAAAAAGTCATAAAGATTGCAGAAAGGATCATTGGAGTTGAGCTCCCATCCATGGACACACTCTCCATACAACACTGTAGGAAAAAAGCACAAGGCATCCTCAGGAACATGCACCATGCAGCTCATGCTTCACTCAGGCATAAACAGTAAACATCCAACCTGAGACATTTTAGACCAAACAGTATCATCATACACAAAGCACATTTTTGTAACAGTTTTTTTATTTTTATTTTTTTCAGCCACAGTCAGACTGATGGCAAAACACATAACAGAAGAGGAAACTATGTCTATTTAATCTCAAAAGTGTAATATTCTTAAAAGAAAGCAACATTGTTTGACAGTGTTTTATAGAATGGATTTCAGTGTATTTTATGTGCAACATTCTTTAATGAAAGTAACATTGTTTTGCAGTGTTTTACAGCATGTATCTCAATTTATTTTAACAGTGGGCATTTTATTGCAGCTTAAGGTGCTTTTTCAGTTATTTACTTTGTATTTTGTATCTTAACACATTTTATAGTGGGTATTTCATTGCATTTTAAAATGTCTCTGTGGCAGCAGGCATGTGGCCAAGCGTCAGTTTGTGATTGGAGGGCGGGGTCAGGGAAGATGTGTGGCAAAGTCAGTACACCTGTTGTCGATTAATCTTGTGTCTGTGTGTTCTGCAGTGAAGACAAAAGGCCAAGTCAAGTTTATTTTTATAGCACTTTTAACAATAGACATTGTCGCAAAGCAGCTTTACAGAATTTTAATGACTTT
>JAOBAM010000014.1:11068267-11079525 GCA_025212355.1 Notarius kessleri
AAGCAAGTCCAGTTGCTCTCTTCTACCACCTACAGATTACTATGACCTGGATGACTGAGAATCTTCACAGACATGCTACTGAAATCTTAATTTCCTGGAGGGAACCCTCCCAAAGGGATCAATAAAGTTTTATCTAATCTAATGTAATCTAATATATGTAAGCATAAGATCAGAGTATAGGAATGAGTATGAGCCTATGAATATAGAACTAAAGATTATATGTAAATGAGTAGTGTCTTTGCAATTACATTGAGAGGCCTGCCTGAAGGTCTTTTTCTTTACCTGAGAATCACTTGTGGCTGTTGAAGCTCCACATTGACTTCAACACTATAGAAAAATACTAAAAACGTATTTAATAATAATAATAATAATAATAATAATAATAACTCTGATGTTTACACTAAAGATCCTTTTAACACATTCAGTACTGTTTGACTTTATAGTATACAGTTGACTCATAATCATGCTATCTGATATCACCCAGAAGAGGATGGATTCCCTTTTGAGTCTGGTTTCTCTCATGGTTTCTTCCTCATGTTGTCTAAGGGAGTTTGTCTTTGCCATTGTTATCTCAGGATTGCTCATTAATGATCTAAATCCATATCCATATTTCTGTAAAGCTGCTGTGTGACAATGTCCCTTGTTATATGCACTATATAAAAAAAATTGAATGGAATTTAAATTGAGGTTCAGTGTACTGATGTAATCAAAGTCAACACCTGCTGTTAAGGATCCTCATGGCCTGGAGGAAAGAAGCTCTCATTGAGGTGGGAGGTGTGTACAGTGATGCTATGAAAATGTTTGCCTGAGGGACAACAGGGCATAAGCTGAGTGAGAAGAATGCATGATTATAGACTGGGGTCTCATCCTACATCTGGATGAGTAGATCTGTTGGAATTGAGGTAGATACATACTTATTATTTTTTGATGCATTTCTCAATGTTCTATGAAGGAGCTTTAGGTCATGTGCACTAAAGATTGCCAAACCAGACTGTGATGCAGTTGAGAGGGTACCCCATTTGTGCACCAGTAAAAGTTGGCCTTGGTTGAAGTGTTCATCCCACAGTACACATCTCCCTAGAAATAACAGATATTGCTATGCATATAATTTCAGCAAAATTTATGTATATAATGCATGTAAACTTGGAGAGAGAAAAAACAAACCTACACTGAGTAAATACTTGTGAAAATGTGCAACAGAGTAGGGCCTACCTTTCCTCTAAAAACAGCCTCAATTCTTCATGGTATAGATTCTACAAGATGTTGGAAGCATTTCTTTGAGATTCTGCTCCATGTCAACATGATTGCATCATGTAATTCCTGCAGATTTTTCAGGTGCACTTTCATACTGAGAACCTCTCGTTTTACCACATTCCAAAGGTGTTCTATTGGATTCAGATCCACTGAATGGAAGGCCACTGAAGAATGCCTTGTCATGTTCATGAAACAAATTTGAGAAATTAGAAGATGGTAAATTGTGGCCATGAAGGAATGCATATGGTCAGCAACAATACTCACATAGGCTTTGGCATTCAAGGGATGATTGAAAAGCCCAAAGTATGCCAAGAAAACATTTCCTACACCACCACCACCCTGGACTGTTGACACAAGTCAGGTTTGGTTCATGATTCATGATATTGGCACCAAATTCTGACCCTACCATCTGTGTGCCTCAGCAGAAATCAAGATTTAGATTCAGACCAGGCTACATTTTTCCAGTCTTCTACTGTCCAGTTTTAGTGAGCCTGTGCCCATTACTGCCTCAGCTCTCTGTTCTTGGCTGAACAGAAGTGGAACCTGATGTGGTCTTCTGCTGTTGTAGCTCATCTGCCTCAAAGTTTAACATGTTGTGCATTCTGAGATGTTCACCACAATTGTGCAGAGTGGTTATCTGAGTTATTGTAGCCTTTCTGTCAACTCGAACCAGTCTGGCCATTCTCCATTGACCTCTCTCATCAACAAGTTGTTTCTGTCCACAGAGTTTCCGCTTAATGGATGTTTTTTTCTTTATTGCACCATTCTGAGTAAACTTTAGAGACTGTTGTGTGTGAAAATCCCAGAAAATCAGCAGTTATAGAAATACTCAAACCAGCCTCTCTGGCACCAACAATCATGCCACAGTCAAAGTCACTCACTGAGATCATATTTTTCCCCATTCTGGTGGTTGATGTGAGCATTATCCAAAGCTGCTGGCCTGTATCTCCATGATTTTATGCATTGCACTGCTGCCATATAAGTCGCTGATTCGATAATTGCATAAATGAGTAGGTGTACATGTGTTCCTAATAAAGGGTTCAGTGAGTCTGTGTACATAATTCTTACATATGTATAAAGATATATCTATGTACAGTACCAGTTTTGAAACTCCTTCTAATTCAGTGTTTTTCTTCACTTTAATTAATTTAAAAGACACTTCATGTCAAAGTAATAATGGACTGTTGTTTCTCTTTATTTACTTGACTGGTTTTTGAAAATATGGGTTACTACAGTTGTGGAATAGGGCTATTTAATGTATTTTTATTATTTACTCTTTACTTTTTGATCTCAATTGCATTAAGAAGGTAAGAAATTCAACTAATTAACTTTTGACAAGGCACACCTGTTAATTGAAAAGCATTCCAGGTGACTACATTATGAAGCTGGTTAAGATAATGCCAATAGTGTACAAAGCTGAATTAATTATTTTGAACTGTGAGTACTTTGGTCAAAAAGACAAATGAGTTGATGCAGAGGAAAATAAACAGATGGATATGAAAGGAAAATGTATTCGTCTTGTTATGAAAATAAGGGATTTAGAGTATCTTCAGCAACAGATGGTAAATAAAATCTCAATGTCACCATCTCTCAGCTGCTCAGTGTGCTTTCTTACAATTGGCCTATGGATATGAATACAGAGAATTGCCACCATTGAGCACAGGAGTATCTGTTCTGGACAAAAATATCCGCCAAATGAGTAGGACTGTAGTTTGTCCATCTCCTATGCTACATAAACCAAGCTATTCTGTATAAAATAACAGCAAATTCACAAACATAAAAATATATAAGAAATATTTCCTTCTAAACATGCTGTTATTATGAGGCTAAATACCCTCCAGCTCTCTGCATAGTGATTTGGGTAAAGAACATAAACTTTTACAATCAATGCTACTCAATACATGATAAAAATAACAGCATTCTAGGTATGAATGTTATATTAGTGTGTGTGCTACAGAAAGGACTGGGGAACGAAAAGTATAATTGAACATATGGTCAAAATGTGTTGGGTCATTTTGAAATATCCCACACAGCAATCTTTATGCTGTCCAACCAACACACCCACACTGTAAAAACAATTACTCAGCTACAGGATTTCAAAAGTTGTAGTCCATAGCCAGATGGAGCAAGATAATGTAAAGTGTGCACTAATCATTGAGGTGAACTAACATCTACAACAGAGAACATACCATGTTTGAAAGAGACCATAACCATGGCACATAGTGCTGTATAAGTCAATAAATAAATAAATAAACAGCTCAGGATAAGGTTTAGAAACAGGGAATGTCAACATGTTCCAGTGAAACAGTAAGGCCAGATCACTCCCACTACTGCTCGGAAATATTCTCTGGATATTGCGCCTGGTTCCCATGATCTTTCTTCTTGCACAGGCACAGAACCGAGGCAATTTTTTTTCCTGCTTATCAACTCCCTCCTCTGTTCCCTCTGCATATTAAGAGAAGGGTGTCATGGCTTTGATGTCTTCAAGATTTTTTGATAAAGTATGGTGCATTAAGGAGAAAATAAAATGTGTGGGGGTTTTTCCCTCCGTAGTCTTGTTTTCTCATAAATTGTAACTTGAACTTGACTCTGAACACCCTTGCCTGGCTATCCACTAGTGGAAAAATACTTAGATTCTCACACAAGCAATACATTGAAATATTGTATGATGTGGCCAGAATCAGAATATGCCTGCAGTATCTTCATTTCTGAGTAGGATACACAAATTGGGCTGTGTATGTATATCAATCTACACTGCCTGGTAAAAATAAATAAATAAATAAATCACCCTTTATAATTAAATAAGCAAATAAGGAAGAGTACTTTGACTAGATAATTACTGCAGTGTTTAATATGTTTAATGATTAATGAGCAAGCCTGTGGTGATGGTGGCAAGGAAAAACTCCCTCAGATGACATGAGGAAGAAACCTTGAGAGGAACCAGACTCAAAAGGGAACCCAACTTCATTTGGGTGATAACAGATAGCATGATTATAAATAACTTGCTTTTAGCATGAAATCTATTTTGTTGAAGTTATCAACTGTTCATTGCTGGAAACCTGAGTGTAAAATTGTTCTTGACAACTGCAGTCCTAAAGTTATCATGTCAATTGTAATCATTAGCCAAAATGTAAGTGTTGAGAGCCATCTTCCAAGTATGACTTTCGACTGTCCATATGGGGCCATCCTCCACAGGACTAATGTGATGAGATCTAGGGTATCAGGATGGATCAGGCAGGTCTGAGGAGCAGAAGAGGTCCACATCACTGGTGTCTCAGGATTGACATGCAACTTGACAGAGTGAGACAGACAGAGGGAAGAAACATGGGGGGGGCAGGTTGTTCGGTATGCCTAGTGTCACCTAATGGGTAAGAACAGTATACATTTTGCGCTAAGTGAAAGCAGGGACTTGGGCAAAACTAACTATGACAGCATAACTCAAAGGGAGAGCCAGAAGGTAACACAGACATGAGGGAGCCCTGGGACATAAAGCAGCCAGCCACTCCACCATCACTCAAACACTTGGTGAAGATGAATTGGAAAAAATTGACCTTAAAACGATTTAATAGTGAAAGTAAGAGCATTTGCACATGCACAATGTGACAAGAACTCATAGGATTGGGATTAAACAGCTGTGTGGTTATAAGAAAACCACTTGTTAGTGAGGCTAATCAGAAGAAACAGCTTCAATTTGCTAGGGAGCATAAAGAATGGGCTCTGGAGCAATGGAAAAAGGTCATGTGATCTGATGAGTCCAGATTTACCCTATTCCAAAGTGATGGATGTGAGGGTAAGAAGGGGAGCGCATGAAGCAATGCACCCATCATGCATAGTGGCCACTGTACAAACCTCTGGAAGCAGTGTTATGATCTGGGGTTGCTCCAATTACTCAGGTATAGACTCAGCAATAAAATGAAATCGGCTGACTTCCTGAATGTACTGAATGATCAGGTTTGCATCAATGGATTTTTCTTCCCTGATGGCACAGACATAAAATTAGGGTTCAAATTGTGAAAGAGTGGTTTAGGAAGCATGAGGAATAATTTTCACACATGAATTGGCCACCACTGAGTCCTGACCTTAACCCCAGTGAAAGTCTTCTGGATGAACTGGAAAAGACTTTACAGATATATTTGACTCTTCAGTCATCAAGACTAGATCTCGTGAAAAATTAATGCAATTCTGGATGGAAACACCTTTGTGTTTTAGGCAGCATTAACTCTTTCAACATCTTGTGCTACAGTAGCTCTTCTGTGAGATTGGACAATATGGTCTAACCTTCATGCCCCATGTGAACCAATGAGCCTTGGCTGCACATGACCCCATCGCCGGTTCACCAGTTGCCCTTCCTTGGACCACTTTTGGTAGGTACTAACCACTGCATACCAGGAACAACCCACAAGATATGCAATTTTGAAGATGCTCAGACCTAGTCTTCTAGCCATCACAATTTGGCTCGTGTCAAAGTTGCTCAGATCCTTACGCTTGTCCATTTCTCCTGCTTCCAACACATCAACTTCAAGAACTGACTGTTCTCTTGCTGCCTAATATATCCCACCCCTTGACAGGGATCATTGTCATGAGATAATCAATGTTATTCACTTCACCTGTCAATAGGCATAATGTGATGGCTGATCAGTGTGTCTGCATATTTTACATTTGAACATTTGCTGCTGAATTCTAATGTCAAGAATGACTTCTCTGAACAATGATCTGGCTTCAGCTTACACAAATGTTCACACAATTAAAAGCCACTCTATCCACTCTATGGTCAAAAGTATTTGGACACCTGCTCATCACAACCATATGTAGTTCTTCCTCCAACTCTTGCCACAGAGTTGGAAGCACACAATTGTATAGAATGTTTTTGTATGCTATTGCATTACAGTTTAAACTATGTCCAGCATGACAATGCCCCTGTATACAAAGCAAGCTCCATAAAGATAAGGTTTGTCAAGGTTGGAGTGGAAGAACTCGAGTGTCCTGCACAGAACCTTGACCCCAACCCTACTGCACACATTTGGGATGAACTGGAACACCAAATGCACCCCAGACCACCTCATTCAACATCAGTACCTGATCTCACAATTGCTTTTGTTGCTGAGTGATCACAAATCCCCACAGCCACACCCCAAAATCTATTGGAAAGCCTTCCCAGCAGAGTGGAGATTATTATAACAGTAAACACAGAGGGACTACATCTAGAATGGGATTTTCAACAAGCGCATATGGGTGTGATGGTCAGATGTCCACAAACCTTTTGTAATATAGTATAGCATTTATATGAGTTGCAGTGCAAAGTTGAGTGCAAAGTGCATCAAACCAAAAGAAAATTTTGTGGACATATGAGGCATCCTCATTACCTTTGGGTCAGAATCTTTTGATAATCTATATTTGACAAGGCTGGCTGTTTAAATATTACTGCGCTGCATGCTTTAGAAACATAAGCCACAATATACCAAATACTTTCAATATCCTAGATTGCATCAGTTGTAGTCTGAGCCTACTGAGGCACAAGTTTCAGCCATAAAACTCTGTCAGTGGTTCATATCTGAGTTTACTGGGTGTTGAAATGGTACCTATATTGTGTTTTATGTACTCAAGGTCACCTTCTGGTTATTGCTCAACTAAGCCTTTTAAATGTTCTGAAGCTTTTATATAATGCATAGTAGTTTCAGGCTGTCATACTTTATAGGAAATTAAGCTATAAAATTACATCTCAAATACATGTATGGACCTATATACAACAATTTATGATACTGCACACATGTGGTTTGGAAATCTCTAGAAAGAATAGAAATGAAATATATATAATAACTTTAACCCAAGTCAGTTTTCACGGTCATAAAGTCATCATTTGCCAGTTTTGAACTGTGCCGTTCATAAGAAATTTATAATAGATGACACAGCTACAGAGACAAGGCAAACAGCAGACTCTATCTCACATCAAATGTTGTCATGTTCTTAGTGAAAATAAAACACTGGTCTTGAAACACAGTCTGTTTATAGAGTCTGTTTATAAGGTCTGCAGTTGTGGAAGATTTTGTGGAGTTACAAGGCTGTTTATTATTATGAGATGAACATTTCTGTCTGGTCTATTTTTTTGTTCATTCTTGCAAAATGAAGAAAGTTTATTTGACTTGTACATTCATTAGTGCTCCACAAATCCCAAAGCTATTTCTATTAAAATCTATTCTCGTCTCTGAAAGGCATCCTAGAATAACAGTGCCATCTACAGACTATTTTTCAGATTTGCACTTTTAGCATTCATCATCGGCCACAGTGCGACAAGAAACACATGCAAACAGGCACATGTATGCATGCCAGCATGAATAAAACTGATACAGTGTAATTGTGAGAAATCTGGTTTTCAAATATTAGAAGCATCAATATTGAACAGCGAACCATTGCAAAAGCAGGATATCAAATCACAACATTTGACTATAATTTTACATTTTATAACAATACCTTTGATTTTGATCCATTTATGAACAGAACACCAAAAAAAATTCAATCATCATTCATTACAATGACAGAAAATGTAATTGCTTGTTTCTAACACAGCTGTTGAGCTTACAAACTCATTTGGGGAAAGTAACTTTTAACCCAGAGACAAACAGTCATGATTTATTTGGCTTCTTCTCCTTGGTATAAATTCCAAAAAAGCTTGTGAAACATTTGAGTTACGCCCATTGGTGGAGCCCTGAGTAAACCATACTTGATGATGAAAGTTTTAGGTCTTTGTTAAAATGGCTGTTACTGAGAAACCTGCCAGAGTAGACTGTCCAGTGGTTGTGATATTTGTAATATCATGGTCACAACTCTGGAGTGGCAGTGCAAACTATTTGTTGACAGAATTGCTCTCATCCTTCAGTCCTTTATCAATAATTGACTCATGTTTCTTGTTTTAAAAATGACAATGTAGTGAATCCCTGACATGGATGGGGCACAGAAGCATAGCAGGCAGGAACTGAAGTTCGTTCAACTTTTATTTTTAAAGATATACATATATATCTTTTCAGCCTCACTCACTCACTCACTCACTCACACACACACACACACACACACACACACACACACGCACGCACGAACGCATGCATACATTCAGGTCGAGAGTCAGCTCTCCTCTGCTTTCCCCCTCCTTTTATGCTCCATCCCTGTAACAAACACACACACACCCACATTACACCAGGTGTAATGACTTAGCCACTTACCTTCCCTGACCCCGTCCTCCATTCACAAGCTGCTGCTTGACCATGCCCCCATTGCCACAGACAATCAACACCCCACATCTTTAAATAACATTTTTTCTGACTTCATCTTCATCAAAATCTTAATACTATGCCAATTTCAGGTTTCTACTCAGTATGTTCTGTAAACCCTCACAACCCTGCCATCCCAGTTTCTTACCCCATCAGGCTCACCTTGTATATTAAATGCATAAGGCCATGAAAGTTAGACTGTTTTTTTTTATTGCTTGTGTCTGATGGCCATCTGAAGTATCCCGCACTGCTCTTCTTGGGTGCTGAGAACAGTTAGGGATGGTGTCTCTAGCGCCATAGGACTGGTGATGGCTGACCACCGCAGGACACTTGGAGGCATCTTCAGGTTACAAACCTTGGAAACATACACCTGCAAAAAACAAACTTATGGTTAGGAGTATGTGGCAGTGGGAGCGTGGTCAAGCATTGGTTTGTGAATGGAAGGCGGGGCCAGGGAACGTAAGTGGCAAAGTGATTACACCTGCTGTTAATTGAGTGTGTGTGTGTGTCTATTTTCACATTGATAAGAAGGGGGAGAGCAGAGAGTTGGCTGTCTCCCAACCAGAGCTTGTGTGTGTGCATTAGAAAAGTGACTTAAGCTGAAAAGCTAGTCAGAAAATAAGAGACTGTGTTTAACATCATTACCCGCCTGTCTGCACTTCTGTGTTCCACCCACCCTCAGGGACATACAACACTGGTGCTGAAACCTGGGAACACTGAAGGGAAATGCTCATGGAATCCTCCCCCTTCAAGGACTTCATCCATGCCCTTGCCGCTGCCCAACAAAGCCAACACCAAGCGCTGATCACCCTGTGCAAGGAACAGAAACAGCACTTTGAGGTCTTGCTGCAGGCTCAGCAGGAAGATCATCAGGCATTCAAGCACCTGTTGACATCTGTGGGGCTCTCGGCTGCTACAGCCGTGGACCTCCCCCACATTACCCTCATGAAGATGGGGCCTCACAATGACCCAGAGGCCTTACTTACGCTCTTCAAGCAAGCTGTAGAGGCATGGGAGTGGCCAGTTGAGCAACCAGTGGCTCGCCTTCTGCCACTCCTTACCAGAGAAGCCCAGCTCACTGCCCAACAGCTCCCCATCAACAGCCAGCTCAACTATGCTGACCTGAAGCAAGCCATCCTATAGCATGTTGGCCACACCCCAGAACAACACAGTCAGTGCTTCTGCATGCCAACTCTGGAGGAGGTTGGCTGGCCGTTCACTTTCAGCCAACAGCTCCAGGATGCCTGCCGGCAGTGGCTGAAGGCAGAAGACTGTGATGCCGAGGGGATCATTGATGCGGTGGCACTGGAGCAGTTCATCACATGGCTGCCAGCAGGGACAGCAGAGTGGGTCTATTACCACTGCCTGGCATCGCTGGATGACCCAATCAAGTTGGTGGAGGACCATCTAGCAGTGGTTCCAGTGGCAGGTGGACATCCTGCCTCTTCTTTCTCTCTCTCTCTCTCCCCCCCTCCCTTGCTGCCCCCTCTTCCTGTCCCTGCCCCATCCCTGCACCACAGAAATGAGGACTGACCTCCCGCAGCCAGCTCACCAAGCCCATGGTGTCCCCCTCACTCCCTCACTCCCTCCCTTTATGTGTCTGTGTCTTCATGCCCTCTGGTGAGTAATCCCCAAATCACCAGTGCAGAGATAAAGCCTGGGTCAGTATGCTGGCACTGCGGGGAGCCTGGGCATTTCCAGGACCATTGCCATGCGATGGAGGTGGGGACTGTGGTCTGGTTCCCCAACATGCCAGAGACTGCCCTCGATCAAGTCAGAGTGTATCGCATACCAGTGAGTATTCAAGGGGACACATATCACGCATTGGTGGATTCAGGCTGTAATCAGACTTCAATCCACCAAAGCCTGGTTCAAGGTGAGGCATTTGGGGGAGCACGATTGGTAAAGGTATTGTATGTGCACGGGGATGTTCACAAATATCCACTAGTGTCTATTCACATCCAATTTCGGGGAACAAAACGTAGTGTAGAGGCAGTGATTAGCCCGAGCCTCATCCACCCACTGATTTTGGGAGCAGATTGGCCGTGGTTTCAGTTTCTAATGGAGCGTGTAGTAGTGGGTGGGTCCTGCAGTAGTGTATCATCCCAGTGGAGCATTGTCTGGGGAAGCCGTCTCAGAGCCATCCATTTCAGCACTGCATCAGAGTGACATGGAGAGAGGGGAATGGCCCACCCCTCCTCTCTCTCTCAGGGATTCCCTCGAGGATTTCCCCTTAGAACAAATGCAAGATGAGACTCTGTTGTTATTTACAGTTTACACAGCGTTCCAACTTTTTTGGAATTGGGGTTGTACAAGATTGTCAATACAGAAAACCTCTCAAGACAAGGCTCAAATACAACAGACATATTTATGGAACCACAATATGACAAAAATATTACACTGTTATATTTGAAGATATTTCAGTATTATACTATATGGTATGTATCACAATATACAGGCAGTAAGCAAACCAGTGGTGGTGTTGCACATTTTAAAAAATGTGAAAAATAGTGATTAATCACAATTTAATGTCCAACAAAAATAATTCTGAAATTAAGGTACAGTGGTGCTTGAAAGTTTGTGAACCCTTTAGAATTTTCTATAATTCTGCATAAATATGACCTAACACATCATCAGATTCTCACACAAGTCCTAAAAGTAGATTAAGAGAACCCAGTTAAACAAATGAGACAAAATATTATACTTGGTCATTTATTTATTGAGGAAAATGATCCAATATTA
>JAOBAM010000014.1:11533950-11544871 GCA_025212355.1 Notarius kessleri
CTGTAAACAAACCCTTTTTATGAAGGCACAGAGAAACTACCAGCTGTAGTCAATCATGATCACTAACAGGAAGTTAATACACATTGGTATTGGCAAGATAAGAGACATTTTGCAAGTTTCAGCACCTCTGAATTAATAATCTAAGTGAGCATATGTAAATTTTTGACCCCGTAGGTATAATTTTGACCCTGTGTTGATTTCAGAAAACCCAAAGAAAATTAAAACTTGTGCTCCAAATTCTTGTGTGTGTGTGTTTAATTAAAGATGTATGCTGTACAGTCTTTCTGCCACAGAAAAAGAACAGTTCAAAGAAATTACTGAAAGTCCAAATATTGCCATGACATTCATATTGATATGAATCCAAGATGACATTCATGTCACTGTATGTAAACCTCTGACCACAACTGTATGTTATCATGATAGTATGAAAGGTGATCTTGGAGGAGATGTGAAGAGAAAAAAGAGAGAATGAGATGGCTGAAGAAAAGAGAAGGAGCTGAGGGAGAGGTTACTACAGAGATGCCAAAGATCTAAACAGATGACAGATATCATTTTTAAAAGGTAAGTACTCTAATATTTGTATCACTTGTTGGTACAGTATGAGTTATGTACTTTTCATTTTCATTATTTGACACATCATAGCGAGTTGAGATGAATAAAAGTTTTCCTATCCCTAAAACACTGTGGAGTCAGCTCACACTATATCATAACAGTAAACAGGAGTTTTAAGACTGATCATATAATGGCCAGTGGTTTGATTAGTAATTTTTCAGTTATTTCTCATTTCTGCTTTCTGACACTCCTGGAGATTTATCAGCCTTTATAGGTTTGTAGTTTCATAGGATTATAAACTCTCGCTCTGTGGTATAGACAGAACAACTACTGGGACTGTCTAAGAACAAACACAGATTTTATATAGTCTTTTTACATGAAAACACACACACACACAATATGGGACAAAGAGAACACCTTGGATTCGCTTGACTAGTGGTCTTTAATGAGGTCTGCCTCTGAAGTTGGAGGGATACTGGACATCTCTTCATGTGTGTGTGTGTGTGTGTGTGTGTGTGTGTATACGCACGTGTGCGTGTGCTTGTGGCTAAAATGAATGAGAAATCGAGTGTCTCACCTCTCTTCTGCTCCCTTATTGGAAATTGAATATGAAGGATTTGGTAAGTCAAATCCTCCTGACCCTCAAAGCTGCTTTGATTGCTATTGGCCAGAGAGCAATCAATTTAGAAATTACCCAGCAGGCACCACGGTTCAGCATGACATTTTTAGTGATGTCGATTTTTCTCTCTTTTTTTCAATCTCTCTCTTTTTTTACATGCTTCAAAGGACAATGTTAAATAACATGATCTCTTTTTTATGAAAAACATTGCAAAAATAGTGGCTTTAGTCCATATTTACAAGTTCCAAGTGGGAAAAAAAACACAATTCAAGCAGGAAAAAAATATTTCCAATTCTCCAAGATGTCCCATAACATTACAGTGTTCAGCGGCATACTGATTTTTGTCTTTTTTTTTTAATTACAATAAATCATACTGAAACCTAAACCACACTTCTATAACCACAATTCTATGTGACTACCTGAGAACTGTGTTTAGTGTGGCGCTGTACTTTTGATGAAAATGATTTTGGGAAATACAGAGTCCCATTCCATGTTATCTACTTATAGCTATAGTGCACCATTGTGTCTCTGCTCAGTTAGCATTTTTAACAAAAGTGAATATTTTTATTTACTGGAATCTTGGCTCCAGTAGTAACAAGAGGAGCTTTCACACCAGTTCTGAGACCTGTTGAAGGAAGTTCTCCCATTTTTGTGTGTTTGTATTGTAGGAACTGAGAACAATTGCAATTCTTATAATGCTGTTATGAGAGACTTTTTTTTTTTTTTAGCTCTTACTTCAGGGTAGGTACTCTCCCAGGACAAGAGGAACCATGATCATGAGTGATGTAAATGTACAGTGATTGGTGCAGATGTACACTCACTGGCCACTTTATTAGTTATTAGGAACACCCATCCACCTGCAGTTTTATACAGTTCTCTAATTGGCCAATCCATTGCCAGCAGCACAATGCATAAAATCATGCAAATACAAATCAAGAGCTTCAGTTAATGTTCACTTCAAACCTCAGAATGGGAAAAATTATGATCTCAAAGTGTGACTTTCTTTCACTGTGGCATGGGTGTTAGTTTGAGCCAGATGGACTGGTTTGAGTATTTCAGAAATGGCTGATCTCCTGGGGTTTTCATACACAACAGTCCCTAGAGTTTACACAGAATGGTGCAAAAAACAAAAAAACACTGAGTGAGCGAGCGAGTGAGTGAGAGTTCTGTGGGTGGAAACAAATGCCTTGTTGATAAGAGAGGTCAGAGGAAAAATGGACAGATTGGCTCGAGCTGCCAGGAAGGATATAGTAATTCATATAACCACTCTTTACAACAGTGGTGAGCAGAAAAGCATCTCAGTATGCAACAGCAGAAGACCACATTGGGTTCCACTCCTGCAGCCAAGGGCAGGAATCTTAGAACCAAGAACAAGTTCCTATTAAAGTGGCCGGTGAGTGTAAGTGTATGTTGATTGGTCAAGCACAAGCCAATGCAACACAGACAACCGCATTTTTATACAACAGCTCTTAACGCTAGCATTAAAAATGGAAAAACCATGGACAAATGGACCAACAATGTGACAGAAGAAATACAACATGATTTTGATGCTTTTCAGTGAAATATAAAAATCTTTGCGAGCATTTCCTGCTAACGTCATGCTAGCAAGCCAGCTAACATTACTTCAGCATTCTTACTGGTCATGCAAATGCAAACAGAAAAAAGCCCTTGAAAGTATGTAGTTCTTGGAGGAGATCCCCAGTGGGTGGTTCCTCTCAATGAGTCCCTAGAACTGTTTGGTCCAAAAACATCAAAGGTGAACTACAAAAATATTGGAATAATTTGATTACTCTGATTGGTTGTGAGCTGGAAGCCGGCTTTCCATCATCTCATTACATGTCATAGTTAGCTATGAATACACCAAATAATGTATTAAAACATATAGCAGGTAATTAATTGATTTGTTGATATAAGAGTAGTTCAGTAGGTTTAGGAACAAGATGAGTTTGGACATTTACAGCTTGTTTTTGGTGCACAAGATTGGCACAAGCCCTAAAGCATGAGATTTTGGTTTAGTCAGTGTAGCAAGTTAACATTTTTTCTAGCTAGCTGACTAATGTGACAGTATATGGGTTTTCATCGCAGTTTTGTAGCGCAAAATCAAAGTGATTTTTTTTATGTAAAAAAAAATTTCACAAAAAGACAATTGTGAATGACCTCTGTTTCCATTGAGTGATGTTGTGGGATTAAAGCTGGGTTTATTCCTCTGGCGATAGTCATTCATATTAAACATAACAATGGAAAACACGAACTGTGCTATGATTTTTTGAATGACTCTTCATGTCATGTGACTTACATGTCAATGGAAAATGTGTTTACATTTCAATTTTGCAAAATATTGCTTGGTCGAATCATCTGAAAAACCACCTCATGTGAGTGGAAAAACATTTTTGCGATACTTGAGAGTTTTTTCACAATTCACGTGTTTCCATTACTGATGTCTTTTAGTTCACAGTCTGAAATTGTGCATTAAGCAGGTTAACAGAAACCCAGTGTTTCTTTGATTGTTACCCAGCAGCTAACCTGTGAAACACACACCATTAGCTTCGGAAGCAGACATGGTTTCAGAGTCACTGTGTCTGAGGGTCAAAATTTGGTGCTACACTCCTGAGAATAAGGAAAATAAATAAATATTGGTTAGTGCACCATGTGGGCTGTCAGTTTGTTCTTGATTCGATTGTTGGTCTTTTTCTGGTGTGAATTTAAGGGGGGGGGGACCCAGCTTCCCCCCATCCAAAAGTTTTAGCATTGCAGATACCGATATATGCCTGCTGTTTTTTGTTTAATTAATAAGGTTTTAAAAAATGAACAAAATAAATCATTATGTGGGATTGCGCTGAAGAGTTTATGGTATAAATTTATGTTTAATAGTACGTCCTAGTTTAAGTTTTTTCGCTTATGTCATGAATGCAGTGAAAAGCAAGCTGGGCAAGTCCTGTTGGATTTTAACAGGGCGTGGGAACTTTGTGCATTGACATAATAACATCCTGTATTCCTGGACTGCACTGTGTGCTACATGTAAAGGGTGCGCGCCATCCGTTTATGTTTATAGTATCGTTAACACGCATGTTCACAAGCCAAAACAATAAAGTGCTGCAGCAGGTTTACTGCGTACACACATGTGTTGGCTGTCCAGCTACTGCTTGTATTCATTAATAGGGTGTCCCTGTACTCACTATACCCTGTGTATGTACATGAGACATGTGCCATTTGGGGTGAGCCTCACTTTGATTTTTACGAAAACAGTTGGATAGGTCTGTGAGAGATGTTGATTTTTGCAATGGCTCAAAAGAAAATCTGCTTGAAATTCCCTGAGTCTTCAGAACTAAGACTCATTATAGGACTTGTTCACATACAACTCACCCAATCATTGTATAGTTCTCTCAGTCTATTAGACTCAGGAGCTCAGATAGCAGTTACTGATTTTTTATTATAGACATGCAACTCTAGCAGTCTTTGTTTATAGTTATCTCAGTATAAAGCTCTGTCTTAAGTGGCCACTTACATTACTTCAGTTTACCTGGGTATATTCACTGTCTTATATGTACACTGAATGTTCTGAGGAGGAGCTCAGATTGCAGTTGCTAAAATCGTAATAATTTATTGATATAAAGTGTTCTGTGGTCAGTGTACGACACTGTAGTGTGTCATGTCATAATGCATTGAATGACAATATAACTTTCATAAATATTACCATATATCAGTTGTAATTATGTTCTACGCATATACCTGCAACTCTGACAATATTTTCAGTGACTCATAAAATGGTTTTGAAAGTTTCTACTTTTAAAACATATTTTTGGTATGGTAATTTTCTTTAAGAAATTTCATTTACATTTCTCTGACAGCTTAAAATGCATCTCCGGGCATTTAAAAACTGCAGAGCTTCAGGCTGTCTGGGTTTTAAATCTCCCCCCATTTTCCGGGATCTGCCCCTTCGTGTTTTCTGCAGGTATAGGAATGGTTGCAAATTTGGAAATGCTTCCAATGAAATGCTTCTACAGCACCTAAAATACACCATATACTGCTGTTTTAAATTATTATTGAATAATATGTATTTGAAAATAAGTGTTTAATTAGTTGCTAGATGTCATGCAATGATTATCAAGAGTTCTCCTGGAAGTTACTGTATCACAAGATGCTGTCAGTCAAATATCCTAGTCTCATTAATCACACTCTCTACCAAGACTGCTGAGACTGAGACTGTGTGAGTTGAAGGTCACTTAGAGGTTGTGTCCCATGACTCTGAATAGCAACCTTTGATAGGGGTCATAACCTAAACCTACACTTGAGTCCAGAGAAACTTACCTGTGCCTTTGACTATGAGAGTGTGTGGGGGCATATTCTTAACATATTGGTTGAGTCCAAACATCCCCACAAGGAAAGGAAAATCTGATAATTTGCAGATATTTGCTTGGACTTCAGTATCAAACCCAAACCTGTACTTTTTTTTTCTTAAAGAAAAAATCTGCAACAAGACAGAAGTTTTCTTTTTGGATGGATTTAGGTGTAGCATAGCATTAATTAGCTCCATTATTGTAACAAAAGGTCTTCACAAGGATAGTAAGACAAGTGTGTGTGTGTGTGTGTGTGTGTGTGTGTGTGTGTGTGTGTGTGTGTGTGTGTGTGTGTGTTGGATGGTTGCCATCTACCTCAGGATGTCTTAATATAACCACCTGCTGAGATTTTGTCGTTTCTGTAAGAAGCAAAAATCCACAACAGTTAGAGATACTTGATGTCCAGTAGGCTGTAGGAAACTGTTTATATTGTGAATGCAGTAGTAAATTTTTTGTGTGTTATAAGGACAGACCAAAAAAAAAAGATGCCTGGATTCTGTAGTTCATAGAAATATTGCTGCTATACTATACATAATGCAAAAGACTCTAATGAAAGAGCCTTTCTTGTTGTATTCAAAGTGCATCCAATTGCATTGTATCAGCATCATTTGCATCAAATTAGTTTTGCTGAGCTTTAGTATGCTGTATAAACATTCCGTCGCTACCATCTATCCACTTAGACAACATGCTGCAAATGATCATGAGCTTTAAAATATAAAACAAATATTGTTGTCATCTATAATACACCACACTCATTGTTTTAGCACTGTACACTTCAAATGAACAATGCTCCTTTTCAAGATAAAAAAAAAAAATCTGATTGTAATGATTCACCCTAAAATTATCCTAGCTTATAAAATCAACTGACAATATTATTTCGATTTATAAGTGTAAGAAATATGAAAGACTAAGAAAAAAAATCTCCTAAATATCCCTCAGGACTTGATAAGCTAAAGCACAATATCAGGATGAAAATGGACTTACCTCCAAAAAAAATCAGGGTTTAGAGTAGTCATAATAATTTAGTCCGGTCGTGCCTGATGAGAACTTGCTGTGAACACTCCTCTTACCTGTCAGCCCTGAATGGGAGCTTAAGCTATGAGGTCTGCAGCTTTGTACGGTTCCCACAGCTCTCAGTGCTCACCAGCACCATCTAGGCACTCGAACTAAGAAGACTGGTTGGTTCTCGCTTGTTCAGGAAGAGCTCTGGACATTTAGTATTTTTCACAACAATTTGCTTGTTTCGGTTTCTCAAAAGAATGAAACACAACAGGTGATTCAACCACAACAACAACAAATCATTCACATCACATTAACAGGACATCAGAATAGTGTACATTATGTGGCCTATACATTATATAGAGTACATCATGATCAGTGAAAAAAGAACATGAATTTTGTGTGAGAGTGCAATATTTGCTCTTGTGGTAAAGTCTGCTGACTGATGACTTGCCATGGCCTGCAGTAGCTGTTTTTCTAACATGCAAATCTTTGCACAGGAAGGAATTGCGTATCAGACCAAAGCCACGGTTCAACTATTGCAGTTTCATTATGAGCCTCACAGCGTCTCAGTTTTTATCCGCCCCATCTGCAAAATAAGTAAACATTAAACTTACTAACGTTCCAAAGTTTTCAGGGTTCAAGGCTGAACCTAATTAGTAATGATAGATTTGGGTAATATAACCTACATTCATGGAAACAGTTAACAGTCACATCTTTCCGTGTATATATACGTGTGCTTTGGGAATGACTTAACTTGATTACATGAAAAACACAAGTTTAAGTTTACAAATCTGAAATGTTATGCCTTTGTGTTTAAATTTGCTTGGCTGCCTTGCTATGGATGGAGTAATGATTAGCACTGTCACCTCACAGCATGAAGGTTCTGGGTTTGAGCCCAGCAGCCGACAGGGGCCTTTCTGTGTAGAGTTTGCATGTTCTCCCCGTGTCTGCGTGGGTTTCCTCCAGGTGCTCCAGGTTCCCTCACAGTCCGAAGACATGTAGTTAGGTTAACATGGGGCAACTTTGGGCTGAGGTTCCCTTGAGTGGGGCACCTGGCCCCTGGCTGTTTCCTGAGTGCTGTTGCATAGCTGTCCACTGCTCTGGGTATGTGTGTGCGCTCATTGCTTACTTGTGTGTGTTCACTGCTTCAGATGGGTTAAATGCAGAGGAGTAATTTCACTGTGTGCTTAAGTCTGTGCTTGAGTGTACCTGTGACAAATAAAGGCTTCTTGGCTCTTCTTCTTCTCTATGAACTTTCTTATAGTGCTCATTGTCTGAAATGGTGGTGATTGAAAATGACTTTTCCTAAGTCCCCAGATGCAGTGTTTTGAAAATCTGAATCCGAATATGAACTGGATTGTGTCAGCAACATTTTAAAAACCTGATTACTATAAAATTGAATTTGAAACCTTGCACACAAATTCAAAGCATGGAATACAATTTCAATGTAATTTGAAGTTACAAGTTCAGATAAAGTCAGAAAAATAATGATCTTTACATTTTAAAATTAGATTGAGTAATTCAATAATTCGATGATGAATCAGATCCTGGGTTATGAATACAAAATGATGTGCAAACGTGCATATTGTGCTTATTAAGTTGATCATTCCTCCATCCTTCTGCTACTCATAACTAAAACCAGAGGACCTAAAAATAACTAAAACCATCTAGACTGAATTAGAAATGACCCTAATGTCGTTACAATGCATGCATGATGTGTTGGTCTATTCCAGGAGAGGTGGTTTTGTTTGTTTATGTGGGTAAGAAGGCGGGGATAGTGTGCACCCGGCCTGAATAATCCTTCCCCGGGTTTAGAGGACGGCCTTTCTACTGCTGTCCTAGCTGTGGGAAAACTGTGGGAGCAGCTGCAGGAAGAATGAAGTCTATATTTAAATAAAAATGAAAAATGAGAGAGGGATAAGAGGCATTGGGGCTGAGTCTTGGCAGTGCTGCTACTTCAGTGGAAGAGAAAGAGTGAGGGGGAAGCAGGAGAAGAAAAACAGCCCTGGAAAGTTCTTCACTGTCCAGCGCAAAGCCCAAGGTGAAAGTTGTTGGCTACGAAGCACATGAAATTCAAAGGAAACTGTAATCCAAACATGGATACTACTGGCATTATGCGATTTCAAAAGCTAAAAATAAACGCACCCACAAAAATTGTCTACACACTGGATCTATATATAGTATTACACAAAGGAGTTTTCTTTCCTTCTACCGCTCTGTTTCTAAACCAGGACCAGATGTAAATGTGCATGCAAGAAATGTGATATCGGATCAAATCCACATAAGAACAGCTTCTCTAAATATATTTCAAAAGGGCTTTAGTGAGGTCGTAGTTTTACCAATATGTTGAATGTTCAGTTTCAGCTTTTGTGACGGCGCTGAGTACCTGATTTTCTTATTAATATACTTATTGAATCTTTTTTTAACGTTTCCTCATTGAGTCACTTGTACTTACCATAATTAAGTGGAGAAAGATCGTCATAAATTTAAGCAGATTATTTAAATAAGCATAAATGCACTGGTTACTCTCCCACATATTCAAGGAGCAGTGCCTGTTTAGTTATCAATTCTGGTTCTCCATGTTCCTCCCAAGAGGCTTCTGGTACTGTTCAGTCGTAATAAGGGTGTCTCAGAGGTAGGGGGCAGGAGTAGGTGGGGAGACGAGGGCCGTCAGAACTCTAGGCCTCTGGGTCTGGTTAAAATCACGTGACCTATTGTACCAGACAGCAGCAAGGCAGGGGGATTTCCAGCCAGGCTATTATTGTAACTCAAAATAGTCCTTATAGTAGGAATCAGACCCCAGATACTGCCCTCTCATGGTTCGACTTAAGACCAGGCAAAACTGAGAGAGAGAGAGAGAGAGAGAGAGGAATGCGAAGGGTGTGTGTTCTTTTTCATTTCAGTAGAGGGCAGCCACTAAGCCTTTTTTTCATTTCCTTTCCCCTGATCAATCTAACGTCTATGGAATGATGATGTATAAACTATACAGTGTAAGTCAGACTCAGTGACCAGTTGGTTTTCCATGTTAACATTATAATGTAGGCGTAATCTCACAATAGAAACATGCATATTATAGTCCGAATATCACTCTCACCTGTTGATAAATTATCTTTCATTCATTCATTTATCTTCAGTATGCTGACTAATTTATCCTGATCAGGGTTGAGGTAGTTCCAAAGCCTATTCTGGGAACACTGGTTGTGAGATGGGAATACGTCTTGGTTGGGGTGCCAGTTCATCACAGGGCACCATATACGCATGCACACACCCACACACACTCACACCTGGGGCAGTTTAGAGTTACCAATCAACTACCAGCATGTTTTTGGAAGATGTAAGGAAACCAGATAACCCAGAGGAAAGTCACATGGATGTGACAAGAACATGCAGATCAACCCCACACAAACAGTAACCCCAAGCTCAGGATCAAGCCCCAGATCTTGCAGCTGTGAGACAGCAACGCTACCTTGTGCACCACCCTGTGCCATGCTTGATTAATCATGCAAAAAAAAAATCACTGATGATAAAATCGACATTTAGTTGTATTTCAGAGTGTCGTTACAGTTTAATTCATTGAGCAAATGGTTTTTTTTTTTTAATCCAAAAGCAGAATTTGAGCAAACGTTTTCCATGGCAGCCCTGTGATTTGAACTCACACTCATCCAAGCCTTCAGAACCAATACTGAGCTCCATCACCGTGCGCTGTGGAGTGTAGACTCTTCTAACTGCTTCTGTAGTTGTTATCTTGAAAATGTTTCTATGTTCCCACCAGGGGGAGAGCTAGGCAAATGTGTAATATAAAGAATAAAAGTAAAATTAAGCCAAGTTGTGGCCCTACTATTATTTAAGCTATCACTGAATGCAATGTTCTTCAATAATACTAATCCCCAATGCAAAGCATAAACCAGTACATAAAGACATCTTTACATGCATATACATTTATAGACAGTATGTTGACAACTAAATCAGCTTTTTAAAAGAAGATATAACTCTTTATGTTGTCACTGCAGGCCCCTGAATCCTAGAACGTTGCCTATTGCATCATGAGGTGAAAAAGCCACAGAGTTCGAGGAAAAGTTTAGATCAAGTTATTCTATCAACAATTGTATGAAGAGACATTGAAATAAAACTGAAAGTTTTCCCATCAGAATGGAAAATGTGAAAGTCATACTGTACAGAAAACTGACGAAAGCACCGAAAGTAAAAAAAAAAAAATGCAAATTTGGCTGCAGTGGCTTTACACACAACCTCAAGCTTTTTCATTTCATTATACTTCAGTTTCAATCACTGTTTTGTTGGCTACTGACAGGTCAGATATATTGTTGAGAAATTACTTTACAGTGGTGCTTGAAAGTTTGTGAACCCTTTAGAATTTTCTATATTTCTGCATAAATATGACCTAAAACATCAT
>JAOBAM010000014.1:13898976-13909115 GCA_025212355.1 Notarius kessleri
TAATTCAGTTGTTTTCTCTGGGATCTAAAATTTATTTTTATTCAGTACATGCTTATTTGATCCCTTTAACTTGATGCAGTGTGATAAATATGCCTATTACAATAGGAGTGCATAATGTGGAATAAAACAATCGGTGCTTTGGATTATATATTGGAATTTTTTCTTGTGTATAAGGGCTCATGAGTGTATGTAAGGGAAAAGTACAGATTTTATAAGGGCATGGGTAACTAAAGGTTGACATGTATGTAAATTAAAACTTGTGCACTGAATTCTATAAAAGATGAATGTTGTACAATCATTCTGTTACAGAAAAACAGCAGTCCAAAGAAAGCACTGGAAGCCCAATATTGCCATGACATTCATGTCCATTATAACATTCATGTCCCTGTAGGTAAACTTAATGACCGTAACTGTAAATACAAAAAAGCAGTCTGGCCCAAAGCAGAGTTTTCCAATTACGTGCTTTTTTTCGGTCACATAATGCACTTGTGCTAAGGTAATTTTTTTTTTATCATGTTCTACATATTCCAAGGTTATTTATACTAGTAAGAATTTTTAAAAAATACTTTTGCACCTTTAAAAATATTTGTAATGCAGAGGAGCGTGACAATTTTTTCAGACATGGATTAAGTACAGTATGTTTTTAATAAATAGCAATTGTCCTCATTATCCCAAATGCTCATGCTGACAAATTTAGCTGAATCTTTTCATTAACCTGACAATTTTTCATAACATTTCCAGATTGTTAAGGGAATGGGTTTATTTTCTTCAAACGTTTATTTTTCAAAGGTGTCCATAGTTATCTGAACATTTTTTAAAAATGTTTCTGTTGTAGTGGGAATCCTGGTAGATGAAGAAATACTTGATAAACACAAGAAAAAGTCAGGAGGAATGTGCACAGGCTATGCCAAAACCAAGGGTGCTTTAACAGCAACAGAAACATAATAATGTATGGCAGTCATTAGTTGGAAACACTTTCTTAGTGCTGTTCAGGCTTCAACACTGAGGACCATCTGTCGGGTTTCAGCATGTAAGTACACCCACAAACAGACTTCCATCCAAGGACAGTTTTAGAAGTTCCCCGATATAAAAGCTTGTTATCTCCTTAACACATGTACAAAATGCAAAATGACTGGCTCTGTGTGCATGTGTGTGTGTGTGTGTGTGTGTGAGCGCGACAGAGAGAGAGAGAGAGAGTTTCAAATTGAAAGAGAGAACAAATAGGCTACGGCATGTGTCCGCTCTGTTTTTATGGCAGACAGGAGGCAGATCAATCATGTTTTTCAGCTATATTGTCCCTCATCCTCAAGCAACACAAAGATGCATACCACAAAGTAGCTTTACAAAAATCCAGTTGTAGATTTAGAGCTCTAATGATCCAGAGGTAACAGTGGCAAGGAAAAATCTCCTGAGAAATAAATGAAGAAGAATCCTTGAGAGGAACCAGACTTTAAAAGGGAACCCATCATCTTCTGAACACCGCATAGTGAGATTATATATAAAATTACAATTTAATTTGAAGAAATTAAAATCAAACACAGCAGTCATGATTGCACTGATTAAACAGAACAACTTTAGAATGGACTATTTTGGGATTATGACATTAAGGTTGTGTTTACATCTGAACCTCATGTAAGAGAATGGAAAATGATGGGAACGAGTTGAACTGTATGTGTAATATATCAATACTTAATCATGATGTGTTTAGACACTTTAAAAAACAGTCTTGCTTATTAGTTACTGTTGATTAAAAAAAAAAAAAAAAAGGTGCAAAGCAATACTAGTGTGATGGCAGTACATATGTTATATCTTAGCTTTCAGAAATCTGGCCCACAAGGGCTTACATTGTGCATACTGTGAGACTGACAACACCTTCCCTCTTCAGCAGTAGATTTTTAATAGCCCTATATCTCAGCACACTCTCGGGTCAGCCAAGTGCACATCACTGAAGCTGGAGAAGGCAGAGTCTTAAACACATGTGGCACAGTATGTTTTTGCAGTAATATATCTCAATTGCTTTCCTTTTCCTAAACCATGATCAAAGTATTATATTTATAAAGCTATGCATTATTAATGATCATGATTAGAGAAAGATTTGAGGGAATCATTTGTTTTTAGAAGACTACATCCCCAATATGTAGTACATGTGGTGACATTTCCTTTCAAATAACCATAGCAACAAACCCACTTACTTGTCTGATAGTTATTAGCACTGAGCATAGGCACTGTTTAAACAAGTGCTTATTCCATTTAACTTTCAATCTTTATTGAATATGAGTTTTTTAATAGAGAAAAGAATGAAAGACTGATTGAAATTTACCAAATAAAAGAAATTTCCGCTCTCATTTCAGACTCCAGTCTGCAATTATATGTACAGCAGTTGCAATAAAAGCTGGTATGTTTAGACGTCATAGACTGAGTGACTTGAGTGATTCAATGGGTCTTTGTACGCAATGATATGTATAAATATCAGACAAAAATATCTGAAAAATTATTAGTGCTTACATGACCAAAGGCATTCTTCCTTTTTAGCAAATATCTTCTCCGATTTGGTTGACAAAAATGCATCTTTTTTGGTATGTCAGTGGAATTCTTTACCAGTGTTCTGTTTCCTGATGCACTTAAGAATTGAACTAAATGTGCAACAATTATCTGTTTTCTGCACTGTGGTATTTGAAGGACTGATGCACAGCATATCACTGCACTGAGCCTAGAACCTTCCTGTAACTGCCACCCTGTGGAAACCTGTTAAGGATGAGTTCATGATAGATGAACCTGTATTAAATGTTCCAGTAAGATAATAAAAATGATGCTACAGTACTGTTTATAATTGATAGAAGACAGCATGCTATATAAATGGCAGAGGTGCACTATGTGTTTTAGAAGCTACAATCTGGACTACATAAAACACACCTATAACATATTTTTCCTGTATCACATATTAATACACACACAAACAATCTTTTGAGGTTAGGCATCATTAAATGACTGCAATAGTCCTTTCTAGAGTAGGGGTAGAAAGTCATGCTACTATTTCTAGCTGTACCTGTATCTGTATCTATAGTGATAGATGTGCGCTAAACCAGAATGGATTTATTACATTTACAGTATGCATGGGTATCTCTGGAAAAGATGTCGTCTTAAAGGCAGCATTATGCTCAAAAATCTCAGTGTAATTTTCTGCATTAATGCTGCCATCACAGAAGTGTAAGTTACCTTTGCCAAGGGCACTGACCCAACCCCATACAATGAGAGACCCTGGATTTTGGACTTGTTGCTGGTAACAGTCTGGATGGTCCTTTTCACCTTTGGTCCAGAGCACACAGCTTCCATTTCTTACAAAAAAGACCTGGAATACTGATTTGTCTGACCACAATACATGTTTCCACTGTGTGATGGTCCATCCCAGATGGCTCTGAGCCCAGAGAAGTCAATGGCACTTCTGAACACAGTTAATATAAGACTTCCTTTTCGCACAGTAAAGTTTTAACCGACATTTGTGAATGTAGCTCTGTATTGTAGTGCTTGACAAAAGTTTGCCAAAGTAATCCCAAGCCCATGTGGTTATATCAGCTATAGATGAATGATGGTTCTTGATGCAGTGCCATCTGAGGGAGCAGAGATCACGGGTGTTCAGCTTAGGCTTGTGCCCTTTACACACTGAAATTCCTCCAGATTTGCTGAATCATTTAATGGTATTACACACCTTAGCGGGTGATATATCCAAATCCTTTCCTATCTTTCTTTGAGGAACATTCTTTTTAAACATTTCAATAACTTTCTTACATGTTTATTGACAAAATACTTGACCCATCTTTGCTCCTCAAAGATGCTATCCTAGGCCTTTCCTGGATATTGATTTTCATATTATGATTACACTCAACTGTTGATATCACCTGTTTCAAACCACATCATTATTTAATTGTTTTACCTCATTACTAGCCCTAAATTGCCCCGTCCCAACTTTTTTTTGGAATGTGTTACAGGCCTGAAATGCAGGAATGGATGTATATTAACAAATGAAACGAAGTTGACCAGACAAAACATGAAATATCTTGGGTTCATACTGTCTACAATGAAATACAAGTCAAAGTAAATTTAGAGATCACCGTTTTCTTTTTTCATTTACATTTTCCATACCATCCTAATTTTTTCTGATTTGAGGTTGTATTCATAGATCACTTTCATAGTATCTTTACTTGAGAGCAGATGAAAAGGTATTAACCATATGAGTTTCTGAGTGTCACTTGTCCTCTCATTCAACAGTTCACCATGTCAGGACAGGAACGTGTGAAGTTGTAGCATTACATCGATGCTGCAATAAGAACAAGATAGAGGAACGTTCTCAGACTGTCAAATGCTCCTGCTTTCCAGGACAAGTGGCTGGAACCACACGAGCAGCGCCTTCCTGTGTAGATGGTATGTTGTGGGATTTCATAAAAAATTGTTTACAGAGGTTGAAACATTTCTGATATTCAAATTAAGTTTCATCAGACTAACAGGGTTGAAAGAAACTTTCTGTACTGTTCCTGAATTTTCCCACTTCACTCACTGTTGGTGAAATACTATTCTGTGTGCATCTGTACAAATGTACAGTGGGGTCCAAAAGTCTGAGACTGCACATTCCTAGCATAGGCTCCAGATCTACCACAACTAGGATAAAGCAGTTACTGAATACTAATGAATAAATGAACAAGTTCAGATTATACTATTCTCAATCTCACTATTTGTAGATGTTTTCATGAACATCTTGTTTGTCACATGAAGTATAAATGGCAATGGAGCTAATTTTGCGATCATGTATCAAGTGTATGCACCACTTCCCTGATGTAGGTGGAGTACAGAAGCACAGCAGGCGGGAGATGATATTCACATACACGTTTATTGAGGCTTTTCAGCTTCATTTGCTCACTCTAGGACACACACGTGCACACACACACAGTCGTGTTCTGGTCCGGGGAGCTCTCTTCTCTCTGCTCTCACTCCTCTTCTATGTTCCACCATCACTGCAACAAACAAACACACACACACACACAACATTAATTGACAAACAGGTGTAATGACTTGGCCACTCACCTTTCCTGACCCCACCCTCCATTCACAAACTGACGCTTGGCCACATCCCTGCTGCCACATAACTCCACTGCCCGACTCTGGCTGGGGAGCCATCCGGCCTGCAGTGGACTCCCCCCTGATGGGACTGGAAGTATGCCACCACCAACTGCGCCCCTGGCCTGTGGACCACCTCAAATTTAAACGGTTTGAGGGTGAAATACCAGCAGGTGATCCACACAATGGCATCCTTCATGCGGTGGAGCCACTGGAGGGGCACATGGTGCGAACAGAGGGTGAAAGGGCACACCAGCAGGTAGTATCAGAGGGTGAAGACTGCCCACTTGATGGCCAGGCACTCCATTTCGATGGTGCTGTACTTGCTTTCATGCATCGAGAGCTTGCGGCTGATGTACAGCATAGGATGCTCCTCGCGCTCCACCTTCTGGGACAAAATGGCCCCCAACACTCTGTCCAATGCATCCATCTGTAAAATAAAAGGGAGAGAGAAGTCAGGGGGAGTATAAAAGTAGTCCTCCACACAGTGCAGCTTTTACCTTGATGAAGGCCTGTTGGCACTACTCCATCCACTGGACCAGATCTGGTGCTCCCTTTTTAGTGAGATCAGTCAGATGTCCGAATAATTAGGTATGAACCTACGATAGAACTTCCGGACATCGCGTTGCATAGTCCACCAGAACTAAAATAAAGTGATATCTCTATGCTGACGGATCTCATAGCCTGGCGAGATCCATCCCAATTCTCTTGAAAGGGGTCTCGATTAGAGGGAGAGGGCACAAAGGTGCTTTTGGAGTGGCCGTGGGATTTACTAATTAGCATTCGTGGCATGCCACACACCACCGACAAAACATCCCCACGGATCCCTGGCCAATAGAACTGGGCCATTATTCAGGCTTGTGTTTTATCCTGCCCCAAGTATCCAGCCATGGGATTAAAGTGAGCCACATGGAATACAATTTCCCTATGGCCCTTTGAGACTAACAACTGGGTTATCTGTTCACCAGTTTGAGTGTCCTGCATCACTCAATACAGCCTGTCCTTAATTATAGCATAATATGGGAAGGAGGGTGTCGCATTTGGCTGGAGAGTTTGACCATCGATTACTCTTACCTGGTCAAATGCATGACGCAGAGTCTTGTCTTGCGACTGCTCTAATGGGAAATCCTCGAGGGAATCCCTGAGAGAGGGAGGAGGGGTGAGCTGCTCCTCACTCCTCGTATCGTCCTGATGCGGTGCTGACATAGACGGTTCTGTGACAGCTTCCCCAGTCAATGCCACACTGGGATCTCCCCATGACATACTAATGCAGGACCCACCCCTTACTATGTGTTCCATCAAATCCTTTGAACCCCAGCCAATCAGTCCCCAAAATCAGTGAATGGGTGAGATGAGGATTAACCACCGCCTTTATTCTATGCTTTTCTCCCAGAAATAGAATGTGGATGGACACTAGTGGGTAGTTGTGAACATCCCCATGCACACACAGAACCTTCACCACTTGCGCTGTCTCCAATGCCTCATCTTGTACCAGGCTTTGGTGAAGTGAGGTCTGATTGTAACCGGAATCCACCAATGCATGATACGTATCCCCTTGCACACTTACCGGTATACCACCGCTCCCACCTCCATTGCGAAACATTGACTCTGGAGATGTCTCGGCTCCCCGCAGCGCCAGCACACCGGCCCAGGCTTCCCCTCTGCACTGGTGTTATGGGCATCACTCACCTGAGGAGGAGAAAACACAGACAAGGAAGGGGAAGATGGGAGGACACCATGGGTGTGACAGGCCGGCCGGGGGGGAGCTGGCCCACACCTCCATGGTGGGGGAACAGGGCAGGGAAGGGAAGAAGGGGGGGAAGGAGAGAGAAAAAGAGAAGAGGTGACACGTCTGCCTGCCGTCGGAACCACCAGATGGTCCTCCAACAATTCGATGGCTTGTTCCAGCGACGCTGGATGATGACACTAGACCCACTCTGCCGTTCCTTCCGGAAGTCGCACAATGAACTGTTCCAGTGTCACCAGGTCAATGATGCACCTGGCATCATGGTCGTCTGCCCTCAGCCACTGCCGGCAGGTGTTCCAGAGCTGTTAGCTGAATGCGAACGGCTGGCTGACTTCCTCCAATTTCAGCGTCCGGAAGTGCTGACGATGTTGTTCTGGGGAGCGGCTGACATGCTGCAGGATGGCTCACTTCAAGTCAGCGTATACAAGCCGGCTGTTGGTAGGGAGCTGCTGCGCCCTGCCAATCAATAGTGGAAGTAGGCGCGCTGCTCAACCGGCTACCCCCACGCTTCGGCCGCTTGCTCAAAGAGCACTAGGAAGGCTTCCGGATCGTCATGCAGGCCCATCTTCGTGAGGGTGATGTGGGGAGGGTCTGCTGCGGTGGCAGTCGAGGACCCCGCTGATGTGAGCAGGTGCCGGAACGCCTGGTGATCTTCCTGCTGGGCCAGCATCAAGGCTTTGAAGTGTTGTTCTTGTTACTTCCAGAGGGTGATCAGCACTTGATGCTGCTTCTGCTGAGTGGTAGTGAGGGCATGGATGAGATCTTTGAATGGCGAGGACTCCATGGGATGGTTCCCTTCCATACTCCTGGGGTTCGGCACCATTGTACAACTTCCCTGATATGGGTGGAGTACAGAAGCATGGCAGGCGGGAGATGATATTCACACACATGTTTATTGAGGTGTTTCAGCTTCACTTGCTCACTCTAGGACACACACATGCATGCGTGCGCGCACACACACACGTGTGTTCTGGTCCGGGGAGCTCTCTTCTCTCTGCTCTTTCCCTCCTTTTCTATGTTCCACCATCACTGCAACACACACACACACACAAATTGACAACAGGTGTAATGACTTGGCCACTCACCTTCCCTGACCCTGCCCTCCATTCACAAAATGTTGCTTGGCCATGCCCCTGCTGCCACAGTGTAATTATATATTAGTGTTGTAGTCAAGACCACTTAAACTGAGACCAAGTTATGACCAAGACCAGAGTGCATCAAGACTGAGAAAAGACCAAGTCTTTGAGGGGTTGAGATCAAGTCAAGACCACACCTAAGCCTATGGGCCATGGCCTAAAAGTTAGAGTAGCAGCTTGGGAACCAAAAGTTTGCTGGTTCAATTCCCTGGACCAGCAGGAATGACTAAAGTACCCTTGAGCAAGGCACCTACCCCCCAACTGCTCCCCAGGCTGCTCTGGGTATGCTGTACCCATGCCTGTAATGTAAGACCAAGGCAGGGCCTCGTCAAGACCAGGACCACACCATTGTGTGTGAAGGGGGGTGGGGAGGGGTGATGGCCATTAACAGTAATGACAATTTTGAATTAGCGATGAGTCACATCATTGGTTGCATTTGAAGCAGGAAGTTTTACATCCTAGAGTAATGATGTTAACAAATAAATCAGACAATGCACAGGCAATTTATTGAAATGCCAACAATTGTTGTCTTGACTGGTCTTGAAAGAAAATCCTGAGAATCTGTGCCTGAGACAAGACCGAGTAAAAATGCGATCGATTCTGAGACGAGACCGAGACCTTCAAAAAGTGGGCTTGAGACTGGTCTCAAGTACTCCAACACTATTATATATACACATTTGCTAGCTGGTGGAAGGTGGATGATAAAAATGTGTTCAAATGTGCGAAAGTTGCCTGTCTAATGTTCATATGTTTTCCTGCTGCTTGCTTTGTTTTCCTTCTGATTATTTATCAAAACATAACTTTGTTATTCATTTCCAGCTGTAATGTATGACACATTTGGTGCTAAAACAAACCTTTACTATGTGTCAAGTTATGCATTGATGAATATTTATAGAATATTTATGTATCATACATAGAGCGACTTTTTCCCTCAAAAAATCTGGATTCATTTTTGAATGCTAGAACATCTGGGAAATGACATTTACTTAAAGGAGGCGCATAAATGACAATCACTGGATCAGTTTCATTAGGAATATGGATGATAGAAAACGATCAAAATTATTCTTAGCAAAACAAACAAACCCCAATATCCACATACATTATATTTGTATTACTATAAAATCATTGGCTGGGGCAATAGCACTAAGTTTTAATCAGCTTGGCATTGCATGCACTGTACGTATTTTACAGTAGAAGCTTTGGTCACTCCTTAAAAGTGTGTAACTTTTAAAACGAACAGTTGAAGTTGCCATCTTTTTTTTTGTTTTTTTTTTACTTTGACTCCCAAGTGCCCTTCTATAGTTGAGATAGTAGAGGAAATCAGAGAATAACTTTATTCGAGAAAACCCAGATGGGCCCCTCAGTGCTGTCTGACCTATTCAATGACATTTTGTGTCTGACATTCCCTGCAAATTAAAGCATAGCATTAATGTGCTCACTGCAGGAAATCTTGACAAAACGATCAGTGCTTAACCTTTTAATTATCTCAACTACATATTTAGATATTGCACCTTTTCCTATGCTGTATGCAAGAGAGTGGTGTATTACAAGGGCTTATATTTCTCTAATGTGAATCCCTGAAAGCTAGAAAGCTAAAACCATTTCCATTAATGTAAATCATGTCATCAATTGTTCCAGCTCTAGGTAGCTGTAAAGAACATAAAATAAAGCATGGAATTCATGTCACCTCAATAGAAACCAGAAAGCCCACTCAGCTCAAAATAGTAATGTTCTCCCATCAACTTACATCATCTTGTATTGTGTCTTGTATCTCTGAATCAGTATTTGGAAGGACTCTGAAAGAGTACATTTATCCTCCTACAGCCTCCATAGTGGAGCAGAAGTGGTGGTGTCAGATGCACCCCTGCCTGGATGGAGAGGAGTGTAAAGTTCTGCCTGACCTTAAAGGTTGGAGCTGCGCCACAGGGAACAAGATCAAGACCACAAAGGTGTGTGAGGAAATAATCGCATATATATATATATATATATATAATTTGATTTACACAACATGCCTGCCACTTTAAAGGTGCAAATTGTTGTTTTATTGTGACAAACAATAAATTAAGATGGAAAAAAACAGAAATCTGGAGTGTGCATAGATATTCACCCCCTTTCATATGAAACCCCTAAATAAGAGCTGGTCCAAC